>CM067531.1:7229818-7304818 GCA_034509925.1 Hirudinaria manillensis | reverse complement strand
AATCTATCGATTTATTTTAAAGTTTTAAGAGTGAGGTTCAATCCTTGAATTGTTGCCATCAACATTGAAGGACCCTTTCAATGATCGCAATTCGAACGTCCGCGAAGCTTATCTTCAGATTTGTTATAAGCAATTTACGACGTACTCGATGACCCTTAATAGGAGGGGTGGGGTGGCAAGCGTGGGTGGGATTTTGTGGGCGGGGGGGGGAAGTGGGGTTGTTTTGGGTCATTGGTGGTCGGGAGAAATCATTCGTTCTATGGCCGGGATAGGTTTGTTATTCGATCCATGGATATGCATTTATAATTATTAATCAAATTATGATTAAGAACATACAATTAAGAATAATTTTATTAATAATCGGGTGACGGTTGTAGTGTAAGATTTGAGCCTGCCTAATGTCCACTGGTTTCAATGGTGAGGTGGGCAGGGTTCACACGTAAGAGTGTTTATCACGTACGAACAGGTGCTTGCTGCACAAAGTCGATGGTGGGGGTTCGTTATAAGGTTGCTGAGACAAAAGGCCCTCAGGATTTACAGTGATGTGCAATGATGCGGATCGACCTAGTTTTTGATTGGTTGCAATTTAATTAAATAAATTATTTCTTTGCAAAGAAAACAAATATTCGTTTGTGTTTCGTCCAACTGTTTGTCCCCGTTTGCGATTGGTTGGATAGATTTCAAGTTGCCTTCAAGCGGCAGTTAAAAATTCACGTTGAGTTAATGAAAATAAATTTAATTTATTAAAAATATTAATTAATTTTAATTATTTCTGAAACAACATTTCCATTGGATTCGTGATGGATTAAATACCATTTCCTGAATGAGTTATTCCAGGCGACCAACCATGGCCAGCCTTTACAGTTAGTATCATTATTTAGTATATTAGTATTATTATTTGGTATATTATTTAACATTTAAGTTGTTATTTATTTTAATTGATCGTTTTGTTCAATAATTTGTTTTGATTTTTGTGGAAATGAGACTAATCGTTGTCATAATTATCATGATTGGCTTCTATTCATAAATGGCGGGAAGAAGCAGAATGTTTTGATTGTCGGACATGCTACGGTGTCACGTGAGACTTACCAGATATAAGATGAACGTAAATATTTATTTATTGGTATCATCACCATCACGACCATCATCGTCGTCGTCGTCGTCAGAATAACTAAACATTGGTCGAGTCAGAGAAAACAGAAATCATTCCTCTCCCACAAAACAAATGACCCCAACATGATCCGACAATTCCAGGGCGCACCAGCAGCTTCTTCGGGAAATCCGACATCAATTCCGACGACGAAGACGAAGGTCTTTCAGGAGGCAGGAAGATGTCGAGACGTGGCAGTATCTTCTTCGGTTCTGACGAGGACCACACCAAAGGGCCGACCGGCACCCACTGGCCGTCCGTGCTGACGGTCCAATTGGCCAAGAACATGCCGCAAAGCAGGTGGAAGAAGTTCAGAAGTTTCTTCGACAACGTCACGTGTCCGTGTTTTGACAAGAAGACGACGAGGTCGCTTTTTATACTCGGCGAGAGTAACGTCATCAGGAGATTCTGCACCTATGTCATCCATCACGTGTATCCTTTTTTTCTTTCTTTTTTTGTCTTTCACTCAGTCGATGTTTTGGTTATTGGTTGAGATCGATTTAATAGATTCATGTGGTTGTGTGTGGTTTTTAGTAATAATGAAAATTAACAGCGATCATGGTGACTGTGGTGATGCTAATAAAATAACAATAATATTAATAGTAATAATAATAATAATAATAGTAATAGTAAAGGCTATTAGCAATTTAATGGGTAAATAAAATTTCAATTGAAATCTTTGCAATGCCACAATTGCGTAATTATTATTATTATTATTATTATTATTACTATTGTTATTATTGTTATTATTATTATTATTAATATTATTATCATTATTATCAAAATAAATATTCGTTTAATCCTGAACCAACCACCAGCATCTTCGAATACTTCATTCTGTGCGCCATTGTTGCCAATTGCCTCGTTTTGGCTCTCGACCAGTACCTGCCCGACGGAGACAGGACCCAATTATCGCTCAACCTGGTTAGTGACGTCACTTCCTGTGAATATGCGTCATTAGAATAACTTTATTTGTAATATCTCAATTTAATACAATTTTAAAATTTAATTAATATAAAATTAAAGAGTATTAAATTTAGATATTATAAATGTTATCATTATTATTATTGTTGTTGTTGTTGTTGTTGTTTTTATAATCCAAACAAAGTCATATCAAAGTAAATAATTTTAAACGAGCATTTATCAGGAAAATTTGAGAAAGTTAATTTTAAAGGAAATAATTTTTTATTTTTAAATAATTGTTTTTTAAATGAATTTGAAAAAAAACTCCTCCTTTTGATGGCGAACAGGATGCGTTTGAAAGGTTTAAAGAAATCTTTTTTGGACACCAGCTTTGATGGTCCCAGATTTACGATGAATAATAAAAATAAAAATAATAAAAATAATAATAATAACAATAATAATAATAATAATAACAATAATAACAATAATAATAATAATAATAATAATAATAATAATAATAATAATAATAATAATACGGGCACTTGTTGTGACGTCACAGCTCGTTCAAAAAACACCTGCCATTAAGTGAATAAACATGATTTGTTGCCCTCGTTCTTCACGATGATGAATATGTCGTCGATGATGTTGGTGATGATGATGATGATGATGATGATGAGGAGGAGGAGGAGGAGGAGGAGGAGGAGGGGGGGTCATGATGCCCGATCTGTTTGAAAACTGTTTCTCCGAAGTTGAGGTTGTGAGTAGTCTGGATTTCTCAACGGGACCCCTTGTTTTTCTTTTGATTGATCATCTTCATCCAACCAACTATAATTTCATCCATCCATCCATCCATCCATCCATCCATCCATCCATCCATCCATCCATGATCACCAGACTCTAAGTACCATTCTAAGTAAGTAAATGTGTTACCCTCGTAGATTTTGGCATTTGATATTGCCAACAAGTTTATATTTTTTAGATTTTGACGTGACGACGACGACGATGATGATGATGACGATGACGACGACTATTCCGATTATTGTTTTGTTGCTGCTGTCGTTAGAGCAGGTTGTTTTCCATGTTTGATTGATTCATCAGCAGATGTTTTCAATGAAAAGCATCATCATCATCATCATCATCACCACCAGCACTGCCACAACACGTTATTGTAACAATAGTAATAAGGATAATAAAAACAAAAAAAATATTATTGTTGTTGATGACGCTTCGTTAGTGTTTTGTTATTGTTGTGTTCTCACGTCAACTTAACAATGCAACCTGTTAGAACAATCTGTCAATAGAACAATCAATCCATCGATCGATTGATTAATTGATTCGAAAAATTTTCAATGAAGAAATTCGTTTAATGAGGCCAAATACATGTAGCCCGGATAATCATCATCCTGTATCCTTGGGCTAACCCTAGTTCCCCCACACTGATGAAATTTCAATCAATCAACGAAGGACCGATGACCTTTGGGTAGTTTCAATCAGCCGATCATTAAAATCCACGTTGCTTTTCAAATCTTGCACTCATTTTAATTCGAAGCGATGACGACGACTACGACGATGGATCCTTTGTCTTCCGACTTTTCAATTTTAATTTTTAATTAATATCTGGTTTTTTAAAATCAAGTTTAATCTACTCCTGGAAAGTAGAGAATATAAAATGAGGCATTATAAGTTCACTTTTAACCATAATTTCACATTTATTCTATTAATTGTGGTTATTACAATGCCTGATAACTATATTGCTTCTTTGTTATCATCATCATCATAGCCATCGTCATCATGAATGCTTCAACAACTACTATCATGACCTTCGATCGATGAAGTCAATCAATGGTGATTCAGTCGTCATTTCCGATCGCTTTCATGGCTTCGTATGGATTTTGTACTCGGTTGCCATTGGCAACGATTCGCGTTTCACTTTCTGTCGACTGTTTACGTGATGATAAACGTTAGTGATTGAATGAAGGGATGGATGGACGGACGGACGGACGTTCGGATGAATGGAAGAACGAATGAAAGGGGAGAACCGTATTACAAATTTAATGTCACATCAGCGTGGTCGAATGATTTGTGAATAAATAATAAATTAAATTAATTCTAAATGCAAACAATTTTTTTCATGAACGAATGTCAAATGTTGAACCACCTTCAAAGTCAATAAACTTGCTCTCGAAGGTCTTCATAATTTCCCGATCGAATCTCTCCAATAGAAACATAGAAACACCAACAACAACAACAACAGAACAAGGACAACAACATCATGAATATTAATTATGATAATTAAGCATTATGCATAACATAAAGTAAACAATGGGCTCCCTTGTGACTACTGAGGGCCAAGGTGTTTCTATCACTTCTACGTTATTGGTATTATCATTCTTTATAAATATTAATTATTATTATCAATTAATAATTAATAATATATTATTATCCTATTCTAGGAACAAACAGATCCATACTTTCTGATCATCTTCACAACAGAAGCAGTATTGAAAATCATCTCTTGTGGTCTCATATTGCATAAAGGTGCATACCTCAGAAGTCCATGGAATATTCTGGACTTTGTCATCGTCATGGCAGGGTTGGTTGTGAAAATTGATTGATTCTTGATTGATGACTGATTGAAGGAAATGTTTACACTTTACATGCAAAATGAACTTCGTATCGATTTCATCCATTCAACAAACCTTTTATGGATCAATCTATTCATCCATGCACTTATGCATTCATTTATTTCTTTGTTCATGCATCCATCCATCCAATATCAATCGCTGACAGCCTGCTATCCAAATTATTCGACTCCTTCAATCAACCCGCCCTGAGAGCTCTCAGGGTCCTTAGGCCGGTGAAGATCGTCACTGGATTTGAGAGTGAGTTGTCATCGTCACATCAATTTCCATCGTAGTCGTCATCGTCAATTTTTCTGAAGGCCTACAGGTGGTCCTCAAATCGATCATCATGGCCATGGCACCACTGCTTCAAATCGGTTTCCTCGTCCTATTCGCGGTCATCATCTTCGCCATCATCGGTTTGGAATTCTACTGCGGTGTGCTTCACAGGAGCTGCTGGAATATTAACGAAAGTGCATCATTTTTAATGATAACACGATGCAATGATTTAATGATTACAACGATAACATGATTATTCTAATTTGATGACTAAATAACTTGTATAATGACTATTTAGGAATGATAAAACAAAATGACTTCAAATGGAATTTAAACAAATTTTATATTAACCTAACGCTAACCTTAATTCATAACCGTAACCCTTAACTCTAACTGCTAACCCTAGCCAGTATCGTTAGAATCTGACCCTAACCCTAGCTAGCTAACTAAGAACTGACTCACGATTGTTACTTATTGTGATAACAACTCGACAAAATGACTTTAAATGATTAAACTAATTTTAAACTGTAACCCTAGTTCATAACCCTAGGTGACCCTAACCCTAAAGACTGATCCACTTAAGCCCCACTATTGTGTTAAATTGCGAACGAATTCAATTGACAGAGATATTCGATTACCAAGAGAACGACCTGCCAGTACCCTGTTCCATGCCCACGAACTCCACGAACCCCATCGGCCTCGGATTCCAATGCCCCTCGCATTACATTTGCATGGACGGATGGGAGGGACCCAACTACGGGATGACCAGTTTCGACAACATTTACCTCTCCATACTCACCGTCTTTGTCATACTCACCATGGCTAGTTGGTCAAGCGTCATGTATTTTGTGAGTCTAGATGATTTATTATTATTTTTATTATTATTATTATTATTTTATTACCAACAGTATTTTATCATTAATATGCAATAATTTGTTATATTCTTTGTTAAATATATTATGAAACATTTATCGAGTATGTTGCAGCTATGTGACAGTTAATTTTCATTCTAAATTTATCCAACTTACCTGTTCACTCGCAATCAAGTTATACAGGTCGATTGACCAATGAAAATCAAGAACGGATGTTGGAGACGGTGGAGGATGATGATGATGACGATGACGATGACAATGATGATGATCATGGTGATGAAGACGAAGACGATGATGATAATGGTGATGATGATGACGACTACGACGACGATAATGGTGATGGTGATGACTCTGACGATTGGTAATGATAACTGTTAAATCATTGATTGTTTGATGTGGTTGACAATTGGATGGATTAGGTGACTGATTGATTGACTGATTGACAGCTGAACGACGCCTTAGGGAAGGTATTCAACTGGATCTACTTTCTGCCAATCATCATCTTCGGTTCTTTATTCATGGTCAATCTGGTACTAGGTGTCCTCAGCTGGTAGGTTCATGAATATTCATGAAAGTTCATCATCATCATCATCATCATCGCTATCACCGTCTTCGTCGACGTCATCATCGTCAGACATCAGACTTTAAAGATTTTAATTAATACATTGTAATAGTTATAATCAATGATTCTTTAAATTTTGATAATTAACATTAATTTTGAAGAAAATTATCCTGATTATAAATATTTATTATTAAATTAAATTAAATTCTTATTTTATTTTCCAAGCGAATTTGCAAACGAAAGGCAACGCGTTGAAAGCAGGAAGGAGTTTCTGAGACTCAAGAGGCAGAAGGCCATGGATGCCATCATTGAAAACTACCTGGATTGGATTTACAAGGCAGGTGAGCATCTGATTCTCAATTTGTATTTTCTTTTAAATATAGTATTATTAATATTATTATTATTATTATTATTATTATTATTATTATTATTATTATTATTATTATTATTATTATTATTATTATTATTATTTATTACATTTTGACAGAGGAAATGATACTCAGTGAGGAGATGACAACTGATGAAGAGAAGTTGAGGATTCTTGATGGTGAATGACTTTTGATTTAATTTAATAATTATTAATTTTTTGAATGAAAAATAATTAGTTAATATATTTCCTTAATAGTGCGGCTAGTATTAAATTATAGTAGAACATAAATAATATAAGTAACATATAAATAAAAATAAATATAAACATAATAAATATTTATTTAATTTTAATAAATTATTTAACAAATAATTTTCAGCTCGGAGGACTTCAACATTCGTTCGAATACGAGGCCTTGATGGTAGGAAGATTATGAGTGAAGAAAAAGAAAGTAATTATTCATCACTTCCATTATCATTATCATCAAAATCGATATCATTATCATCAACATTAAAATCATCATCATCATCACCATAAGGACAGATTAGAGAAAGACTTCACACGGGTTTCTGTCGCAAAATCTGGCGAAAGCAAAGTCAGTTGAGGTGAATATTGGGTTAACGAACGAATGGATGGATGGATGGATAGATAGGTGACCAGATGAATGAATGATCGACCAACTAAATGGGGAAAATACCCCCAAAGTTCACCGAAGCGTGACCTGACAGGTACGCCATAAGGAAGGCCTTAAAGAGTCCCATATTTTTCTGGGGGGTCATCGTCCTCGTCTTCCTCAACACAGCCCTGGTGGCCTGTGAACATCACAACGAACCGCTGTGGCTCGAACTGTTGCTGGGTTGGTGTCTTTTTTTTGGTTGAATCTTGCCGTTGATTGATTTCGATTCTTTGATGGATCATGAATTATTTTCAAATAAATTTAATTCAAATAAATAAAAATTCATTTTTTTTAAATTGATTTAATTTGAATGAAAATAAAATTTGTTTTCAATCCACTCGAAAGTCTACTCTGAATACGTGTTCCTGTCTTTGTTTTTACTCGAAATGGTCCTCAAAATGTACGGTTTGGGCCTCAGGAAGTACTTTAGTTCAAGCTTCAACATGTTCGATTTCATTGTGAGTATTGTAATTATTTATTAATAACTGAGTCAATTATAATATATTAATTATAATAACTGAATACATTATTTTTAATAATTGCATAAAGCGGAGTAAATAATTGTGTCAGTTACTTACAATAGATGTTATTCAATTTAAGGTTGATTTATTTTAATATATGTATTTATGTGTAATATAATATTTTAATAACGTA
The DNA here is from genome assembly GCA_034509925.1 of Hirudinaria manillensis. Lineage (NCBI taxonomy): Eukaryota > Metazoa > Annelida > Clitellata > Hirudinida > Hirudinidae > Hirudinaria > Hirudinaria manillensis. The sequence goes on along the minus strand of CM067531.1, from coordinate 7,296,734 downwards.
ATTACTATAAAATTAATAATGATAATAATTTAAATCATTAGGTTTTGATGGCTTCCGTAGCAGAGGTCATAGTTCAAACGTTCGACAACACCTTGTCTTTTGGGTTTTCCAGTTTAAGGGCAACTCGACTGCTCAGGATTTTCAAGGTTACGAGGTGAGGTGTTGTCATTGTCTTTGATTTGTTATAATAATTTTACAACAATAATTAATATTTAATTTTTAAATTATTTTTAATATATAAATATTTAATTTTTAAATATGTCAAGAAATTAAACGACTTCAGATATTGGCAATCCCTGAGGAATCTGGTCATATCGCTGGTGAACAGCATCAAATCAATCATTTCACTCCTCTTCATACTCTTCCTCTTCATGGTTATCTTCTCACTCCTTGGAATGCAATTCTTCGGAGGAAAGTGAGTCAACCACAACAACCGACCAATCAGAATTTGTCAATCAAAGTAAAAGTATCAACACATGTCCTTACGTACATATGCTTACATGTGTTTATAATGAAATCAATCATGGCAACCAGGCTTCTAGTCCACCATTTTCCTGTATCAATTGTAAGATTATTAAGTAATTAAATTTAAATTAAATTAAGTATTAAAAATTATTTTTCTGTTTTATCGGTTAAATAACGGTGAAATAATTTTTTTTTCTTTGAAAGGATGAATTTTATCGACGGTAGACCAAAAGCAAACTTCGACAATTTTGCAAGTTCTATGCTCACCGTCTTTCAGGTAACGATTAGTTCATCTCCTTCAATCACGTGTTCAATCAATCAATCAATCAATCAATCAATCAATCAATCAATCAATCAATCAATCAATCAATCAATCAATCAATCAATCAACCAATCAATCAGATCCTAACTGGTGAGGAGTGGGACAAGGTCATGTACAATGGAATGATGTCCGTTGGTGGTTTCAACATTTGGGGAGTTCTTGCCAGCTTATATTTCCTAGCTCTCGTCATATTGGGGAGCTGTATCCTACGATGATAATATGATTATATTAATTAATTATTAATTAGTTATTATTAATATTATTAACTATTACTAATTTTAACATACTGCTTAATTTATAATAAGCAACATTTGAAAATATAGATTTCTCAATAGATAAATAAATGATTTAAATCGTTATTATTATTATTATTATTATTATTATTATTATTATTGGTGACGTGTTATTATAATAAAGTTTTTATGATAAATTAATATTAAAATTAATTTAATACCTAAATTAAGTTAATAATAAATTAATATATAATGAATTAAGTTTATAATAAGTTAATATATAATAACTTAAGTTAATACTTAACTGACGAACACAGACACACTCCTCAACGTATTCCTTGCCATTGCTGTTGACAATTTGGCCAAAGCCAATGAATTGACGCATATTGAACTGCAACAGGAAATGGTTAAATCTTTAATTTAAATTTTTAAATAATATGATAAATTCCCTGTTACATACACATTATTATTATTATAAACTATAATTATATTTATTATGTTATTAAATAATTATTATATTTCGTTCAGAGGAGAAAATCCATGGTTCCACCAACGGGTCTTCAAGAAAACGAGGAACCAACAATAGAAATCGTCGGACCGGGCACAGACCCTCAAGTTCAAAGGTCAGCTAATAGGTTGAGCTTAATTCGCAGTTACACAGTTATTTTTAGTTAACTCCAAAGAACATTCTGGTGTTTAGAATGTGAACTGGTTACTGTTAATTAGTATTGATTAATTGGTATTAAATTGTTAATATTATTATTATTATTGTTATTATTATTAATTTATTTTAAGTTCTGGAGAGTTCAACAGAGGTTACGTGTCAGAGTCGTCTTTGGAAACTCAAGTGACGTCATCATCACCTGTCCACGAAACACCTGGATCACCTGCTCAACAAAATGAAGGTACGAATGCTTACCTGGATTGTTTGCATTAATGAACTATTAATTTGACGCCAGCTTAATTAGGAAACCATAAGTGATGTGCCTTTTGATAATTTTAACTGTTATATTAGCATTAATAATAATAATAATAATATCAATTGTAATAATATTTTCAATTATTATCATATTAACTTGATATTGTAGAAATATGTTATTATTGATCACTAGTTCCACCAATGGCTGCCCATGAATATCATTATCAGGACGAGGGCAACAAACATGTGCCCATCCTGTCCTACAGCTCTCTCTTCATCTTCTCTTCAACCAATCCGTAAGCATCATTATCATGACTCTTGACCATTACCGCTTGACGTCTCTGATGACGTAAGCAATCCAGTTTGTTTTTTTACAACTTATTAACCATCATTATTAAACAATAATAATAGTAACGAAAACAAATTATTATTATTATTATTTGTAATTATAAAAGTAAATGATTAATATTTATAGTTATGAAAGTAAATGATTAATATTAATAGTTATGAAAGTAAATGATTAATATTTATAGTTATGAAAGTAAATGATTAATATTTATAGTTATGAAAGTAAATGATTAATATTTATAGTTATGAAAGTAAATGATTAATATTAATAGTTATGAAAGTAAATGATTAATATTTGTAATTATAAAAGTAAATGATTAATATTTATAGTTATGAAAGTAAATGATTAATATTTATAGCTATGAAAGTAAATGATTAATATTTATAGTTATGAAAGTAAATGATTAATATTTATAGTTATGAAAGTAAATGATTAATATTTATAGTTATGAAAGTAAATGATTAATATTTGTAATTATAAAAGTAAATGATTAATATTTATAGTTATGAAAGTAAATGATTAATATTTGTAATTATAAAAGTAAATGATTAATATTTATAGTTATGAAAGTAAATGATTAATATTTATAGTTATGAAAGTAAATGATTAATATCCATAATCATCTCCTTCTCCAGCGTCAGGAAATTTTGTCACTTCTTCGTGAACTTGCGCTGGTTCAACTGGTTCATCATCGTCATCATCCTCGCCAGTTGCGCTGAACTCGCCATGGAAGACCCCGTGACCTTTGACTCGTACTACAACTTCATTCTCAGTCAGTTCGATTATTCATTCACAGCAGTCTTCTTGGCCGAAGTCGTCATTAAGGTTGGCAGCTGAAGGCGGCTATGTGTTAATGCACCTGATTAATATTCATGTAACTATTTAATATTAATTAAATTAGTTGATAATTTAATTAGTATTGATTTAATTTGGTTCGCATTCGGCAATGTTTTTACTGTTATTGACAGAATGTGTAGAGTTTTTTGAGGTCTTACAAGATATTGAGAACTGGGGTGGAAGTAATTTTTTTTTTGTTCTTGTGTTGGTGCTTTCTATTCGATTAAGCATCTTTCTTTTGCGATGTCCTTTTGTTTTAAACTTGTCTTCCTCAGAATAAAAGATTTTGCTCTCGTCGTAACAAGTTGCCCTAATTTGAATATTAATTAAGTAATTATTATAATCAGGTAATCGACCTCGGCTTCATCCTCCACAAGGGATCGTACTGCCGTGACCTTTGGAATGTTCTCGACCTCTTCATCGTCGTCTGCGCTATTGCCGGCATTGCTTTTGCGTGGGTTTTGATAAGATGGTGATGATTATCATTACGATTCAATGATAATGACGATGACATTATATATTCGCTATCATCATTATCATCATCTTAATCAATCAAGTAGAGGTTACAAGGAGAAAGTGCAGAGAATTATTTATTTTTTTTTATTTTTAAAGGGGGTCCAACACAAACCTGGACACTGTCAAGTCCCTCAGGGTTCTTAGGGTTTTGAGGCCCCTCAAAACCATCAACAGGATACCTAAGTTGAAGGTGATGGTGGTGAAAATAATAGGATGATTAAGTAAATGCTGATATAATATAAGAAATGATATAAGAAATATGCTATCATCGTTAACTGTTTACTTGAAGTTATTCTGGTGCATTACGTCACAATTAAGGGCATTCGTTTCATAAACACTTCCATAATTCTCTTATGAATACCTTCCTTGTCCATCATTGAGCTCATTATCTCCCCAAAAAACCCCTAAAAGACCCCTAAACATCTAAACATCCTCCAAACATCGCCTAAACAATCCCTAAACAATCCCTAAACATCCCCTAATCGATCCCTAAACAACCTCTAAACATCCCCTACAGGCGGTTTTCGACGGTTTGGTGACAGCAGTGAAGAAAGTGATGTTGATAATGAGTTTGTACCTCCTTTTCCAAATCATATTCGCCATCATCGCCGTTCAACTCTTCATGGGACGGTTCTACTATTGCACGGATCTTTCCATGCGAACTGAGGACAAGTGCAAGTGAGTGGGTTGATTGGGCAACTGGGTAATTAGGAAGACATATAAAAATAGCATTTGGGTACTTGATACTTTGGTGGGCAACCAAGCATAGGTAGATGAGCAAATAAGTTGGTTGGGGATGAATCAACTATTCAAAAAATAGATTTTTACCAATTTTAAAATAACTCCAATGAGGAAAGTATATTTACATATTAATTTGAAGAAGATCAGATTCGACATTCCGTAACTAATAGCATCATTAAATGACAAATATTTTTTTTAAATTATAAAATATTTCCGCAAACAAATTCCACCAGAGGGGAGTACATAGATTACGTTGGGAACTCATTCGAAACGATGAACAGGGAGTGGAACAGATTCGACTTTCACTTCGACAACATCGGGGCATCGCTTTTGACTCTCTTCGTAGTCCAGACGAGATCCGGTTGGCCAGAGTCAGTTAAAAGCGATTGATTGGTCAGAATGGATTGACCGTTTAAGAAGGGAATTGGTTGATTGATTGATTGATTGATTTTTTTACATGGATTGGTTGACGTTCTGATTAATTAAAACAAATCTGCCTAGTACACCCACTTTTATTTTTTACCTCTCCCTTAAACATCATTACCGCCCTTTGGCATTATCAAACCCTAAACTCCTAGCATCCTCAAGAACGCCATGGACAGTTCCCAAAGAGACCAAGGACCAATACTGGAATACAACAACAACATGGCCATCTTCTTCTTCGTCTACTTTTTGGTCTTCCCCTTCTTCTTCGTCAATCTCTTCGTGGCCTTGATAGTAGTTACATTCCAGGAACAAGGAGAGAAGGAGTTGGAAGAACTCAACCTGGATAAAAACCAGGTCGGTCGGTCGGTTGATTGATTGGTTGATTTGTTGATTAATTTATTTATTATTTGTTTGATTGATTAATTTCTTGTTTTACTGATATATTTGATTGATCGATTGATTGATTGACTGTTGAACAGAGGAATTGTTTGGAATTCGTCGTCAATAGCGACCCCGTCGATTGCTACATGCCGAGTGTTAAGAACAGAATCAGATTGAGAATCTGGAAGATCATCATCTCCAAACCATTCGATTACCTCATGTTCATCCTAATATCGCTCAACACGATCACGCTCATGATGAAGGTGACTCGTTTGTAATGGTTATGATTTCAATCTTAGGCGATTTTAAATGAAACGAATGATCGCTTCATAACCACCACTTATTATTACCATCATCATCATCATCATAACCATCACAATCGTCAACCTTATCATTACCATCATCGTCGTCGTTGTCGTCACCACGTGAACGTCCACCACCAGTTTTATAACCAGCCTCAATGGTACGACAATCTGCTCAGCTACGCCAACATCTTCTTCACCGTGGCTTTCACCATTGAGGCCATCACCAAGATCTTCGGATACGGAATCAAGGTATCATCATCATCGTCATCGTCGTCATCGTCATCATCGTTCCGTTTTCTTTCAGAATTACTTCAGACAGGCGTGGAACGTGTTCGACTTCATCACTATCATTGGAAGCATCGTTGACGTCATCGTTTACTATACTGTCGTGAGTTATTCATTCGTTCGTTCCTTCGTTCATTCGTTCCATCAATGTCATCATCATAGTCGTCGTCATCATCTCCACTAGTACCATCATTATTTTCATCATCATCATCACCAGGAGGGCAGCATGAAAACACTTGGCTTTCTGAAGTTGTTTCGAGCCATGAGACTCATGAAGCTGCTGAAGCAGAGTGGATCCATCAGGATGCTTCTCTGGACGTTCTTCCAGGCAGTCAAGGTGGAATGGTTATAATGTCATAATCACCATCATCATCGCCGTCAATATCACCAACATCATCATCATAATGACAGGCACTTCCCTATGTCCTGATCATCATTGGTCTCCTTTTCTTCGTGTATGCCGTGATCGGAATGCAGGTAAATGACAATAACTTCTACTTTTAGATCAATCAATCAATCTTTCAATCTTTTGACATTTTTCTAATGTAATTTACCCACTGATATGCAATTTTCTCAACGATTGTTTGTTTACCTGCAACGTTTCTATGGCTACGCAGTTGTTCGGAAACATCGGATTGGACAATTCCTCCAGCATCAACAGACAGGCAAACTTCCAGAACTTTCCAAACGCACTGCTCCTCCTCTTCAGGTTGTACCTCGACGTCCTCCTCGTCATCATCATCGCTATAATCATCACAACATTACATTTACATTTATTTGTCCAATATTTTACGTGCGCAATGTTATCCCAAGGGGATGTAAAGGCACGGCGGCAGGGTTCACAAGTCCACAGTCTATGAAATGTAAGATTCAAAAAAAAACAAAAAAAAAACAAGCAAACATAAAATAAGATGAGGTTAAAATAAAAGTGAGTAAACGGAATGGAGTAAAATAAAATAAAATAATAAAGACAAGGAAAGAACACAAGCTATAGATTAGAGAATTATTGGTATGACGACACAAATAGATGTGTTTTCAGTCGAGATTTGAAGGCCTCTGACGACTGGGCCAGACGAATGCTCGGAGGAAGCAGGTTCCAGATCACAGGAGCGGCGACGTAGAAGGCCCGATCACCCTGCCTGACGCTGCGAGACCGTGGGACGACCAGGGTCCTAGTCTCGGATGAGCGGAGTGATGCCCTGCCAGGAACAGCTGTGGAACTAGTCAGTAGTTCAGTCAAGTACCGAGGGGCTTGACCTGTGGCGGCCTTGTAGACTAGGTAGGCAGTCTTGTACAGCACCCGCTCCGGGATCTTCAGCCAGTGAAGATTAGCAAGTACCGGGGAGATATGGTCCGATGGCCTCCCTCCCTGTATGAGCCTGGCGGCCGTGTTCATGACGGTCTGGAAGATGCTGATGACCTGGTGGTTGACATTGACCAACAGAGAGTTGCAGTAGTCAAGCCGCGCCAGAATAAATTGAATAGTGAGAGACCGGAAAGCCTCAGGTGGTAGGAATGTCTTCGCCTCCTTGAGGATGCGAAGCTTGGCATAGCAGGCAGCAGAAACCCGGTTAACGTGGGACTTCATGGAAAGGGAAGAGTCCAAGTAGACCCCCAGATTCCTGACTGTCCGAGAAGGGGTGATGGAAGAACCCGCCAGCTGGAGCGGGAGGTCACTGATATGACCGAGTCGAGCTGGGGTGCCGAACCAGATTGCTTCGGTCTTGTCGGCGTTGAGTAGTAGCCTGTTGGAGGCTGTCCAGGAAATAATATCATGAAGGCAGTCCGACAAACGACCAACAAGGGTAAGGGCGTCATCAAGTTTGGTGTTGCCGTAGATCTGAATGTCATCAGCATACTGATGACTGAAAAGTCTATGTTTGGAGATGATGCTTTCAATGTCAGCCACGTATAGTGTGAACAATATTGGTCCTAAGACTGATCCCTGAGGAACGCCCGATTGCACAAGGTGGGTGGCACTAACAGATTGTGACGACACTATTGTCTCGTATCGTTCCGACAAATAATTTCTGAACCACTGCAGTGCATTGTGACGAACTCCAAATGTTTCATCCAATCTGGCGATGAGGATGTCATGGTCAACGGTGTCAAAGGCCGCTGACATGTCCAGCAGAAGGAGGAGGGAGACCTGACCTGCATCGAGTGCCATGCGTATGTCAGACACAACCTTCAATACAGCGGTCTCAGTGGAGTGATGTGGTCGGTAGGCGGACTGCGTGCTGGGAAAGAGTGTATTGCTGTTGAGGTATAGCAGAAGGCGTCTAAGTACGAGTCGTTCGAGAAGCTTTGACATGACGCTAAGGTTGGATATTGGGCGGTACGATGAAGGCGCCTGCAGGTCGAGGGTGGGCTTCTTAATTATGGGCTGAACTTGTGCCCTCTTGAAGGAGTGGGGAACTTGGCCCAGGAACAAGGATTTGTTGAACAGGTGAATGAAGAATGGAGCAAGAACATGCGAGACCTTCTTCAGCAACCAAGTGGGTATTGGATCAAGTCCTGACTGCTTGTTGGGGAGGGAGTTAATGAGCTCCTGGATCTCGTCTATGGAGGTCGGCTGAAATTGCTTCAACTCCGAACCTGTGACACAGGGAAGGAAGTGAGGTGGCGGAGCATCGCTCGTGGCTGAGCGGATGGCGGTCAGTTTTCCATCAAGGTACTCGCGGTAGACTGGTGGGGCAGGAGCAGCCAATCTGTTTGTGACGCTGCCCAGACCAGTAGCATCTCGGATGAGCTTCCATCTTCTGGCAGGATGGCGCACCTCTGCTATGCGCCTGGCATAGTAGTTTCGACGCTTTTGATGTAGCAGAGCAGCATACGAGCGGGCACAAGCCCTGATGATGTCGGTGCTGGCGCGCCGTCTTCTGAGTCGAGTCAGGTATGATCTCACTCTCATGCACTCAGCATCAAACCATGGCTGTCTGTATTTGTAGAAGCGTGGCGTCGATAGGGGGAGGGACCTCTCAACCACCTCATTGAGAGTGTCATAGTAAAGATCAGCCAGGCGATCATCATCATCATCACAATCGTCATCGTCATCATCCAGGTGTTCAACTCTGGACAACTGGGATGGAGTTCTGATCAGCTGCCTCTCGGGTCAGACGTGCGATCCAAAGTCCTTTGCACCTGGAACTGATCCTCAACCCACGTGCGGTACGGAAGCGGCCATCGTTTACTTCGTGTCCTTCAACTTCATAACAGCCTTCATGGTCAGTGATGATGATGATGACGATAGTGATGGTGACGACGATGATGATGATGATACTTATCCATCACCTCGTTGACAGATGTTGAATCTGTTCATAGCAGTCATCATGGACAACTTCGATTACCTCACCAGGGATTCTTCAATCCTTGGTCCTCATCACCTGGATTCGTACATCCAGAAGTGGGGGGTTTACGACCCTACGGCCTCGTCAGTTCTTCCCCGACAAATTGAATTTAATTATATCAATCAATTAATTTATGAATAATTATATATATACATTAATAGCCATTTACTAATTAACCTATTGAATTATTAACCATATCAAGACTCAAAGCCGAGTTGCTATCTTCATCACCAGTCATCATCATCATCATCATCATTGCCACCACTTGCAGTTCCTACATTTCCTACACCGAGGCTTACGAACTGCTGAGGGAACTGGAGCCACCTGTCGGCTTTGGAAAGAAATGTCCTTGGAAGCTGGCTTACAGGGTGAGGATGATGACGACGTTGATGGTGATTGTGATGATGATGTTGATAATGATAATTATGAAGAATTAAATTGTTTTAATTAATTATTCATTTAATTCACTTCCCTGACATTGCCAGTGTAATACTTAATGCCCCACTGCGTTTATCACTACTGTGATCACCATCACCATCGTTTCCAGAAAATGATAAGGATGAACATGCCGATAAACGAATACGGAAAGGTGCACTTCAAGACCACCATGTTTGCCCTCATCAGAGAAGCCCTGTCCATCAAGGTCACCAAAGGTAAGACCATCGATGCATCACTATCATGACTGAGATCATAACCATCATTATCATGTTCGTGATCATTATCATCACCATCATCGTGATTTATTCTTTCCAAGCATGGATGTCAGGTATATTTATAATAACATATCTGTTCGTCATTATTTTGAAGGCTTGTTTTTTTAAATTATTTTTAACAATTGTTTTAACTTAATACTTTAATATTATTATTATTATTATTATTATTTTATTATTATTATTATTTTGTTGTTATAGTTGCGCACAAATTTTCAGGCACGTTGCACAAACATTTTATTAAATGTTATTTTATTAAAAATCACTGCCACCACAACTGCGTGTATTTTTTGGTATAAAAATATTTTCTCCAATTTTGTTTCGATTTCATCATAAATCACTTGTAAATAATAAAATATTATTTCTCACTTAACAGTTTTATCTTTCATTTGTCCTCCTTAATTGTAAAGAAAAATCTTTAATTTTTAATATTTATTTAATATTATAGTTACTAATTAATTAATAATTAAATAATTAATAATATTAACAGCTGAAATGATGGACCAAATGGATTGGGAGTTGAGAAACATCATGTCCAATCTGTTCTTCCTCGACAGTAAAGAACTTGACGTTCTCCTGCCACCTAGGGAGGGTAAAATAAATATTTCTATTTTCATCTTTTAAAATACTTTTTAACATTTCACCGAGGTGTAATAGATATTTTTTCAATATTTTATTGAAAATTTCATGATTATTAATAAATTACAAATTAATGCGCATAATTTTTATAAATTTATAAAAAGAAATATTAATTTACATAAAAAATTATTTAAACAAATCCAAGAATTGATGGGCGGGAAGTTGACAGTTGGAAAAGTTTATGCCAGTCTGTTGCTCATTGATTCTTGGAAACAATACAAGTTGACACTCAACCCTGAAGCCGATAAGACGGTAATATTAGAAAATTAATTTAAAATAATAAAAATATTATTAAAGAATATGATAAATATTATTAAAGAATATGATAAATATTATTAAAGAATATGATAAATATTATTAAAGAATATGATAAATATTATTAAAGAATATGATAAATATTATTAAAGAATATGATAAATATTATTAAAGAATATGATAAATATTATTAAAGAATATGATAAATATTATTAAAGAATATGATAAATATTATTAAAGATTATATCATTATCATCGTCGACATGAATTTTCTCTAGAATAAGAAAGACGACAGCGAAGAACCCCGGGTAAGTCTTGATTATAATTAAAAGATATTTAATTCATCCACCAATCATAATTACAATTATAAGATAATTACTTAATTCGTTGTGCCTTTATTTCTGAGAATTAAATACTTTATTAACATTAATAATATAAAATATATATCTCCTAATAAACTTGACTGAAAATATTCTTAAAACTTAATCACTTAAATGTTGATATGATTAATTTATTATAATTTAATCCAAAGAGAGTTTGAGCTTATATTCGTAATTTCAGAGTCCGAAATTGATCAGGAAGCTGTTCAAATCCGTGAGTGGCCTTTGGACGAGAAGAATTTCGAGGATAGGTGGAGAAGTGGAAAAGAAAAGCAGAAGGAAATCATCCAGGTGATCGGGTAGGGTGGAGTAGTGGGACGGATGTTGGGGAAGGATGTGCCGGGGTAATAAGCTAATGGTGGAGCCAATGGTCAAGTGACGATGAAACTTTTATGTTTCTCTCAGGGAATCAGCGTCATCTCAACAAACGGTGAGTAATTGTTTGCAAAAGAAAGTCTTCGTTACCACCACCGTCATCACCATCGTCATCGCCATCGTCATCACCGTCGTCATCATCGTCATCATCATCATCCTTTCTTCAACTAGTGAATTCGAATCTTTTCAAATCCACATTTCAGAACCTCGAAGAAGAAGACGACGATGACTATGACATCGATGATTATGATGCCAACTATGAAGAAGAAGATGATGATGATGATGAGGAGGCCGTTGAAAGAAAGAGGAAGGCGTTAGAATCATTGAGCGAGAATACTGTTGCCAGGAGAAACTACGACAAGTATCTACAAGTGGAGAGCGGTTGGTTGTCAATCAAGCTTCAATCAATCAATCAATCAATCAATCAATCAATCAATCAATCAATCAATCAATCAATCAATCAATCAATCAATCAATCAATCAATCAATCAGTCAATCAGTCGGCTAATCAATCATTCATTCATTAAGAAAAGATAATTGTCACAATAAACGTTACGAAAGAACATTTAAAATATTTTTGACTTCAAATACATCAGGAAGCTCCTTTAGAGAACATGGAATGACTGAAGAAGCTCGGGTCAAGGGTCAACCGGCGACCTACGAAGACGACTACGACAGAAGCAACAACAACAACAACTACAGGTACACCTTATTTATTATTACTGCTCAGATCAATGGCACGGCTGTTCAAATACCATTTCAGCTCTGTTTTGTTTTAGCTCCAACATTGTGGGTGATATGACTAACTAATTAGTAGTTTATTTTTTTAATTAAAATTTTTAAAACAATAAAATAATTTTCATTTTAATAATTAATTAATATTTCCAGGAAATATTATTCCAGACCTCAAGCACTCACCAAGTATCGCAGTGATGAGGATTCAGTTAAGTATGATGATGATGATGACGATAGATACAGAAGGAGCTATCAACGGAGACCCAAGAAGCCAAGAGAGACAACAACGGATGAGGTCGTAATTAACATTGAAAACCACAACAAGAACAACAACAGGAATAATGACTACAATAGATATAACAATACCAACCAAGCTGACAATCTGAGGTCATTAAGGACACTTTCCACATCAAGGAATCACGAACCAGAGACACGAAGATCAGGCTTGCGCCGTCACGTGACTTCTAAAGATCAAGAGGTCAACAAGGTCTACCGAAGGTCAGCGAAGCAGGAGGCACAAATGCAGCATAGGAATTGTCCAATCAGAGACAGAAATACAAGTCCAATCACATCTCTACAAACTAGGTCACTTTCCGGATCCACAAATGGGTTGGCCCGACCAAACGTATAAACCGTAGCAAAACATCCTCAAAAAAATATTCCTCTTGAGTTGAACTGAGAAATGCATTCGTTGAAAATACATTCCTAAATTTTGTTGCAAATGTTTTGGTAGCTGAACTGATATTACATTGGCATCATGGATGATGATGATGATAAAAGTCTTATTTGTAGTTGCAGTGATGATGATTATGATGATTTTGATGATGATGACGAAGACGATGACAGTACAGTGGTAGATATAATCATAATCATAATCAATGATTTGCCTATTTATTAGTCACGTTTTATTTTGTTTCTGTCAACAAACCACTGTCACCAATTCAGGTCATTTAAGTGCAGTTGTGTTGTTGTTGTTGTTGGTGTTAATTTAAAATGCGCTTCAGTTTAAGTTTAAAAATAGTCTTTGACTCTCGAGAATTTTTCGTGTGTCAACAACAAATTGTGCCTTATCTGCTTCCCCGTTAAAATATTCAATTTTTTTTGTCAGAAAACTTTCTATTCACTGACGTGGAATTCTTTCTTCAAAATAACATAATTAACATGATAAACTTTCAAAGCCCAAAATGACATCAAAACCTGCTATTCTGTCCATTTATTTGTTTTATAATTTCATATATTAAATACTCGATTTACAAAATAGTTGTAACGACGTAGCCTGCAAAATCTTTACGTCAGAAACCATTTTTGACTTGGCTGCATAGCAAAATCAATGACGTCTGTTATCCTATTACCCATTTGTAATTGCCTTAGGAAAGCTATTAAAGACTAATTGGTTTAATAAGTTTACTTTATAACTATTTTAAATGCTGTGTTTTTTTCTTTTAATTAGGTTCATTCATTTATGCCCAGAATGTTATTGTAGATAAATTAAGTGCTCTTATTGAGAACTGTTGTGGATTGTCGTCAGACTATCAGTAATATTATTAATAACATTTGTTAGTAAAATTATTAATAACCATTTCATTTAAAGCAGTTGTATTTAAATAAGCTGAAACAAATTCAAAAATATATGAAATGATTTTATCCTGGCCATTATTATGCATATGCTTTCAAAATATTCAATTTCTCAAAGTTAAAATTGTAAAAAAAAAAAACTTGAAATTAAAGAATGAAGTCACTTGAGTTGTTTGTCATTTTAAAAAAATAAACCCAAGGATAAGGATGAGGCACATCATCGACGAGAGAAATTCATGTTTCCTATTCCTGTTGTGGCATGATGAGATGTTTCAACCTGAGTAGACTCCAAAGCAGACCAGACTGACAGGCACACAGCACCTCTTCATAACCTCCAAAATATTTGCCATCAATGAAAACCACTGGCACCTTGTGTAGGTAATAAATGAGTTTACGTCTTGTATAAAAATATTGATAAATTATTTAAATAAAAACACTAATAATGAATATCAAGTCCTCTATTAGTAAATTAAATTTAGTTAAGGTCACAGAATACGCTTTAAAAAAAATTCCCAGCTAACCTCTCTGACACTTCTAGCACTTAATTTCAATAAATATGTTTCAATAAGGGAGCAGTCTTGTCTTTTCTCTATATTGCAAACTTCGTAATATTCTTTTTTTAAGTCCATGGCCATAAACATCTGGTTCGTTTTTATACATTCCGGAGAGTAAGATTTGCCAAAAATAATAATTGGTCGTTGCGCAATTTTAATATCCACAAAATCTATGGTGGAACACAGACGCAGAAAGTTACATTTGAACGCCATGTCAGGTAACTAATGTGGCCATGGAAACTTGTATTCGACCATGAAAATATTATATAAAAAATGAAAACCATTACTTTAAGTTTAAATTTATCAAAATTTATTTTAGTATTAACTTTGTGATAAATAAAAGTAGCTGCTCTAAAGTTTAATAATATTTAAATTTTAGTCCTCAGTAAAAGTAATATTTAATAATGAAGCAATCCTTAACATGGTACGTAATTTGTGCTAAAATATATAAATATTAATCTGTAATTTTAGACGCATTTAAACTTTGAAGTATCTCTAAACTAAAATCCACCTTTGGTTAGGTCAGGGCCCGTCAAAAACAAACGCCAATGTTTATTGATGAGGCTTTCGTGTTTCTGCGATTTTCTTTCTGTGCCGTCAAAAAAAGCATAAATAATTTGGAAGAAAGCAAATATAGTCACATTTAAACATTTATTTTCTCTGGATGTCGGTTCATGAACAAAAAAGCTTTCGAGAGGGAGCGGGCAGAAGACGATGTACACCAGAAGGAGTAGAAATAGGATCATGCTATCGAATCTTTAGACCGGATGGGGCTACTCGTCAGTTGAATTTCGTGAAAAATGAATTTGGATTGATATTAAAAGAAAATATAATTAATTGTTTTTAAATTCTAGTGTTAATGCATGGTAAAGTTTGGAATTGTTAAATAATTGAATGATATTTTATATAATAGCTATTAATAAGCTCTAAATGCTATACATTTCAAAATAGCCTGGAAACGCTCTAATCAGGCATGATTGACATAAATCATCACAAACTCTGATGATTTCAGACATGGCTGAAGTCATCGAGCATAGGTTCAATGAGCAGAAAAAATTAACAGAATACTACGTCCACTTTGAAGGAGGTGTGTTTGATTATTATACCGTCATTGATTATTATACCATTATTATTACCAACATTTGTACATAACTTTGCATAATGATCATGCTTTGTTCCCTGGTGCTTAAGGCATTTCAGATTTTTTAAAAACATTATGAACAGTAAATATTTTTATAACATTTATTATTCAAGTTGAAATTTAATTTAATTAACATTTCAGTGCTTTAGTGAACTTATCAACGTACAAATTTAACTTTAGCCGACAAAAGAATGGACACCTGGGTGGTCCTGGACAGGTTCGAATCTCTCAACAAGATCCCTGCTTCGAGTGAGGCCGTCAAAAACAGCTCGTCCCTGGTCGTTGCCACGGATACGGCAGACGACAAGGGCGACAGGAAGATGACTCGCAACCAAAAGAGGAAGCACGACGAAATGAATCACGTGCAGATGGTTGCTAAAAATATTTAATCGATTAATTCTGTGATGATTGATATTTTTCTTTTAAAAAAATATTCGCATGAAAATTTATTTCAATGACACAATGAAAATGTTAAATATTTTTTATTTTATTTTTATTATTAATATAATTGTTATTTTTACTGCAGCTGTAACTTGATGTTTTGATGGAGTTTATTTGAGTTGTGATTTAAAATGTCTTCATTTCTTCAAGAATTATGCCGACATGGATCCAAAGATGGCCGCCCTGGAAAGGGAACACGAGGCTGTGAGTTTGGAAACAACTTTTTTTTGTTAAAAATTTAATTGAAATTTTAAAGAATCATTTTTAAGAAATGATTGATTTTGAATTTTCAATCCACAGCATTTGTGATAAAATATGATTTGCTGAATAAAATAAGATTTTCATTGATGCAATGTCAACATTTACTAACATTTAAGCGAGAAAATTAATTAATAAACGAGCAGATCACAAAGATAAAGTACATCGATTGCGTTCAAATGGGTCGCTACGAGATGGATGCCTGGTACTTTTCTCCGTATCCCGAAGAATACGGCAAGCAGCCGAAACTGTGGATCTGCGAATATTGCCTCAAGTACATGAAATTGGAGAGGACTTTCAGATATCATCTGGTTGGTCTGCATTGAATGCTTTTTTTGTTTAACTGGGATTGTTTGATTGGATTAATGGAGTGATTGGTTGTTTAGTTAGCTGATTGATCCTTCGATTGGTTTGTTTCAATCACCAGACGGAATGTACGATGAGGTTTCCGTCGGGTCAAGAAATTTATCGCAAGGACTCCCTGTCTGTTTACGAAGTCGATGGAAAAGAATCAAAAGTGATTTGTTTTGGCTTTTAACTTATTTATCAGTAATTTATTGTGATTATCATGATCTACAAAACATTTCATCCAGATTTCCAGTGCAAATACTTTTGGCTGGAATATCTTAAAAATCACATTTTAATTAATGATATGCATGATATTATTTTCATTTTATTAATGTCTAACATAAGGAAACATTGTAAGCATTAAATTCTTTATTCCAGTTGTACTGCCAGAATCTCTGCCTCCTCGCAAAACTATTCCTTGACCACAAAACCTTGTACTTTGACGTTGAACCCTTCCTATTTTACATCCTCACCGAAGTTGACAGACAGGGGGCGCACATCGTCGGATACTTCTCGAAGGTCGGCCATTTTGGGATTTTCAGGAGTTTGCTTGTTTGTTTTGGGAATTTTGATTTTTGTGCTGCTTTTTTTTGTAGGTTAACTTTGAATAAAATATACCTTATGAATTTGTTTGTTTGAAGTGTTGTTATTGTTTTGAATATTAACAGGGAACCTGAACCTGATACCTTAGCATTATTAAGAGATTGTCTTTAAAACTTTACTATTTTCAACTTTAGGAAAAAGAGTCACCAGATGGTAACAATCTTGCCTGCATTATGACACTTCCACCATTCCAGAGGAAGGGATATGGAAAATTTCTCATAGCCTTCAGTGTGGCCTCTTTATAATTTATTGATATGAATTTAATTTTTTTAAATTTAAATTCACAGTTTTTAAATGTGTTTTTTCTTAATTTTCATGGAAATTAAGTCCTAATTTTTTGAATTGCAGGCTACGAACTTTCGAAACTGGAGAAAGTCATTGGGTCGCCGGAGAAGCCTCTGTCGGATTTGGGGAAGTTGAGCTACCGAAGTTATTGGTCATGGACTCTTCTTGACATTTTGAAGAACAAGAAGGGAACTGTTTCCATTAAGGAACTCAGGTTTGGCTGACAAAACATTTAAGGTCCATAAAAAATATGATTTGGCTTGAATTTTGATTAACTTTATGGCTTGGTTAGAAGTTATTATCTTGACTGTTAAAGTTTTATGCTTCCAAATTTATTTTTATAATTACAAAAACGATTCTATTCCAGTGAAGTAACGTGCATTTCGCACGGAGACATTGTGACGACACTCCAAGCAATGAACTTGACCAAGTATTGGAAGGGACAATATATCATTTGCGTCAGTCAGAAGCTGATAGAGGAACTTTTAAGAAGTCCGCATTATAAACGACCTTCACTAGTGGTTGATCCCAGCTACATCACCTGGGATCCACAGCCTAAAAAGATTCCTCGAATTGCAAAGAGATGATAGGGTGTCTGGGTTTTATTTTCCTTTGTCTCCACCAAATTCTGCTCAATGGGAATGAAAAGCGTTCCTGTAGTTGTGCAAGTTTTAGCGCCGTCGGTGACGGGCAGTGTCCCTGTCCGATGGTTTGGAACTCCCCTGAAAGAGATTGGAACTGCCGTAATCCTTTGTTTGTACAATTGTTATTGTTATGCTTTCTCTTTCATCAATGCAGTTTGTTATTAAATGATCCGGCCGCGTTATGCTCGTTTCTTCTAGGTGAAATTTTTAAAATGAGGCGGAAAATGGGTTGGATAAATTTAAACGTAATTCTTCAAATTTTTGAATTCTCGGGTAGAAACTTACATGTTCTTCGACATTTTTTGTCGTTTATTTTGAAAGCTTCCCCAGCAACCGAAGCTGGTATAGAATCCTTCGTAATTATTTTGTTAAAATGGACAAAGATGAATGGTGGGAGGAACTAAAACGTGTCATACGAGAAACGAGAGAAAATATGAATAAAATCGACGTAAGAAATACTAAGTTGTTCTGATTGACACTAAGTTTTACGTAGCGGTTCTTATTTTGCATTTGCAACTGTTATAGTCATTCCTTGTGTGGATTATTTCAGACCCGAAATAGCAAAGATGAGGTATTCAATGAGAAGAACAGAATTGAAGACTTTCAAAGTGACTTTAACGATCGGTTGAATCATTGACAGACTTGTTTTTAAGATGCCTTTAACTTTTAACAGATTCTGAAAGATTGAGAAAATTAAGAGAATATGATAGGGATCTGAGAGAGATGTTGATGAAATCTTCTGAACAAAGTATAATCTCACTCAACCAACCTATCACTCCAAGAGCCTCGAGAAGAAACAATTATGAAAATGAGGTACCATTTAATATTTGTTTCCAAATCGAAATAACTTTTCAGATTTTGTTAAATGTATGAAGATTTTGTTGTTTTCCTAACAGCTTCTTGACTACATTTTCAAACATATTTCACAAGGAATAAGCGAGAGGAATATCATCACGGGACTACTTGCAGATATTAAAGGTTATTATTACTTAGCATTTGTATTGGGTGTAGATTCCAATTATATTCATCAGTTCACTTTTTTGTAGGAGATTTGAAAAGCATCATTAAATTTAACAAAAATGAAAAGAAGAGATTAGATGACATTGAGACGGAAGAATTCATCAAAAGTCAGGAAAGCAAATTGACAAAGGGATCCATGAACATTGTCAAAGACAATGAAGTCAGTAACTTAGAAGCCATCAAAGGCAGCCTGAAAATGGTGGCAGATAAATTGTCAACTGTGGAAACCCAAAATGAGGACGTTTTAAGAAAATTGGATAAAATCTATAAATCAGGAGATCAAAAGTAAGCAAGAAAACTGTTAATAGATTGTACTTCCCATGAGGGTTTACTTTGATTCCAAAATGAATAACGCAATAACTCGATCAACAGATTAAGCGATCAGAGGATGTTGTTGGACGACTTGCAGAGAATTGTGAAAACTTTGACTTCTCTTATCGACAAGAGCAACTCTGCACATCAAGATAATCATGTCAAAATTGCAAAAGATTTGAAAGTAAGTCCCTGATAATTCAAGATTTTGGAGAGATATCGAGACAACAAAAATTCAGCAGCTATGTGTGATTTATGATGTGGAATGCAAGTATAGGATTAATTCCTCCTCCCCCTCAACAACAAAAAAATGCAGATTTCTGAAATATAATAATTTAATAATGACTTTTCAGAAGCTATGTGATCCCGTGCATCCATCTCCAGTGAAGGTCAAACCAAGTCACCATGGAAATGATTATTCAACTTTGGAGGCCTGGAATCTTCCGTGGGAATTCAAGACGAGGCAGCAACTTCTGTGAGAGCAGTTCGTTGTTGTTGTTGTTGTTGTTGAGGGGTTTTTTTTTGGGGGGGGGAGCACCATCTTGTATTCCTCTCAGCTTTTGATACCTATCTTCATAGGCAATCATAGCTACAGAAATTATCCTAGTGAGATTTATTATATCCATATCTCTAATACATCTCTACATTTTATGGTGGCAACAGCTGAAGGTGGGAGAGCAATTTTATAAACATGATGTTGGTGATGACCTTTCCTTTTCCTTTTAGGAGATGGAGATTACTTTCCCCCAATTTGCCCCCTTGTTTATGTTGATGGATGTGTAGTGGTGAAATATGCAAGATGAAATATAATGAAAATTGATGTTGTGAATATGATTTGGATGTCAATGTCCTTCTCAGATGGGAATATGAAGAAAACAGGAGACAACTGAAGTTGTTGGAGGAGGAAGGGTTTCGATCCCCAGACTTCCTCAGGAGAGGTCAAGTCCATGAATAATTCATTGAGTTGATGCATATCATAATTAACTTTGATTCTAGACAGTGATAACTTTATCGTGTGCTTCAGTGTTTGTGCATCTATGATGAATTGCAGAAGAAAGTTGTTGTCTCAGAGTTTGATTTATCAATTTTTCTTTCTGCCAGATTTTCTGAATCCATTCTTAACTTCAGATTCACAGGGAAGAGATCCTACAAGGATCACAAGTAATGAATGCTTGGAGTTGATCACAAATAATTTTCTTTTATTGGAATTAATTATTATTGTAACATATTTGATCAGCCATTTGTAATGATTTAAGGTAAAAGAACGAGGTTTAGCGACCAAGAACATTCAACAGATGCTGATCTGACAATAGAAGATCTGTCCTGATTAGACAATGTCGATAACTGTCTCCAATCTCGTATAATGTTGTTTTGGTGATGAACGGACTAAAAGAGTAGGAGACTTAATATGTGTTGTGTTGCTTAACTTAAGTTTAAGAATGTCGGTTTGGGATTTGTTTCTTTTTGTGAACACGGCTGACATAACCAGTCAGTCCTATGCGACCGAGGGCTGCTTAATCGATTAAAACTCTTTTTATTTTGTCGAGTGATAATTGGATCAATGTCTTCCTTTCTCGGTGGTCCTTTTTGCGTTGCTCATTTATACATTTTCTTTAACCAAAAGAAATTTTAAGCAAATTAATATTTTATAACCAAAATTTTATTTTTATATGGGGAACATTTCTTGTTTATTACTTAATTTACTTTTAAAATCTTTGCTCGATAATCGGGAGTAGTGCGTGTTGCGTGTTGATGTTCATCTGTAATTTGAAAATTAATACCAAAATAAAGCCTGCCACATTAATTTAGTTGTGTCTCGTATCTAAAAATCTACTCGGACCAACTCCTAGTTCCAAGAGCGCAACCGAGGTAGGATTTAATGTTTATGTTTCTCTCACTGCAATTTACTACTTTTGATTAAACATGGTCGGTCTGTGCCGCTCGCTGTTATTGCTATAAAACGTCATGTTTTGGATAAGAGCTGCAGACCGGTTGATTTGCGACTGGTTTTAAATTAATCAAAATTGATGACATTCGTCTGCAGTTACTTTTAAACGGTGAACTTTTTGCTACAACGGAAGCAAACCACGTGTTAAATGCGTTTTTCATTGCTTTAGAAATCATTAGCATAATTCTGATTTGTATCTTGGCTTGTATTCCTTTCATGATGAAACATGGTCATTCATTATAACCAACTGAGGCACAATAAAACTGACATATAGCATCACTAATGGACTAAACTGTTTTAATAGAATAGCTCTCAAGACATTGTCATTTCAAATTAGTATTTGGATCATACCATACCACATGAAATGTGCTGTAACAAATCTGTTGTAACCTATCAAAGCCCAGATGCATTCTGGGTTTTCACCAGACTAGCAATTCATGCAAATAGTCAGATACTGAAGGATTTCCAGCCTGATATTGTAGAAATTGTTGTCATTATTATGAAATTAGTCATTATTCACTAACGATTTAATCATTGATTTTGTTGTGAAATTGCAGTCTTTCAACCATTTTTGTTATGATGATATTCATACTTGTTTTCTTAATTTCAACTGAAATTCTTCCAGATTTGTCATGGCTTCCACAGGCAAGGAGGCACCATCACCAATGGCAAGGTATTCATTGGAACCCAATTTTCCACTGCTATTGATTGCAATTAAACGATTTATTTAAAAAAAATAATATGACATTAAATGCTTTTGATTCCACCTGGCCAATCTGTGTCAATTGCTGTTGTTATTGTTGCAAAACATCGTGTTTTGTATCGGAACTGCAAGCCGGTGTTTCTGCGATTGTTTTTGATTTCAACCTTTTTGTTTCAGACTGGCAACCCTGAGGACACCCAGGGACCTCACCCTCGGGGGTCGTGGGGGGCTGACGAGGGGAGGTGCCTTAAAAAGGAAGTTCGTGCCAATCATCCCTACTGCCTCTAACACGTCAGTACATTGTTGTTGTTATTATTATCATTTCTTAGGATTAAGATCTAATTATTAGTGAATGAAAGTGTTTAATATTTTAAAATTGAATTTGCTTAAAAGTTACTATAATTAATTAATTAATTGCATATTGCATAGCATAGAAACACAGCTGATTGCTATTTTGTTAATCCTTTCAGGGATACCAATGCCCCCGTTGAAAACAATCGTGACCGTTCCCCTCCAAACAAGAGACATCGCAGGACAGACGAACAGAACAGATACGACAGGAACCACTACAGCAACAACAGGGGTAGGGGCCGGGGTAAATATTCGGCCAATCTCATCCAAACGAAATCTACACTCGAAGCTACGTTGAAAGAGTGGGCTCTCAACGACAAGAAAGATAAAAGTAAGATAATGATGAAGCTGGTAATAGTAACTAGTTAACATAATAATAATTAACTAGTAACTTTTATGGGAACTCAAACAATCATGCAAATATCAATCATAAAACTACTACAAGAATCTAATATAAATTGATAATGAAATAATTAAAAAAAATAACGAGTCGTTTACAAACGATTAAAACTCCACACTTGCAATTCATTGCAATCCTTTATAATTCTTTGCACTTCTTTACAATCATTTGCTCTCCTCAACAGTTCTCGACGCGAGGTACAACCTCGGACCTCGAAGGGCCAAAGACGAGCAAATCGTTGGTTCCGTCGTCAGTCAAAAGGAGGAGGAGGAGAGTCTCGATGTCATGGAAGAATCGACGCTCAGGGAGGAATTCTTTGTGAGTGAATGATATTATTATTATTGTTGTTGTTTTTATTATTATTTCCCATCTATATTTGCAACTCTCTTCATACCAATGTTGTTCTTGGCAATTTACAATCACTACTCTTTTCCATTAAATCGTTAATTAAATGTTAACTAATTGACCTTCAAACCACTTTTTAAATTTAAATTTTGTAAGCAAATTATCTCCTTTTCGTTGTTTCATTCCGTTTTCCGACCGCAGATGCTGAGCATTCCGAAGAACGAGGAACCCATTCCGACCATGAACCCGTTGGCTCTTCCTCCAAAGCAGAAGTACCATACCCGAGGTAATCATTGAGAACTTCTTATTTCATCCTATCGACATGGAATCAAAACTTGTGCTTTTGAAACTGCAATGTCTAAAACAGCCTGATGTGTGGCCATCGCATGTGATCATAAATTTTCTTTTTATACATTTTTGTAGTTCAGAAAACCCCGACTCAGTCACACCTCTCAGAGGATAAAAGTTTGTTTCTTGTTCATTATAAATTGTTCAAAATAATTTATTTATTGTATTGTAAGTGAATGTTGCTATGGTTATTGTTGTTTTAAACATCAATAAACCAACAATAGATCTCTAATTAGATAATCATTAGAACTAACATACAACCATCACTCTTGTTTTCATTCCTTCCTTTCTTCACTCCACAGAGGGTCTCCACCCAGACACAATCTACTTTGTCACGCTCCCCAACAAACTGCCTTGTCGATTCGAGCAGAAGAAAGATGTTCAGAACAAACAAACAACTTCAACGGCCTCAGATGAAAATCCAGAGGTATAATTCCACATCATAACTTATAATTATGCATTATAATTTTTATAACAGGAATTTAGGAAAGCAATAACTATTATTTAACAATATTATTATTATTATTTGTTTCAACAATCCTTTGTTCATTATCGCTAATTATTTTTATGTTCTTTCGATTCAAGGAGGAAGTCGGGTCCCTGGCAAAACTTCCGGAAGGTTTCGTCGGGAAACTGAGGTTTCGGAAGTCAGGAAAAGTTGAACTGGTTTTGGGCGAAAACGTGTTCACAGGGAAGGGAGCAACAACGCAGTGTTACCAGGTTGGTGTCTCGGTTTGAAAAGACATTTGACATGCAGACCTTGTGTTTTGCAGGATTTGCATTGCTACTTGAATGTTATGAATTTTAAGAATTAGGGTGGTGATGGGATTGCAGCATTGTCAATGTTATTATTATTTATCATCAAAATAATTAGACAAACCCTAGCCAAACAAATGATTGTGTTGACAACTGAGACCGTGTGCAAAAATTGTGTGCGTTATTACTTAAGTTCACAGCTGCATGGCAATACATCAGTGCCCATAGCAATGTGCAGAATTCAAATTGTTGTGGTTATTACTGTTATTTTTATCGTCGTCATTATTATTGTTATAATTAATACTACTTTTTTTTATTACAACCACTTCAGGAGGCTGCCGTTCTCGATAACCGACATGAGGTTCCAAAGTTCATCAACTTCGGGCAAGTGAACCATCGGCTGGACTTCAGTCCCGACCTGATGTCCCTGATTTTGAAAGAATACGAGAACATGGCCATCGACAATCAGGCCGGAGAAGGATCCAAATGATGCCACTTCCGGGTGGTCTTTTAGGGACGTGCAGAGTGTGATCGATTGAATTAACCTTTTGTTATTAAATGACGTTTTGATTGAGCTATGAATATGCGAGACGTGAAATGTGCATAAAAAGATTTAGTAATGAAAATGGCTCCTTAGGTTCTAGACGATGATGACGACAACGACGATGGTGCATCATTCGTGTTGTAAATGGTTTTTTTAATTAATTAATTATTAACTTATTCGTTGCCCTGTCTTCTGAACCTCGAATGTCAACTCTGCCTGCCTTATTTAGGACTTTGAAGAGAAAAGTTTCTGCTTCCTCGTCTTCAATTTGATCTTCGTTTTGATTTATTTTGATTCGCCAAGCATTCAAAACGATTGCAGGGAATCGAGGAATTCTTGTGCAGCGAAAAGTGACTTTTGTTGATAGGACGTGTGATTGCGCGGGAGGATGTGCCTGTACATAAATCTTATGATGTTCCGTTTGTAATAAACTTTCTGGCTTCTGGTCTCGCATTTCATTCGATCACAACTTGCTCGACATAGTCTCGAATAATTTGAGGTTCTGCCCGACGGAGTTCATCGGGCTGAGCCAAGCCCCCCCGTCGACGACGAGGGTGTGACCCGTCACGAACGATGCGGCGTCGCTGACCAGGAATAGGGCGGCTTGGGCCAACTCTTGCTTGGTGCCCATTCTCATCAGAGGAATGTTCTCTTTTAGCAGGTCGTGCATAACATCTCCACCTTATTATAATAATAATAATATGTAACAAATTATAATATTCAATGATATCAAACTACACCGACCTAGTTTTGAAAAGCCGACAGTGTCCCTGATTGGACCTGGTGCAATGCCAACAACCCTGATGTTGAACTGACCCAGTTCTGCTGCAAGGTGTTTTGTCAGGGCATCTTGAATTAAGAATTCAATCTTGCCGTAAATAATTTTTGATATTAATAATTATAGGTTATAATTACAAATTAATTTAATAATTTTGAATATTACATTAATAGCAATTATATTGTTAAATTGATATTAATTAAATCAAATTGAAACTCCATTTGACTTACCAATGGCAGCCTTGGCTGACCCTGCATGAGCCTGGAAAACCTGTCCGTTGTATTGGAGGGTGGCACTGAGGTTCAGGATTACCCCACCGTGGTCCTTTGGGGAGAAAATTATTTATATAAATATAAATTATAATTAATAATATATCAATAATCGTTAATAATAATGAATAACAATAATAATATTATGCTGTTTATTATTTCAATTTGATTTGCAATTGAATACGAAAAGCTGAGAAAATAAAATTTAGAAAAATAATAGCAATAACATAATATAATAACTGTCATACATTGAGGAATAATAACAACAACAACAACAACAAGAACCTTAAGGTACTTGTCAAATGCTGTTTTGGAGACATTGAAACACCCGATGGTGTCAATTTCAAGGACAGTTTTGAAGGCATTGAAGGACATTGAAGGGAATGGACACAGGAAGTTACCTGCTGCATCTGAGTTGATATTAATAATACATCAACTAATTAATAATTCATAAACCAATTAATAAATCATCAATTAATTAACTAATTGACAATACATTAAATACAATTGCTACCACACGTCTGCACTTGACTGAACATCTATCAAATAGCGTCAAGAATGTGGAATTCTTGCATTTCCATGCAACTTAATTACTATATTCCAAAAAGAGAAAATTTTAAATCCCTAAATTATACATAGATATATTTTATATAAATGTATAAAATATATAAATAAATATGACACGAGCGAACAAAACACTAAACGACAAAAACAATGCAACGTCCACTCGACTCGAAGCCTCCGAGTTCAAAACCCACTGTTGACGATGATGTCAATTCTCTTGTACTTGTCAAGGATGGCTTCGAATGCCTTTGAAAGTTCTTCGGGCTGATGTTCAGAGAAAACGATGTTAATCGATGAATTGTAATTGTTGTTAATTAATAAATACATTACTTAATTAATAATTAATTTGAATAAATTAGTCGGTCACAATCGTTGTTGTCCTTTTCTCACCTTCCTCACGTCTGCGCTGTGAGCAAGGCACGACCTTCCTGTTGACTTTTCGAGTATTTCCGACGAACTTCTGAGTTTTTCCAGGTTGCGACTGATGATGGCCGCGTTGCATCCGTGCCTGAGGTGGAAGTTGATGAAATTTATTGGTTTTTGAAGTGCTTAGGACTTGCTGAGAGGTTATCATCATCTGATAATTACTATTATTAGTATTATCATTATTAATGCATTATATTTGTTTAAGCAACAAATGATAATATTTCCACCATTCCTTTTACTGGAAAATTGATCTGAAAACAGCCATGAATAGTAAGATGATCATAACAAGATTAAGCAACTTTAATGTAGAGCCCAACACGGACATTAAACTTAAAACATGCGGACCGGCATGAATATTAACGAGATGACCTCATGAATAATTCCGTGATTGTAAATCCAATGCTCGTGCCTCCTCCCGTAACCACGGCAACCTTGCCCCTGGGAAATTAATAACAATAAATCAGAAGATTTACAATGAATTTTGGATCCATGTTGACTTGTGACATAAAACAATGACACTAAATTCCATTTGAAGCTGCTTTAATATCTTTTCAATGTCACGAGACATATTTTTAATAAAAAGCACAAGGAACATGTAGAAAATGCAAAAGAAGAAATTATATCAGGAATGACTTCAGAAGATCTTCTGAGAAAAGTGGTTTGTAGTCTTTGATGCAATCTTCCTTTGAGCTGACAGCTCTTGCCATGTCTGTGCAATAAACATTAATTTTGAAAGCCAACTTGGACTTTCATTTCTAGAACTCCAAATGGAGCTAAAATTCTCTCAATAAAAATCTGTCGTTGCCTTTGAATGCTTTTTAATAAAATTATGTTTTAATAAAATAATTCATCACGCAACTCATTCGCATAATTGTAGTTTAGTTTTTTGCAATATAAATAATCAAAATAATTGAAGGAATGAAAATTTAGCCAACTCTTCACTGGTCGAGGAGCACGCAAAAAGTCAGCGAAAGAGAGGACCTGCCGTTGTTTACAAAGCAACATTCGTATGTTGGCAAATATTTAAAAGTACCGCACGGAATCTTTCGAGATAGCAAACAATTCGAACAAAAAGATTCTCTGTCTATTTTTGCTTATTGTCTCTGAACATGGTCGTTCAAAAACCTCTTTTCGAAATCCCAGTTTCTAACCTCTGCTTGGGATTTTTGGGAAAGAAAATCAAAGAAAAAGACCAGAGAAACAGTCTTAATTGAGATTTAGTTGGTTAGAACAATTTAAAGAAATTTGTAGAATTCTTCGTCTCTGGAAAGAAATTTCAGGTGTTAAACAAACAGCCCATCGCGGAATTTAAGATTGACGACTTAAGAAACGCTGGATTTGTTTTCGGAAAATTTTACGAAACATTTTGTTCTTTGAAAGGTCCATTTGGAGTTAATTTTATAATAAAGTTGGAAAGATAATAAATTTAACAAACTTTCTTGTTATTATTTTTTTTCCAATTACTTTTTCAAAGATTCTTATTGCATTCCCAAACACGAACTGATATTGTGTCAGGATCCGAGTTTGCTTTCGGCAATCGACAAACTGATCTATTTCATTTTTGTTCATTTCATTTTTTGCATTTTTCTCGATCTGGACTTTTACGAAATTGCGTTCCCGATAAATTGCGCCTCTTTGTAGGATTAAACCTCCATCTTCCAAAGTCATTTCTCCTTTAGAACGAGTCCAACGAGCCAATCTATCACCGACCTGAAAAGCAGGTGATCACCTAATCGTCGAGACCTTCATTTTTCTTTCCAGGATGTGTCGGACTGATTCGTTTTCCAGTTCGCCATTTCCGGCGTGATTTCGGTCGTTCAGTCGGGGTCGATCCATTAGGAAGCTTTTATTCGGTCGTCATAACCCGGAAAGTCGGCTCGAAACGTCCTTTTTTTAATCCGACCGACGACTTATTCTTGACCATTTACGATCAGAAACGCTATCCCGACAATCACGATCACCGTAATCATTAAAAATAAAAATAAAATAATAAATATATTCATAATTGCTTAAAAGCATCGGAAATATTGATATAGGCAGATATAAACATTGCTAGCCGTAAATATTGGGAATAATTTTAATTCAAGCTGTCCCAGCTACAGCATCATTGGAAGAGCATAAATTGTCCTAAAGAACAGCTTTCTTATCTCATTTCTTTTATTTTCTGCTGCTTATCAAACGTCTCCATCTTTATTTACCGTCTTCCATGAACTTTCATGTCTCCTCAGATGGAGTTGATTGATAAGTGCCTCCATTTTTATCAAATGAACTGACTTTCTGGATTGTTCCATGGAAAATAATGGAATGGAGTTAGGTTATTATTCTCAAAATTTAAATTATCTTACCAAACGATATAATTTTTAATTATTTATTTAACTGGCTATAAATAAATGTTTATGAGAAAATCTTTCGATGATGGGGATAATAATAAAAATAAAAACATAAACAAAAACTGTCCACAATTTCATCAGCTCTTTAATCTAACGTCCAACTTTAAGCGACGACTTGTTTTCCAAATTCTTGGCTTCCGATGCTTGAATTGCAATGAAGTTGTACGAAGAGAAGATGAAATTGGATCAAGTCTTACTGGGTTTTTTTTTTTGTTTACGAGGTTTTGAATTACAAATTGGATTGAATGAAACTCGAATGTTTTGTGAATTTTTAAAAACAATTTGTTAATATTATGAATTATTCTTGGATGTCTTTGGAGAAACTTTAATATGGAAAATGATCACGTTGGGAATTCAAAATAAAATGCTTCCCCCGCAGAACCGGGTCGAGTCAAAGGTCGAATGCTGGCCGTTCATTGGATTCCATCTTCGAGTGACCCAATTAACTTCGCCAATCATATTCCCGTCCCTGGTGATCAGATTAATTCCAGTAAAATGTCGAGTTTTATACGTTTTTGTGTCTGATTATTTTTGCAATATTTTTTATTCCGAGGCGCAGGAGGCAGATTCATTAATCACTCATTCATTCACTCGCTTGCTCACTCAACTCTTCCACCGACCCATGCTCATACGTGCCTAATGCATCACCTCTCATGTTTTCAACTCGCCATTAAAAGTCGGACCTGGAAGAAAACCACCTCAACGAGTGCCACGATGATTGTCATCATCATCACAGTCATCGTCATAGTCGTCGTCATCGTCATCATCATCATCATTATCATCATCATCAGCAGCAGCAACAGTAGCAACAGGAAACATTCAATCTTCCCATCAAAAGATGCAAACCTCGTTCCGAAGCGATGGATGATTTTTTCCCACTGCGCCCTGATTACTCTGAAGGCAGGAACCCATTCAGTCGGTCATGCCAATATGAAGATGACGACGACGACGATGGTGACGTCGATGATGATGGTGGTGATCCTAATACAGTAATAATAATAATAACGATAATAATAATAATAGAATTTAAAGAAATAATAATAATAGTTGTAGGGAGTCCGTAATCGTAAAGCAGGCCTGTCAGACAGAGCATTCTAGCCGGGACAAGTTCTTCTAACGTCATCATCACCATCATCATCGTCGTCGTCGTCATCAATACTAGCATAACTTGATGGCCGTTCATGATCATCACCATAATTACAATCATCATCGTCCTATGCATCATCACCATCGTCGTGGTCATTGACATGGTGTGGTCCTACTGGTTGCATGTACACCATCAATCAAGTCATCGCCGAAGACGAGGCAACAATCAATCAAATGAGTGATTGTTTTCAGTCGAGTTGGTTGACATTGGAAGCAATTAGTCATCAAATGAACGCAAAAATAACCGAGGATATAGTTTTAAGTTTAAGCTTTCTATATTAAATTGATACCAGTTGCAACAATAATGAAAATTATTCACACTAATTATGGATTATTATTATTATTATTATTGTAGATATTATAATAATAATATTATTATTTTATGTCGCATTTTATGAGTTTTTGTCATAAATACTTCACCGAGAGACAACAATGCCTGGAATAGTTTGGACAATCTCTTTTATTGATTCAATGGATTATCCGCTCTACTCCAAAAGACGTTGTCTATAAGGAGTCCAACAAATGAAAAGCTTAGTACATTTTTAAATTTTGCATCAATAACCGATATTTGATTAAAACATTTATCAGGAATTTAATTCATTTATTTATTTCTTTGCTAATAAATCAAGCATTTATATCTCCTAATTTTCTAATTGAGAAAGATACACGATGAGGAGATAATAAAGATGAGGAAATGCAAAGGATTTTTGAAGGCCAGATTTACAAAATTATATCGACATTAATGTATTCATATATCGTCATGTATAAAATTGAACTAATTATTATTACTACTAATTCTAATTATTAATTACAATTGTTATTATTATAATTACCTTCAAGTATTTTTTGGAAAAGTAAACAATTCTATTCTCAAAAACGTTCAACCAATTCTGATGCACTTTCGCAGAAAATTAACGAAAATATTGGAGAATAAATAATTCAATAGTGGCCATTAATTGTGGCAACAATTCTATGACAACAAAGAAGTGAATTAAAATGCATTAAAATGAATTAAAATGCATTAAGGTGAATTAAAACAAATTAAAATGATTTAAAATGAATTAAAAATGCGCTACAAAATGGTCCCCTTTTGACTGCCGAACGACTCTGATTGTCAAATGTCTAATATTAAAAATAAATAATAATAATAATAATTATAGTAACAGTAATACTAATAAAAATAATAACAATAACATTAATAACATAAAATACTTCTCTAAACAGTTTTATTTATTAAATATTCGACGTCAATTTTCTAACATTCGTCACAAAATGGAAACAGATCATCGCGGAGTTCCATCATCATCGTCTTTCTCCTCTTCCTCTTCATTTTCTTCATCATCATCATCACCACCATCATCGTCGTCTTCATCAGCTTCAGCGTCTTTATCTTCTTTTCATCATCTTCGGATTTTATTTTATTTTAACGATCCCAGGGTTTTCAAGATGGGGTAATAATAATAATAATAATAATTTTAAAAAAATAATATATTATTATTATAATAAAAACAGTAATAATTGCGATAAAATAATGAATACATAATAATATTGATATTTAGAAAAAAATTATGATAATTATAATAACAATAGGAGATAATTTTAGTTTAGTTTAATAACTGGAATTCTTTCGATGAGGACAAGTTATCGGGTTCGAGTCCTGGTGAGAGCTGCAAATAGAAGGATATGTCTCAATTAATACATTAATTGGCATTATAATTAATTTGTTACCATTATTAAACAATAAGTTAATTCTAATCTTTTAAGATAAATTGGACTGAGTTTTAAGTGAAAGTCAAAAGTACAAGCAATGTTTTTACGAACTGAAATTGAATTTTTTAATTATTTTCTTTTGAATTTCCTTCTTTTGTCACTTCTCATGCGATATTATTATTTCGGAAATTACTTTCTTGCGTGTTTGCAGAAAAATCAGTCACAACTTTTTCGTAAAATATGGACAAACATTAATCGAGTGAGAAATAATAATTATAATTATAATAATAATAATGATTTATAATATATGTTTTTAATTTTTTCTTAGTTTTCACATAATATTAATAATTTTGTAATTAAAATGTCAAGTAAACTGAACGCGACCATCAAACTGTGTCTTCAGCGACACCTGCTTTTGTCCACTCGTCTGAAACATAATTTAAAGTTTTTTAAATATTTTAATTATTTATAATTATTTCATTTACAATTAAATTGATTTAATGTTTATTAATTTGATTAATTTGTTCTTTAAAATTTGTGTTGAGCAGTTGCTACAACTGCGTATTTTTTAACAAATACATTAATTTATATTCAGATGACGACGACGATGAAGGTGAACGTGGGAATCGATTGACACTGAAGAAAAATGGTCAGTAATTAACAGCAACATGACGATCCTTCACCTATTAATAAATTATTTCTAGAAATTCAGTTCGTAGGTCGTGTGTTCAAGTCCTGCAAAGTGATTTCTGTTTCCACAATTTCAGTAGGAAGTGAATATTTAAGAAAGAAAGAAAAAACAAAATCGTAAAATTACTTGAAAATAAATTCAATAAATTATTTCAAGAGGATGTTTTTAATTAAAATTCAACTAATAAATTTAATTAATTATCAGGAAGATGGAGAGAAAGGGCTGAAAAAAAAAGAAGGTAAGTGATTATCCATTGTTAAAATATTTCATTTCAAAGAGATTTTTCTAAAAAGAAGGGTCCCTGGCCATAAAAGGAGTCTTTTGGTTGCAGACGGAAATTTTGTGAATTTAAAAGAAAATGAGGTTTTAATTTTAAAAGAGTTTCCTCATTTTTGAGGAAATTGAAATTCAAAACTTCACCAAAATGGAGACTTTTTCTTCCCCCATTTTGTTTCTGAATTTCGTTTAAATTTCAATTAAATTAAAAAAACAAAACAAAAACAAAATTAAAGCCATAAAGCTGCGTTAATAAGTTGTTTAATTTCGAAAATTATTATTTTTTTGGTTCCAATTTGAAACAATGTTTTGAAAATTAATTTAAAATTGAAACAAACAATTTGAAATTAAATTGAATTAATTTCTGAAAATGTTTTTTTTTAGAAGAAAGAATCGAAATGCGCCCAAGGATATCACTTCCTACGAATAGATTATTTTTATTATATTTATGATATTATCAGGAAATAATATTTAATTATCATAAAAAATCACACTAATTCATGACTTATTAACCCTTGGATGCTCGAGGTAAAAAAAACTTCCACTTTCAGCCAAGGGAAGGTATAAGTGTATCCCAATATATTTGTTGTTAATGAGCTTCAACCGAAAATTTGGTATTAAAAATATTTTACCACTCAATAGGCACATGTTCGGGGAATATAAAAATATAATTTTCATTAAACAATTATTAAACAGTGCCATGTGGCAGTGTTTACAAACAATGGACATCTGCGGAGAATTGTGCCATGCAGAAGGGCTGTGTTTTACCACTTTTAACTGTACTAATGTCTTTACTGTAAAATGTACGTCTTTTGAACGTCCGTAAAAAAGATTTGCATGACCTATTTACAGACATGTTGAAGATAATTCTCGCAAAAGTTCATGACAAAATTTTAAAAACGGACTCCAGGATCTCAGAAAAACAAACGTTGGGGCACAATTGTAACCCCTTGGGCATCCGAGGGTTAATCAGAATTATATCAATTTATTCCTAAATCTTTATAAATAAAAATGCAACGTGTGTTTGTATCATGTAAATGTTCTCTGAAAGTACTTAACCAACAGCTTTGAAATTTTGACACAACATAGTGCTCGATTAGAGGAGTGTTTTTATATAGGTTTCATATATATGCCACAACTATATCGTGTAAAAATACGCTTTTTTTCGAAAATCCTGTCATCTTGCCATGTACATTAATAAGCTTAAAATATCAAGCATTGTGAAATTGTAAAAATAAACATATTAGAAAATGTCTTTCTTATAAAATTAATCAGATTGAGTCACAGCAACGCGTGGCTGGCCACCTCTAGTTAATAATAAATAAATTAAATATCAGTAAATTCTTGGAAATCATGGAATGTTTTCAAGTGACAATGTCAAATGACAGAGTCCTTCGCAACGGAATCATTTCCTGTGTTCTTTGACAACGGATTTAAAAAGAAATATTTTATCATTCACTGGGGATTAATTCTAATTTCTTGCAAAATTTACAAAAACTTCACTATTTTTTGCTTTAATTTTTATTTTTTTTGCCACAAGAACCTGTTGTTTAAATTTTATTACAATTTATTTCTACGAGTGTATTAATTGGAAATAACGAACTTTATAAAAGATAATGATGCAATTTATTACAAAAAAAAATTTTAAAGGATATATTTTGAGAATTTATATTTGATTGTTCTTAAATTGGAAAGTAAATATCCACCCCTTGTAAGCATTTCCTGCCTGCTTTATCTCCTCGCGAGGAAACAGAAATTTGCATAAAAAGCACGAATTTCATGCAAAACATTCAAAAAATGACGACCTACGAGTTGTTTTA
The DNA here is from genome assembly GCA_034509925.1 of Hirudinaria manillensis. Lineage (NCBI taxonomy): Eukaryota > Metazoa > Annelida > Clitellata > Hirudinida > Hirudinidae > Hirudinaria > Hirudinaria manillensis. The sequence goes on along the minus strand of CM067531.1, from coordinate 7,261,865 downwards.
CTTCGCATAAAATTTCTTCTAAAAATCCGAGAGGAAAACACGAATAATATATTATATGTTGTGTGTAATGATTTGAATTATCATCCATTATATTATAAATATTTAAATACTATTTCGAAGTATTTTTAAAAGCTCTCTCAAAAGCGCTTTTTAACAAACAAATAAATAACCTAATTTAAAATCATTTCTTAATTATTTTATTTATTTTTTCTTAAAATCATCAAAAATATTTTCACAAAGTATTGTTGAAAAGCACTTTCCTTGTCAGAGTACCTACTCTGATCTTGAATCACGGTAAAAGTAAAAGAGGTGATGATAATGATGACGACGACGATGACGATGAAGATGATGATTATGTTGGTGGTGGTGGTGGTGATTATGATGATGATTACGTTGATAAAGCATTATGATAAACTATTAATTACTAATATTGAGATAATATAAATTAAATAGGATTGTTTGAATTAATGACTGAATTATTTTTAATAACATTTAAATTGTCAATAAGTTACTTATAAGTTACATTGTTTACTTTTGGCATCGATGACGTCACAGGGAAGATGCTGAGTATGGAGAGGGGAGAAGATTTGGAACTTTGAATGTTCGTTCTGTTGAGAAATAAATTAACATGATATCATTAATATTAATATATGATAATGCTTTATTATAATCAGCTAATAAATTATAATATTTTCTTTAAGGTTTTTATTGTCGAATGTTGCAATAACAAGATATTTCATCAATTGGTTTCACCATGTTAACATAAATATAAATCACATTAACACAATAATATTTCGTAATATTTAAAAAATAAATTATTTATTTAAATTAAATAATATTTTTTAAAAATATGTAAAAATAATGGAATATTTATGAAAGCATTTATGCAAATATTATTAATATTTGTGATTATTTTTGCCAAACGTCCCCAAAATATCATTTAAAAATTGAGACCGGAAAATATTTATTGAGCCTTCAAAGTGCTTCTGCAGAATTCTGATAATTTCGATTGGAACGTCGGAGGAAATTTTATAAAATATTAATTCATTTAAAATATTTTTAAAATATTAATTTAAATTAATAATATCGTTTAATATCAGTATATATTTTAAGGTAAATAATATTTTCGAATACATTCTCAAATCTATGGTTCCAAATGGTAACAATAATATCAATGACTGAAAAAAATATAATATAATAATAATTAATATTCTTATTATTATAATATAATTATAATTAATATTGATACTATTATTATAATATGTTAAATTATAATATTATAATGACAACAGCAAGGACCCATAAAAACCTTTCTTGGGAGAAAATATTGCCTTTATTTGGCAGAGCCTGAAATAATCAATAGAAATCACGTCGTCCCGAAACAAGTTCATCAAACGTGAATTCGAAAATAAATATTCCAAATTAAGCCAGAGTTTTCAAATTTTTGCAACAAATAAATTATATTAAAAATCATTTGTTTTGTAAAAAAAAAACCTTGACATTACAATTTTATTATGAATTAACAGGCTAAATAAATAAATAAACCCCCATGACTTTTTAACAATACGTTTTTAGAAAAAGAAGGAAATCCATTCTTGTCCATCAGCAATCCAGTCTTCCGACTCAAAGATCTCGGGTTCAAATCTCGTTCGTACCGGCACGAAAGGGCGTGACCGATGTGTCCGATGGGTGGTCACAACCTCCCTATGATCAATCAACCCCAGATTTTCACTTTTCCGGGTCCAATTGGCGACCCACGTCTCTTACGATGTCCTCTTTCAAGGCGAATTTGGGGTGATTCTATGTCTGATTTTATTGCAAGCGTAAAAGCTTTACAATTAGAGTTTCCGAGACGCAATGTCTCAATAGTTTTCGGCCAAAATAGATCCTTAATGAGGTTAGATAGCGGATTAATGGATTCGCAGGAACCAGAGTTGATGCTGTTGTCTCGGTTGTGGTGATGCCTTTCACGGTCGGGTGGATGCGTGGATGAATGATGAATGAGAGAATGCATGAATAAATGAATGAATCGTTGAATCGAGTTTGACAAGCGAAAAATCTCATTCAACAATTTCTGAAATTATTCAAAAGAAGTAATTAAAAGTTCAAAGACCAATTGTTAATCAAGTGTGAGATTATAAAAGGAAGTCATTATCAATTCACAAATATAATAGAATAATAATAAGAAGAAGAAGAACAGTAACAGTAATATAAATAATAAATTAAATAATAATCCTACAATCTAAAAACTCCATCAACCTCCATCGATATGAGATCGGGTGAGTTGGGTGCCATGTTGTCAGTTTTCTTGCTGTTGATGAAGTTCTCGTGACTGAAAGGACACGTGACCTCCCTGGCTGGACTGGCAGCGGTTCTGTTCCTCCTGGGAAATGGAAATTCCACTTTCCATCTCTGAGACCCTTTGGCGGTCCTTGACTTTTTCCTAGGCCTCGTGGCACTTCTTCGATCTCTCTTGTGAGTGACGATGATGAATAAGGCCAGAATGACAACTAGCAGCGAGAGGACGATCACCAGGACCCAAGGCAGTGACACGTCCAATGCCACAGGCAACGAGCTGACTGCAACCTCGTCTGTTTCGAACCTTGCGTCGGAACGGTAAGAAATTTCAGCAGAATTGGTCATCAAAGCCTGAGCTTTCAGGTCGACCCGGTTCGGAACGGAATCTCTCGGCGGAATTTCGCGATGGAGAAACGCTTTGTCTGCAAAGTTATTTCCGAATGTCAGAACCGAAGAACTTTCGAACTTCTTGGCAAGCGATTGAGGCACGATTTCTAAGTCGTAATTTTCAAAGTTATCGACGAATTTAAAGTTCAGTTTTTCCTTCGAGGTCAGGTTCGCTCGAGCCGAGTCTCGACAAAGGATGGTGGAACTGGTGATGGATCGATTCGACGATTGGACGCGGATCGCCAACTCGAACCTCTCGGAATCGATCGGCCTCAACGCGAATTCCAAACTGTCGCTCGTCAACGCACAGGAGGCCGAAGGATCTACGTCCGGGTCATTGATTGAAAAATAACCGATGGCAGAGTCGGTCGGAAGAGCCCTGGGCAAGAGGTGGTACCCCTTGTCGCTGTCGAAGGGGTAAAGTGAGTTGAATGCAATCGAAGGAGGATTGTCGTTGACATCGAGAACCTCAACGGATATCTGAGTGAAGCCCGTCAAAGGATTGGAGCTGAGGTCCATTGCTTGAGCTATAAGGCTGTACCTGGAAGCAACTTCGCGGTCCAAACTGGAAACGACAATAAAGTCTCCGGTCTCGTTATTTACGGAGAACAGAGAACCGTAACGAGTCGCTTCTTCTTCAGAGTTGAAGAGGAGCTTGTAAATCAGTTTCGCATTGATGCCGTGGTCATCGTCCGTGGCGGAGATTCTTCCGACGATCGTTGCCGGTGGAGAGTTCTCTGCGATCGCGAAGGTGTAGGACGAATTGATGAACCTCGGGGCATTGTCGTTGACGTCGAGTATTTCGGCGTGGATGGCAAGAGTACCGGATCGAGGAGGAAGCCCACCATCGTAGGCAAAGAGGAGCAGATGATGAAAGTCTTCAGTTTCTCTGTCCAAGTTTTCCCTGAGGATTAGAAAAAGTTCGTTCGATATTATTTCTAGTGCAAAAACTGAACTCTCTGACTGTCCGAAAGATCGGGATTTTGCAGACAAATTGGCGGCTTTATGCGACAAACCGGACAACTTCCTCGAATCTCCGGTGAATTGAAAAGATCCATGCCGGGTCTCGTTCTTGTGGCTCGTCTTAACGGCAAACAGCGAATATCTTTGAAGAGAAAATGGTCCGAAATCGTCATCTTTGGCAGTCGGTAGGAGGAAGCGACTCCCGATAGAGAGGGATTCGAGGAGTTTCAGGCGAATCGACTGCTCGGAAAATCGCGGTTCGTTGTCGTTTTCATCGAGAATGTCGACGATGACGACTATTATCCAGTGGAGTTGGATCGGGTAGATGGAGAATATGAGAAGGTCCAACTTTATGTAACACGGACTGTCATGGCTGCTCGGTACGGAAGATGATGACGACGAAGACGATGATGACGATGAGGACGAGAGATGAAGAACGGGAGTGTGCAACACCGGAACCGAAGATAAAGGTACTAAAGATGCTGCCTCTGGTAAAGCGGACGATGAAGATGATGACGACGACGACGATGAGACTGGAGAAAGAAAACCGGCCGATGATTTAGCAGGCGTGGACGCCGGACGATACTTAGCTTCGGCGCAGAGACTTTCCCTATCGACTGATTTCTTCGATAAGAGGAGAAAAGAATCGATGACAAAGTCGTCGTTTGGCAGCTGAGCGACTTTGGAGCGATCCGTGTTCACGAGATGAACGGACAGGATGCTGAACTGCAATCCATCCGTTTGGGGTACGAGTCCTAAGTTGGGCAGACCGCTGTGGAGTAAGTCTGAAGTTAGGTTGGCCAATGGGTACATGGGGGGTTTTTCCTCTGGCAGTTTGTAGCGAAGTACGATCGATTCGCTGGAAGCAATGATTGAGGAGAGGCAGAAGAACCAGAAGTTGTTGTTTTTTATCATTTCTTCCTTCATGTCATCTTCCTCGTCTTGGGTGGTCTTGATTTTACTTCAAGGCTGTTTGTCATTGATTTGCAGTCAGTTTGTGTCTGTCGATTATGAAATGTCGATGACGTCAGAATTAATTTGTGACGTAGTTTTATTTATTTACTTGTTTATTTGTTTATTTGTTTATTTATTTATTCTATTAATAGGATTTTTGCACCAGACTTTGTATGAAACGGAAGTGAAACATCAACAAATAAGATTCTTAAATTCCAAGAAAAAGAAAAGTGACGAATTTTTGAAAATGGAAATAAAGCTTAAAAAATTTATAAAAAAGAATTAATGGAAAAGTCGGTAGGTGGCAAATGATGAAATGAATGTATCGAGGATGACGGCGGATGAACTGTTATAAAGCAATTCAGAGAGGCGTAAATGACTCAGTTTTTTTTGGGCGGGAATTCATTAGTGGAACCGTCAGACGATTTTTATCTTGACTTGATTTCATTTGCACTCCAATGGGCGGATTATAGAAAGAAATGTAAATTACAAATCATAACCATTAAATCTGTATGTCTGTGGTTAATGGATAATTTGATTTTTATTCCTACTAATAATAATAATAATAATGTTAATTTATTATTACTAAATTCTCAGAATTATTTTACATTAATTACTGCAACATCAACATTGAGAACCATCCTTGAATGTCCTGTAATTAGGTCCAAGTGGAAGATGGACTAACCCTTATCGCGATTGTCTATGATCGATGATTGGCCGATTTGATGGCCAATTAAATCAAGGGATCCAGGAAGGAGTCGAACTGGAGGGGCAAAGTTATCTGGAAACTGATCTCGATGGTCGGATCTCTCTTCTGCTTGAAGTATAAGCAGCATCGGAGATAAGACGGGGTATCCTTCTGAGCCATTTTGCCCATTTATTTCTCTTGAAAAGGTTTCGATCGGACCTTAGGGACTTTCATTCATCACGTGAGAAGCTTCCGTTTATGTAGCGCTCATCTTAACTGCTAAAATGTCTTTAAGGTGTCTTGTTTTAATAATTCTTTTTTTTTTGAATTACGCCAGAGGATTGTTCGCGCACCGCTCTAAGCACTCGAGAGCATCACGTCTTGTTAGCAGCTCCTTCGAAATGAAAAGCATTTGCACTCAAAGGCACCTTCTTGCCAAACGTGTGATCACAACCTGAGGAAGGTGCATTAATCACAGCTTTTCTTCATTCTTCCATCTCCACGTCTCACTTGATTTTACTTTATCACTTTCACTGGAGATGCAATTACGTGGTCGCATCTCATCCGTCGCTTCCACGACCGCGAATCGGAAATCCAGAGGCACGGACGAGCAAGTGGCCGCTCGTCACGCGTCGTTGACTCCGGTGCAATCGAGATGGCGCTGCATCTGGGAAAAGCTTTTAGTAGGGAAAACCGCATAGTGCTGGAATGGCCAGGCGTCGTAATGGGCGTTTTTGAAGTGTTAGCGGTGCTTGTAAGGGACGCTTGAATGCGTCCGATGCAGACTTGACATGCAAAATGGACCATTCTTTATTCAGAGAATGGAAAAGCAGGAAGCTTTCCCGCTAAATAATTTCCCGCTAAAAACTTGTGAATTACGTCGAAATATAAATAAAAACCGAGTAAAATATTAAAAATTTGCCGCGAAATTGAGGCTGCAGCCATATTAGGAAAGAATGCTTAACATTCTTCTTCATAGTTTCTTGTTTTCATTTGCAGATTTAAAACGTTTTTAACGTAAAAAAACTAAAAGTGAATTAAAGTCTAAAAGAACATTTCGTTGCATTAACAACGTGTTTTTATATTCTCACGAAGGCGGATTCAATTTATTTGGATTTATTGTGGAAATACTTTTACGAAAAACTCTTTAAATGCGTCGTTTAAATATTCAAAATAAAATATTTCACTTGAATTCATTATGAAATGATTAACTGGGCGCTAACATTTGTTACCTATTTATCGTTGCCATGGACTGAAGGACGCAGCGATATGATTGGCTGTTGATTTATTTATTTATTTTAATTATTTATTTTTATTTATTAATGTTTAGTTACCGCATGTAAAAATAAGATCTGCACTCGTTTTAAGAAAGGAGGCACAAAAGTTCACATCAACGTACATGCTGCTGTTAGGACTGTACTTGATGAACTTGCCATCCGTCCACCGGTCCATCCGTCTCGAATTGCAAGGATGACTTTGGAGCTCTTGATTTGTTATTCTCCTCCGTGTAAATTCACGACACCCACATTTTATTGGTTCCTCAACAAATGCTTTCAAGGATTCAGGACCTGGATTGGTTAAGTTTTTGTTTAACACACAAAATAGAGTCGCTTAAAATGCAATTCCCAGAGAAAATCGTGGAGCGTTTGGCCAATTGAATTCAATTGAATTGCTATTCAGTGGTCCAACAACGACATTTTTTCCGATATTTTCTTATTTGGACGACGAACGAATTTCCTTTTTACGACCTTTGACCTCTCAAATGTTTCGATGAAATGGTTTGAATGATTGCAGAATCTGCTTTGTTGGCTTTGACGGACGTGGAAAGTCGATGAAAAAGTAGAAATTGTAAAAAATTATTACGAATTCTTTGATTGATTGGTTCAAAGTTTTTCCCCTTTGAGGAAACAAATGAATTTGCGTTCGAATACGTGAGACAAGCATTATTAGTAAAAGTTTCTCGGTGTTCTCGGATGAATGATGGATGATGTGAAGGAAAAAGTAACATTAGAAAAACAAAGGACATTCATAGAAAGGAATGGAGAGAGAGAGAGACACACGGACATTGAGCAGAACGATTAGGAGGAGTTAGGAGACTGGATTTGATGATGATTCGAGGAATTCAGGGTTGAAGATGAAAATGAATCCATCAATCAACGACTTCTTCTCACCTTTGCGTGCTTTCAGCAAATCAATCATTTTTAATCCCACTTTGGACTTTTGATTTATCGATAAAAATATCCAGGAGGATGTCTAAGTGTCTTTTGTATTTATTTTCCATTTAATCCATAAAAACCAATAAATACTGCCATTCATCTTTAATCATTTGTTTATTTGGCGACAAATGTGCTGATTCCGTGGTGATAAAGATTATTATTATTATTATTATTTTTATTATTATTATTAACATTTAAAGTCATTTATTTATGTTATTATTAGTAAAATTATCAATTTTAAATGAATTGAATTAATATTCAAATCATTTTCAAAATATTCACAAAATGGAAATATCAATTAATAATATTAACAATATCACGATATATATCACAATATACTTTCTTTACATTCATCATGAAAATTAGTGACGGCAATATTTAAAGATATATTTATGTTATATAAATATTATATAAATAAATATATTTACATTATATATTTAAAGATAATTTTATAAATTATTACATAAATATCATATAAATAAATATATTTACATTATATATTTAAAGATTCATTTTTAAAGATTGAAAATGTTTTTCTTGAGTTTTTATAATTAATTTGTGTCTCATTTAGTCTGACTTAAAATTCTCACTTTATTGAATTTAAAAGAACCTATTTCAAACGAAATTGTTTTTGAAAAAAGAAATAATTTCAATTAAATGACTTTAGAAGGACATTTTAAAGATTACTTATTAATTAATTAAATTATTAATAATTTACTTTTAATGGCTTTTGTTCAGAGGTGAACATCTGCTGTGGATAATCATTCGTGAAATGGAATGCGAGGAACATGAAGTTGTATGAATCTAAATATTGGCATATTGATGCTAATTTTAAATTCATTCGTTTATAAATTCAATCATCTGCAATTTATAACTTCAATAAGAAGCCCAAGACAATTTTGTGAAAAATATAACGGTAAAAAAATCCAATCTGGCAATGTAATTGCTTCTCAGAAAGAGACAAGACTTCCCGAAATGTGGCGCTACATAAATAACAACGGAATCTGACCAATGGTTAAGGCACAGATCGTAAATCTATCAAATAATAGGAAAACGAGGAGTTAGAAACCATGCTTATGGTTTTTAGAGGGTTTAAGGGGATTTGATATGTTGTAAGGTAGGACTTTATTTGTACGAAAGAATTGTACTTTTTTAGGGTTGTACTGAACTTCTCTTCAGCAACAGAAAATGGAGCAAACATTTTCCAGATCCAAATCATGGATCGCCAGGCAAAAAAGCGCACCGAGATTGTTGGAGCGTGGATAAAAGAGGGAAGGCAATTAATTGTGACACAAATAGGAAGATAAGTTATGGCGGTTGTAATAAATGTAATAACGGATACATCCATCTGCTAATGAATATGCAACGAGTTTCCCATAAATAATTGCCATCAATTTATCTGTTGCCTCGATTCTTTCACATTATTGTTAATAAATGGCCATAATTAATTTATTAAACATCCAATAAATAGTTAATTTGGACCTGCAACTGTCTGAGTTTCCATCTGATTAAGAACTTCAATCTAAAACGGTGGCTCAAATTAAATCCTCTTTTCTGAATAAATTATTCAAATGATGTATGGAAAAGTTGGCATAACACAGCATTCATCGTATTAATCTTATGTTTGCTTTTTTGAACGACCGACCGTCAGATAAAAGAGAAAACGAATGCAATTAGCATAAATGTGACGAATAGTGCAGGGTCCGTCAAATCATCAGTAACAATCTAGAGTCCATTATTTTTTTGGATCACGTGTCATTATTTAAGTGGTCCCTCATATCCCCGGTCCGTCGTAAGTTTGGGCAACAGTCAACAATAATCTGACTCTACGACCCTGTTCAAGGCAGCTTTTTTGGACGTGGCAGATGCTAAACAAGCTTATTCAATTCATTCGCCCGCCAGAATCGAGCAGAGCTCAGAGGTTCAATGTTCGAATCCTGAACTTAGACGAAAACTTAGTTCAGGACAATTCAACTCCTTGGCAAAGGAAAGTGTTAGTTTTAAGTATTTTTTAAAGTAATATTTCCAGGTAGCATTTCCATGTTTGCGTGTCAACAAAATCCAGAATAAAATAGATGTCGGTGGAAACATGGAAAGATGGAAAGTTTAAGCAAAAGGTTTTTTTACTTTGGCAGGGAATTTCAAATGCAACAACAAATGCCTTTTGTTTGTGTTTATTTTTCATGCAATGTTCTTAAACAACCTGCAAGTTGTTGTTGTTTCAGAGTCCATTTGCGACTTAAACAAGATTCTAGAACTAAAATTTGTCTTTTTCTTTTTGTATTTTCATTTTATTTCATTTAATTCAATTAGTTTTGTATTTCGCTTTATTTTTTAGTTTTTTGTCTGTGTGTTGAATTACGAATGGGACAGAAATTAGATGGAAAATGAAGTTGCCATCAATAATGATCATCAATGCCATCATCACTACCATCGTCACCACCATCGTCGTCGTCATTGTCGTCGAAAGAAAGTATCCAAATGTCCTCAACACGATTCCAATGACATCGTGTTGGAAATGTTTCCATCCAATAAGGGTTTCTGTGCTCCTTTTATGTCCTTCAATCAATCAGATTAATCGCTGGCAACCGAAACACAAGCATCGGTTGCGAAGGAATGCTGGGCAGATCAACCGGCAATTCGACGGCAAAGACGGCTGACAGCTGGCACCTCTGTTGGGTTTCCATTCATCAGAAGTTCATGCGGAGAATCAAGTGGTTGTTAAAGGATAATAATATTAATATATAATAATAATAAATAATAACAATAATAATAATAATAAATAATAATAGTAATAATAATTAATAATAATAATAGTATTAATAATTGTCTTTATCAAAATAATAACAGCATAAACAGCAGTTGTGAGATGTGATTTATATGGGCTTTAATTTAATTTCCACATGTCCTATATATCGGTCAATCCTTCCACCTTTTAATCTTCACCCTTCATAGGAGGAATCAAATGGGTTGTTATTAGATAATAATAATAATAATAATAATAATAATAATAATAATAATAATAATAATAATAATAATAATAATAATAATAATAATATTAATAATAACAATAATAATAATAATAATAATGATAATAATGACAATAATAATAATAATAATATAATAATAATAATAATAATAATAATAATAATAATAATAATAATAATAATAATAATAATAATAATAATAATAATAATAATAATAATAATAATAATAATAATAATAATAATAATAATAATAATAATAATAATAATAATAATAATAATAATAATAATAATAATAATAATAATAATAATAATAATAATAATAATAATAATAATAATAATAATAATAATAATAATAATAATAATAATAATAATAATAATAATAATAATAATAATAATAATAATAATAATAATAATAATAATAATAATAATATTAATAATAATAATAATAATAATAATAATAATAATGAAATCATTCATTCACCCGTTAATGCGGCATATTATTAAATATAAATTAAAATGAACGACCAATATATTTTAAATATTTTAAAAATTATTTTTTTAATTTCAAAATTCCATCGAAGGCACCAACTCCAGATCCCGGCAATGATTTGCTCCATTTTCGTAAAAATAAAAACCATAATATATTGAAAAATTGAATTCACGTCAGAAAATGATTTTTCCCTGCAACTGTTCTTCAGACGAATTTATGAGGCAAATCTCCATCTCGAAGAAATTCAGATCACAACCTCCCTGCACGTAAAATGTTGACTTTTTTACCCTCAGAATTCTACGAAGCAATTTCTGAACATTTCTTGCTTCTTTTGTCGGCCATGTTGCGCGAAAAACATTTGAATTATTATCAGAGGATCCATGTTTCATTAATAATTATTGGCTTATATTTATAATTAAATGTTTTAATATATATTTTGTGAGAGAATAACTTCCTGGCAAACACATGTATGCGACGGTTGAAGAACCCAAAGTTTGGTTGAATGTAATCAATCATTTTAAATGCTGTTTTATCTCGTTCTTCGCTTCATTATACAGAATTATTCCAATATTATTGCTGTTGCCATCATCATTATCATCACAATCATAACCACCATCATCATCATCATCATCGCCGTCGTCCACGTCGTCTTAATTATTTCTATCAATTCCTTTTTAGTAAAATATTGATTACTGAGTTCAAGTGAAATAATTCGCGAATTGATTGAAATTTTATTAAAACCTATTTTTGAATTTAAAAGAATAGTTTTTATTTAATTTTGTAATTTATATTATGACATTTTAATTTTTAAAATAACTTTTGAATATTTTGTTTTTAATCTATTAATAAGGTATTATTTACCAAATTATTTCAATACAAAATCCATTATAAAACTTCAATAAAATGTGACAAAGTGACGTTGTTGATGTTGATGATGCTGGTGGTGTTGATGATGATGAAATAAAGCAGATTAATTACAAATGCTAAATAATAATAATAACAACTAAAAGTAATCGACAGATAAAATAACATTCCAATAAAATTTTAAAAAATTATAATTTTAAAAATATAATCATAAATTATAAATAAATTTCAAGAAAACTGATGGAAGAAAAAGTAATGAGACAGCATCGTCTGACATGTTTGTGTCATCTTATCTGCTCCAAGTCCACGTGACGGATGACGTAAACGGAAGCAAGATGTCCTTGGGTTTTTCCAAATCAATGATCGATCTTTCAACTGGTTTTAAACATAATACATTAAATGGATTACATTTTATTTTTACAACTTAATTTATTAAGTAATTTTTAATAATTAATTAAATTATCATTAATGAATTAAGTTTAATTGAAAGGACCATTTACTTAATTTATAAAATTTGATGGTAAATTCTTTCAATGTAAGCGGTGCAAATGATGATGCTGTTATCACTCGCCAAAGAAATGAGATTTAAAGAATTATAATAAAATCATATTGAACACGTTTTGTTATTTATTACATATATTTACAAAACACGTCTAACACAGGCTCAAAAATAGTTTGACTTCTCAAAAGTTCTTGAAAAGATCGATTTTCTGAGACAAATTTCTGATTTTTAGAATTTAAAAAAACCTATCGTTGGCGGGTGGTTTTCCATGAAATCCAGACGGAAAAGCTTGGAATGGAAAGGATTGAAGAGAAGAAAACTGATATTTGCATTGAAAGAAATGAATACATTAAGAAGAATGGATGGATTGAAAGGAGTGAATGAATGAATCGTTTGAATTTGAAAATCAAACTTCGTCCTGAATGTGAACGGAAGACAATGATGCATGGATTCTGAGTTTTAAGATTTTAAAACCTTTTCCTGTTTCTTTGGATGTTCTTTCTTTGTTTTATTTACACTTGAATGAATTCTATTTTATTAAGTAACAAAAAATAAATTATTTTTTTAAATTATTTTTTGTTTGCATTAACATTTGTTATTATTATTGCTATTGCTATTGTTATTATTATTATTATTATTTTTCAAAAAAACTTTTATTCAGCCCGGATTACGTCCGTAAAACCATCACGACAATTGGAGAACCTCATCGGTGTCTTTAGAGTCCTCAGACGGGCCCGGGAAAACCCATGGACTGTATTAACAGTAGCCTAAATATAATATTATAAATTAGATAAAGTACAATCAAATAAATGTTCTTCTCGGCCTTCTTCTTTTCCTTGCTTTCCAAGCGTTTGCTCTGAATGTTCTCCATATTCTATGGGTTTCTACCAGAGTTTTAATTGATGTCCACGTTAGGAACCGCTTAGAAATGCCCAGCTTCTTCCATGAGGTCCAAGTTTCCATGGCGATTGCTCCTCTCCAATTGATAATGTAGGCTGTGGCAATCGCCTCCATTTTGCCCTTGCCCTGCTTTGGGCTGTTTGCCTTCATCCAGCGATGAATGTCCGTGGTGTTATATTTGTTTGTCTTGCTTTTGTGGACTCTGTCTAGGTCCACGTTGTCGGACACCACGGCCACGTCACAAATTATGTAACGTTCATCGCTCCACGCACAAAGATCGGGGATTCTGGTCCCGCTGACGGTTGGAATACGAGGCTCTCTTGTTGTTGAGTACCCCATCTGTGTCAAGACCGTCTCAAGCATCTTCGCTATACAGTCGTGCCTTGCATGGCGGGGCTCGTCGATACTTGGACACTTTTGGATAATGTGTGCGAGAGATTCCATCTCCCCACATCTGGCTGCGCAGGCTGTGTTGAACAGGGGTGTTTTTCTGGAAGCCCGCAATCTGTTGAAAAGTGTTGCTGAGAGGACTTTGACACAGCTTATGTATTGGGTGGATGACATTCTGTTGATGCCATCCACCAGCCATTCACTTGGGGCTATTGCTTCCGGGAATCTCATCAGCCCGTGTCCGTCGACCGTTTTATAAAGTTCCCTCGCGGTTGATAGTCCACGAGGAACGTTCGGCTCATCTTTGTCCTTTGGCCTCCCAAATCTTTTGACTTCGCTGGCGATCATTGTGTTTTCGCGCAATGCATCCATCAGGAAGTTGTCGTTGCTCTCTTTGGCCTGTTGTAGAACTTTTGTCATTCTACGGATTCTAATTTCCGGAATCCATCGACGCAGTTGAAGGATTCCCATTCCTCCCGTTTTGATCGGGGCATGAAAGAATGCATTTGGGGTGTCTCTTGGCAGCCGGAGCCATTTTCGAACAGACCTCCTTATCAGCAGAATTCAAGGACTTGAGGCTGATCGCTTCGAAGGTGAGGAAGTGAACGAGACTAGGGAGAAGATGAGTCCTTAGGACATACACTCTCTGGCATGGCACGAGCGGAGCCCGCGAAATCGAGTGAAGGCCTTTTTGAATTTTATCTGCAAGCGAAGCAAATTGCATTCGAGGTCCGATTCGAACTCCTAAATACTTATAGGTGTCAACTATGGAGAGTGCCCTGATATCCTTATCTTGCAGTTTCAGGTATGGCTCTGGGTTGACGATCCATTGTCTTTTACGAGTGATGACCTCAGTTCTCATCGAGGCACACTTGGATGCGTTCATGATGAGTCCAACTTTGGCCATCGACACCTCCAGTTGTCGCAACATCACTTTCATTCCAACGTCTGTGCTGGACAGTAAAAGAAGGTCGTCCGCAAAGGCGATGTAGTTGCATTTTTCGGAGAATTTACCTCCTCCCGTAACCCCAATTGATCTGTCAATGTCACTGACAACCATGTCAATCACAGCGTTGAATAACATCGGGGACATGGGGTCGCCTTGCCTTACTCCCCTGCCGACCTGTATGGATCTGTTGAGCTTCTTTCCCATCCTGATGTGGACCTGACAATTAATGTACATTTCTGACAAATATCTTGTTAACAGGGGTGGTGCGCCGAATCGTGAGGCTGCCCTGATGATCGATTCGTGGGAAACGGAATCGAACGCCTTAGACACTTCTACAAATGTCATGTTGAGCTTCTTTCTGTCTTGTCTACTTTGGGCGACAAGAGCCTTTACAAGCCAGATGTTGTCGGCCAAACCGTCGCCTGATTGGAACGCCTTCTGTCTCGATGATAGTGGCCAATATACGGACATGCGTTTGTTAATCACTCGATGGAAGAGGCGACTCATGAACGGACTCACAGTGATTGGTCTGAATTCACTTGGATCGGCTGTTCCTCTCACCTTTGGAATAAAGCTGACGACGCCAACTTTGAAGGGAGACGGTGGCAGGCCCGTCAATAACCAGAGGGACATGTGCACAGCAAAGTCGATTGGTTTGATGTTTTCCAAGTGTTTCCTTTTCACTCCATCCAGACCAGGAGCACCGTCTTTAAGACCTCGCAGAGCCATTTTTACTTCAGTGCAGCTGACGGGAGCCTCCAAATCATGACAAATACTGCAAACTGGAACCACCGATCTATCGTCTGTAATTGACTTTTGGGAAAATATTGGTTCCCAAAACTGGAGCAGTTGTTCGTGTGGTATGGGTTTAACTTCCTCGTTATATTCTTCATTCAAAACCGAACGAGCTCCTGAAGATCTATTCTTTCTGAATAACCCTTGGACCTTTGCTCGTTTCATCTTTCTGTCTTCCCTTCTTATCTCCTTCTTGGATGGTCGGATCTTCGTTGTCCGAAATGGTCTGGTCTGATTTCCCGCTTTACTTTTGTCAGATGCAACATAGGAAGTAGTCTCGACCTTCGGAGGCCGCTTTTCATATCTGTCAGCTCCCTTCTTTCCACTGTGCACTTTCAAACTCTCCATCCACTGTATGTATTCCTTGTCTATCAAACGGCGCTTTGAGTCGATGTCAACAACTTGATTTCTCAACAGTTCGGAAAGTTCCTCGCATGGCAGATTTATGTATTTGTAATTTGCGAGTATAAATTGCTGCAGTTGAATGAAGCTATTCACTTCCGTTTCGACTGGAGATGCCGTGAGTGTGGGAATCGCAGTACATTTCGTAGGCTTGCCAGAGCAAGTCGTCTTTTCAATGATGTAGTTATTTAGATACTTGCGATATCCTGGCTTGTTCCTAACTTTCCTAATGGTTTCAACTGGGACGGTTGGCAAGCATCGGTGAAGGGCAAGGTTGACTTGCTTTTTCTCAAGTGAGTTCAGCCTCCATTCGGCGCTGGCAATCTCGTTCCATAGGCTGTCCACCCCTGAGAGAGCAGAAGTAATTTCACGGTTGGATGAACGTTCAACTTGACTATCTGATCCACCAGATTCTATTTTAGTCTGGTATTTCTCCAAGATGTTCCTATATTTGGGCTGCCTTCTGTGAGACTTAATGGCATTCAGTGACCTGTGTGGGAAACCTTTCTGTGCCTCTATGTTGATGTTTCTGATTCCTTTGCTTTTCAGTTCCAGTTCAAACTATTGCTATTATTATTATTATTATTTTTTTTTTTTATTATTATTATTATTATTATTGATTAAGTAAATAATGTTGTCATCCTATTTCATCAGCTCGCTATTTCAAAAGGAAAGGAATATTTGCAGCAAACAGAACGACTTTTAAATATTTCAACATCTCCTGGCAATTCTGGCGCTAAGTACTTGCAAAAAAAGAAGCCATTTTTTGAAAAAAATCTGAGGTGGTGGCATTTTGTCCGTGATGACGTTATAGGAACGGCATGGAATCATTGGTGGAGGTGGCAATTCAGGAGAGATTAAATAATGAATGCCGTGTAAATTACAAAAGTTTGCGCTATATAAATGATAAAAAATAATGGGAGTTTTTAATCCACGTATCCTATGTATCATGTACGTATCCAATCGGTTGTAAAGAATCGATGGCAGGAAACGATTCGTAATAAACGAGGAACACGAGTTCCGAACGGCATGTAATCGAAATGATCCACTTGTAAATATTTCAGTGCGCCGGTGAAAATTGAGGATGAAATAAAGTTTTTAAGTCGCAATAAACACTAATGGGCTTTTTTTAAAACTCCGAAACACCATTATCTCGTGAATACAGGATGAAAAGCTTACACTTTTAGTCTGAAAACAGTGCCTCATCTTGGATTGAATGCGTTGCTTGGATCTCATCTTGGAGTGAATGCGTTACTTGGAAACGTTGCTTTACTTCCAAACATCGGCGTCGTCGCCGTCACCATTTGCGTCGGCATTAGCGCCAGTTCCATTGGTAGGGGAAATGTAATCTGGACAAAAGATTGCGCACACTCTTCTGACTTACTTAATGACATCATAAAGAAGGATGGCTTGGGGTAATTACATTCCAAGATGGGAAAAGTGGAAGGAAACATTCCATTGCATTGCAAGGCCATTCCATTGGTTGGGTCGTGCAGAGGGTTGTACGCACCCCCACATCCACCCATCCCATCCCGAGAATCGGGGCTCTACGTGAACCAATCGAAATGTTCCTTTTTTTATTGGTGCAGTTGGCTTATCCAAATGTTGAACAAAATCCATTTTTTAATTCGTCTGGAAAAGGATTTTTGATGTTTTCAAAATTAATGACTCCGATGGTAATAGAATGATTGACGTTGAAATTAAATACCCACATTGCATCACGGTGATGATGGTGATGATGCCTTGATCTTTGCTGCTTCGATTTTGACACGATATTAATTTTGTAATATTTTGTATTTTTTTTTTTTTAATATTTAAATATTTCTAAAAAATGATAAACTTTATTTAGGCAAACAAGGATTTATAAGATCAGATTTTTGCCAATATCTTAGCTTGAATATTTTTAATGTCCTTTATTTTTTTACATTTCTGATATTTTTAATATTTACGAATATTCTCGCAGATCAATGGATAAACTCCAAGTAAAATGCGCCAAGTAAATATTAAGGCGTCAAATTTGTAAATTTGAACGCTGCTCTGTGATTGGTTAAAATTAGATGTGTAACCATGGTGATTAGTAAACAAAAACCTGACGAGAAAACGCGAGAATTCTCGAATCGAAATTGGCTCTCGAATTTCCGATGATTTATCGATCAAATCAGATGAAAAACGTTAATAAAAAGAAGAAGAAGAACAAAAACAATGCCAGATTTACTCCGAGAACATGATGAAGACGAATAACCGTAGAAATACTGTTGGTATTCAAAGTGCATCCTTCGTATTACCAGGGAATCTCTTGGATACGTATCCGCTTTGAAATTAATTCAAAGTCAAGGCAATCTCTCGCCTCACTTTGAGACAATAAATTCCACAATTTCCAGGATTATTTTCCTACGCCCAAAGGCTCTGATCCATAGCTAAGCGCTGTCACTAACTGCTCCATTTGTCAAGGAAATGCCTGCAGCTGTTGATTGGGGAATTACACCGAACAGGAAGAGGAAGAGGTCGAGAAAGTGTAACATTTTTTCCTGTGCTTTTCAAGTATTCGAGACAGGCAATTATGAATGTGCTTTGTCGTTGTGGACGTGCAGACGATGAAATAATGGGCGCTATAAAAATTAACTCCGAGTAAATTCGGATGCCCGTCTATTTTTGAAACACTGAGTCTGAAAAGAGAGCTATTTTAATTCTGAGAATTTCTCTGGAAACGTTTTCGTTTTTAGGTCGTGAATCGCCATTTTGATCAAATAGGGGTTATTTTAGGGTCGTAAGATTTATCAAAAATTTCTTATCTTCGAAACCGTGGTGGATTGTTTCATATCTTTGCACCTAACCATGGCATATTAAAGCGAATGAATAGAAGTTAGGAAAATAATGATGATTATTATTACTAATATTAGCGTTGTTATTGTTATTATTATTATCATCATTATTATTTTTATTATTTTCTTGACTTAATTGCAAAAGTTTCACTCGGTAACCTCAGCTCAAACTCTGAAGAGTCGAAAGTTGAAAGGAGTGGATGTAAACCATTGCATAGATGGATGGATGGATGAATGAATGGATTGGCCATCTCTTATGCACTTTCTTACTTCGCAAACACTGTATGATTTTTTGAAAATTTTTCTTTGTTTAAATTTGAATAAAATTAAATAAAAATGAATTACTTCAAAAAGTTTGAAAATCCAAGTATTTTACGAAGCAGGTGTACAAACAAAAGTAATATATTTTCTTAACTCAATATTTATAATTATTTTAATACCTGTGAGCGTGTCACTACTTTGCATTTTTATGTCGCAAGTTATGGAAACGATGACGTCACTGTATGTCTTCTGCTTGTCACGTGATTGGTTGAAATTTCGTTCGGACATTCGATGAAAAGATTTGGAGGGACTTTGTTCAAATTTTAAGGTTTATCACCATCGTCGTCATCATCAACATCATCATAATCATCATCATCACCGAGGGAAAAAGAATGGAGACATTAGCGGGCTGTTTAATTAATCGTTTTTTAATCAATTAAGAATTGAAGAAAAGCAAGGAAAATAAAAAAGAAAAGTCATGAATATTCATTAGTTGTTGACAATTCAACAAGAAAATGGCTTAGTAAGGAACGTGATGGAAGTACTTCTTGAAAGAATTTTCAAAGATTGCACTCAACGAACCCGTTACGATTTATGCTTCTCAGAAGATCGATTATTTTCCAACGGTCTCTATCTTTATCATCCTTCTATCTCTCCATCAACCTATCCATTCATTCGTCTGTCCATCCACCACTCCGTCCACGGAGCACAACCTCAAGGCGAGATAAGCATTCGATCGACCGAAACTGTTGCTTCAATGAATGGAAAACAAGACAAGAATGTTTCATCACTGGAAGAATGGAACTTTTTTGAACCAATCGGGGTTGGGTGGTTGGGTGGTTGGGGGTTGGCGCTTTTAGGCTGAAAGCGATCACATCTCCGCCTCTGAATTTCTCATTGAAATCAAATTCCATGAACGGACGGAAGGATGGATGGATGAGTGAATGAATTTTTAAAGTAATCTTTTAAGATTTGATTTTAATTTAAATTATTGTTTTATCTTTTCATATTATTTCCAGTGGACAAATGAATGATTGTTTAAAAAAAATGTTCAAAAAGCGTGGCCAATATTTGGGCATGGCATGATCAATCGCTGGAAAAGGTCCTGATTAATTACAGAGTGTGGCGGTCATCAGAGCATAGAGGAATCACTCCCATCCTTCCATCCATTTGTCTAATCATCCACCCATCCATCCGTCCGTCCGTCCATCCGCCCGATGTTCATTCAACAAATTATATAAATATAAAAAATATTATTATACAAATTATATATTACAAATAAAAAATATTTTATTCATCTTTGAGGAATCCCAGTTGGTTTTGTTATTTTTGTGTTTGGCACATTATTGAAAGGAACGCATAAAAAGTGTACTCGAGATTTATTATTATTATTACTATTATTATTATTGTTATTTATTATTAATATTATTTTGCTAATTTCACAGAAGATGGTAGTTAAAGTACATTATAATTGTAATATTATTAATTTTATTTATTGTCATTAATATTAATTTATATATCAACCTTTTAAGATTAAAAATTAGATATTAATTTTTTATAAAATTAAGGAAATTATTATAAAACATTATCTCAACTCTTTTAAAGATTCGGCAAGTTTCGAAAGTCCCGAAGGCGATCCAATTATTTTAAAAATTTTAAAGTATTTTAATTATTTTTATTTAATAAATTTTTTAAATTCTCTTTTTGAGACGAAATTAAGTCTGCGAAGTATTTTTGAAATAAAATCTAATAATCTGCTATTATTATAAAAGATGGTCTTCATAGCTTCTGCTCGTGTTTGCTTTTGTAAATTTTTTAAAAAT
This sequence comes from Hirudinaria manillensis, assembly GCA_034509925.1. NCBI lineage: Eukaryota > Metazoa > Annelida > Clitellata > Hirudinida > Hirudinidae > Hirudinaria > Hirudinaria manillensis. The sequence continues at coordinate 7,241,174 of CM067531.1, read as the reverse complement.
TAAAAACAATTCTTTAGAATTCGTTCAAAATGTTAAGAGAGCTTCGTATACTATAGGATTTGAGTCATTAAAAATACGATAACAATAACATTAATCATCATCGTCATCATCACCATCATCATAATCATCACCATCCTAACATGTTCCCCCGTGTGGATGTTTCGTCAACTTTTGTCCGTTAAAATAGCTCCGAAATGACAGCAAATCAATGAAAATGTGGCTAAAAACGGTAAAACTATTCTTTAGAAATATTTATTTTAAAGTTAAATAGGAATAAACATTTTAAAAGTTGTTAAAATTGATCACAAAGTGATTGAAAGTAGCGAAAAGGTCCTAAAATAGTTCCGAAACTGAACTAAGGTTGAAGTGAACGCTAATTAATTACATAAATCTACTTATTGTTGAACACATTATCAATCATCAATCATCAACCATCAACAATCAGATGAAGTCAATCATGTGACCATCTTCAACACCGTCCGAATTAGAAATTGACCTTTGACCTATTATATACATATTTTCTAAATGATATCCTCAAAACCTTCAGGAACCCGGCGAGAGACCGCAAGAAGAGACCTCAAGACATTTTTCTAGCGCTCACCTTTCTTAATCCTGCCTCCTGTGCGTCCATGTCTTGCAATTGATTTCAAAATCGCTGAGAAATTGTCCTGTAAAGATTGGAAAGAGAGAAATAAAAAATCGTGGAAAGGCATATTTTTACAACTCCCTAGCGAAAAATTTGGCAACACAGAATCTCTTAGCTGATTTATTTGGCAGGATATGCATTGACATTATGTAGTCATCTTTTGGTCGTTGCGTGCTCCGAGATTTAGTTTCACACGATGCAACAAACAGTTGATTAACAAAGAGTTTTATTATCACCTTTAAATTAAAGTTTAATTGAATTTCTATTCGTTAATTTGGTCAAGGAATGCAATATATTATTATCTTTAAATTACAAGTTACTGGAACATGGATTCACTGTTACTAATGTTATTGAATACTATTATTGGAATAAAGAAGAAACGAGAATTATAAACAAGAAAAATAAGAAATGCATTGTCCATAAATTTGAATATTATTATCATTGCTATTATTATTATTACAATACCTGAAATGCTTCAGAATACAAACTAAAATCTTGAACAATTATTAAAACGATGTCCATTATTTATGGTTAGGTGACCACAAACCCAATCCTAATTCTAATCTCGTCCCAAACCCTAATCCTAACCCTAACCCTAATTCTAACCCTTACCCCAACCCTAATCCTAACCTAGCTGCAATCGTAACCCCCGAAAAAGATTTTCCAAGCGAATGAGATGACAAACGTTCACTCACGGAGTAGCCCCGGGTTGAAAACGATGGAAATGCCTTTCCAAGCGTTTCCATGAGCCAGTTTTCGAGCAATTTATGACAGGGAACAATGATGTAATGATTTAAGACCTGCATCGGTCGGCATTCGACCATTGCAGAAGTTGATGAATTCCTTCTATTATCACAGGATAATATTTTTTATAACTTGTTTTTGTTTGTTTCTTTAACTTCGCCAGAAAAAGGTAACTGCTTTAAATGACATTTTGACCAAGTATTTTAAATTTATTATCATTATTATCATCATTATATTAATATTACTATCATTAAAAATTATTATTATTATTATTATTATTATTATTATTATTATTATTATTATTATTATTATTATTATTATTATTATTATTATTATTATTATTATTATTAATGTTGTTCAAGAGCATTAAAAAATGATTTGAACCCTTTCTTGATTCAAACATTTCAAAAATTTATTTATTTATTTATTTGAAAAACTTAATTCAAAAGGTTTTTTTTTTTGGTAAATTGTAAAAAACAATAAATAATTATGACTGACATAAATTATTTAAGACTTAATTATTTTGTTTTGCTAGCAATTTAAGTTTTGAAACTTAAATTTTTAAAAAAATTTCGCTCTAAGACTGTCACGTGACGTGACGAGATTTCCCTGAATTTGTGGAACATTTCAGAGGCATTTTATAACCGAAGATATTGGAAAAATTGAAGAAAATGAAACAATTTCGCTGTGAAAATGTCGGGCAAGATTGAGTCTTTGTTTTCGGAAAAATTAAAATTTTTACTGCTCGTCTTATTCAACGACAGTTGAATTATTTTAAATAATTATTTTAAAACAAATTTTTTTATTTTCAGCATCTGTTTCTAGACAGAAAACAAGGAGGCGCTACAAAATGTTGCATCTCAGTCTGTGTATGTTGAGCCATACAAATTAAGTTCTTCTTATAACGATTTCCAAGTAAAAATGTAAAATAATTACTTGGATAACCAGATGGCGCTGATGGAGGTGACAAAAATAATTTTTATTCACGTCCTGAAATCCTTTCGATGCATCAAAGAATGAAGAGGAAGGATTTTAAAAAAAGTACCAGGATTCTGTTCTTGACTTGCTTTGACAGACAAATTTCTTTCGAGAAATCAATTAGCAGAAGTAATTCAAAAGTTCGATTAATTTTTTTATTTTGTAAATTTAAAATTATTTATTAATTAATAATTCGCAACAGAATTTTTAATATTAAAAATAAAGATTAAAAACTGATAAAACATATCTGTTAAGCATTTCCATAGCTATTCACGTTGGTTCTTCTAAATGTTCGAAAACAATGGCTTATATTATTCCTATTTATTTTTATTTATGTATTTATTTATTTAATAATTTATTTATTTATTAGCATAATTTACTTATTTACTTCTTTATTTAAAATTGTAAACATTTAAATTCATTTCATTTCGAAATGCTTCAATGAACTCCATTTTGCAGGAAGCCAGACGAATGTTTTGAACCAGGAAAAAGATTTAAAATCGAATCGCTATTAATATTAACTATTTCTTCCAATTAAAGTCCAATTTAAAAATTAAATTTAATTAAATTTAAAAAAAAAAACATGTTTTAACGAAGTCGTTGCAGAGAAGTCGAGAAGTCGATCGAGACGAATATCTGGAATTAAAGGAATTTAATTTTAAGAAATGCAAAAGAAGTGACTTCAACGTTTTGCTTGGAAACTTTCAACGGTCGATCCTCCGTTCCAGGAAAGAAAAGTGCTTTTTGTACCTGACTTGAATGCTAGCGAGGTTGCAAGGCGTGTTGATTGGTTGCATGAAATTGTGCATAATTATCTTCAATGTTATTATTATTATTATTATTTCTGCTATTATTAATATTTTAACTATGGCAATGGATTAGGAAGAGAAATTAATTGTTCGTTTTGACTCGTGAATTTAAAAAATATTTCGTTTTAAGTTTTGAAATTGAGATTTATTTAAGTTTTGAGATTTATTTTTCAAAAATTATTCTTTAAATAACGAAATGCTATTCCGATTTGAATGCAAATTGTTTAAACTGATTAAATTATATTAAAAATTTTAATATTAAAATACAAACTGCAAAACCAAAGGAACATATTTTTACAGACATATTTCATAAAATCCACGATAATCTGCCGCGTGACATTTCATTTTAGAAATTTAATTTCACTTTTAATTTGAAATTTATTGTCACTCTCCCAAGAAATTGCTTGTCGTAAATGATTTACATTGCCAGAATTTTCTGATGATTGAAGTTTCAAATATTTAAAAAGGTAATTTTGAAAGTAATTAAAATAAAATAAAATATTTATTTATTTATTATTTATAAAATGTTACGATATAATATTTATTTACATTTTCTCAAAATACTCACCTTTAAAAAGTCCAAAGAAGACTGAACAAAAAATAAAATTTATCAATGAAATGTTTTTTTTTAATAATCTTTATATTATTCGAATGGTCTTTAAAGTTTATACTTTATATTAAATTTACTATTTAAATGGTTTTAAAATTAATATTTTATATCAGGAATTTTTCAATTAGAATTTATAATTAATTTATAAAGTAACAGAAAAATGAACAAAGAACAGACACCGAAAGACATCGAAAAAGTTTGGATTTGTAAAGACTGCTGATGATCTTGTGAATCCTTTTATATTCAACCATGCAGGGCATACATGGCTACGATATACAACAAGGCATACATGGCTACGATATACAAGGCATACATGGCTATTATATAAAACAAGGTATACATGGCTACAATATATAACACGGCATACAAGAGCAATATTTACATACCATGTTTATGATTGTAAGTTTTTAATTAATTAATTAATTTATTAATCAATTATTTCAAATTAATGGATATTTTAAGTCATTGCTTATCGCAAACATATCATTAAGTTCGTGTATAAGTCTTTGTATAATACAACAAATTGTGTATCACTTTGTATGTCGCACAATCAATCTTTTGGCATGAATAATCACAAAGTGATTGTTTTTATTTTCTCAATTAAATCTTAAAACATGACTCGAATATTAATTCCAGACAGAATATTTGAACAAATAAATAAGAAATGACTAATTTCTTGTTCGTCTTTATTTGTTTTTATACTAATTAATTTTTATTTTTTAAATTAATATTAATTGTTAAATTATTATCTAATTCTAATTCTTATATTAAAATTGTTTCCAAGAAACAATAATCTTGATAAACATAAATAGCAAGAAATTGTTTCAAATCCTCCAACAAATGCATCCATTACTTGAACAAAAGTCATTTCGTAAGTTCATTCAAAAAAAAAACTATTTTATCAATCAATTTAATCCATTGAAAGAAAATTATTATTTTATAATTTAATTAATTCCAAGGAAATTATTAATTTATAAAATTTAATCTATTCGGAGGAAATTGTAATTTTAAAAATTAATCTATTCGAAGGAAATTGTAATTTTAAAAATTAATCTATTCGAAGGAAATTATCATTTTATATTCAAGGATGGTGAGGAAATGATCATTTATATGGCAACTGGGGACCCATTTTTCAGCCATTTTTGAGATGTTTTTGTTCGCATTTGTTCATCATGACTGCCAGGATCAAATGTTTTGTTGCAATTTGTTGCAACCTGTTTGTAATTTCTGTCACAAGACTTTGTGGAAGGATTTAAGAATCTGCGCGTTATTTAATAAAATATAATCTATAAAAATATTTTATTAAAATTCCTTTTGTGAGTTTCGGATGTTTTCATAATTAATTTATAATTTGATAAATATTTAAAAAGTAAGAGATTAAAATCGTGAAAGATGACGAATTAAATCGTGAATAATCTGTTATTTACATTTATATTTACTGAAAATAAAAAATATTTCATGCAAATATGAAGAACTTTGAAAATCAAAAACTTTTCCGGAAAATCCCTGTTTTGGACAGAAATTTAATTTATTTGAGTTTTTTTTAATTCATGGAAATTGCGCGTATTTATGATAATTGTTGAAATTGCAAGTCAACACTTTTTGTGGTTTTTTCCATTTATATTATTTTAAGAAGAAATAGGAGTAGATTCAGGAAAATCTTTTTGAAACATTGGGTGGATTAACCATATAATTAAACACATGCATTTAAATTAACCATCAATATTCCATTTGATTTTTATTGTGTATTTGACAAATAAAATTCCATAAATTACCATAAAATTTCTTTCATTCGCCATCAACCACTTTTGAAATATTTCCAGGTATTCGGAGTTCACCAAAAAAGCCAAAAAATTGCATCAATTTGTAAAATAATTATTGATTTAACGAATAAATTCTAATAATGCAGTTATCATCAATGCGATCACTAACTACTTCGGTTATCATCATCATCATCATCATCATCATCATCATCATCATCATCATCATCATCATCATCATTGTCATCCTCATCCTCATCATCATCACCACGACCTCAGAACCGTTAATCACATGGGAGATTACAACGTTACACCACTCCGATCATGAAATTCCCGCGTTATCGAATTAAGACCTTTTTCGTCTGTTGTCTCCTGTACCCTTGTTGAATGCAGCTGCTGTTTTTGTCTTCTGCTTTACGAGGGTGCCTTCTTGAGGGAGTTTGAGTGGGGAGAATATGGGTGGGTGGACGGGTTGGCGAAGGTTAGATGAGGGTTCATCGGGTGCATTGAAAACATTAGCCGGAGTTGGTGATGCTGTTGGTCGTGAACGGAAACATCAGGATTTGATGAAATAAAAATGATATTTTGAAATCATATTTTGAATTTACCTTTAACGAAACCATAACTCTCGGTTCATTGATGATTATCAACTTCCCAATCAATCAATCAATCAATCAATCAATCAATCAATCAATCAATCAATCAATCAATCAGTCCGTCAATCGATCAATCACGTTTGGTGGATCGATAAACGAGCCAGCTCTTGTGATATCGATTGTTTCTCTTTGTAGCGTAACATCCTAGTTTTTATCGATTTGTAACTCAAAACATTTCAGTTATTAATATAATAATAGTAATAATAAATATAATTCTATATAATAACAATGAAATTAGTATTACAATAGATTTGTTTTTATTTTAAAAATGTTTTAAAATATTTTAAAACCCTTTAAAATGTATTTTAATTTCAATCATTTATTTCATCAAAAAATCACTCAAAACGATGATTAAATTTCACCCTTTTTAACATCAAATCATTTTAAAGTCAAAATTAAAACATAATTTCTTAAATTGCGAATAAATCTTTAAAAAATAAATTGCGAAACAAATCCTGACATGATCCTGATAAATGTTAAATGCGGTATTTTATACTAAAATAATTAATTCAATTTTATTGAAATATCAATTTTTATTTTATTAATAAGAATATTAATTTTGTTAAAATATTCTCTTTTTTTATATATATATTAAATCCATTCTATCCGAAGCAGTTACTAGGAAACGAATTAAAATGGAATTTTAAAAGTTTAAATTTTAAATATATAACAAATAATAAACTAATTTAAAACACATATTTATTTATATTATTATAAATCTTAATAATTATTATTAACATCATTGTTGTTTTATGCTGACGTGGTATTGAAATATTTTAAGGAAAAGACGAAGTTTCTTTGAAATGCTTGTCTTCTGCAATGAATCATGAACGATGAGTCATCGTTCATGACTCTCGAGACTCTTATTAACTTCATCGTCGAGGTGCCACGGTCCTGATAATGATCGGCACTGGCATCGTTATCGGCACTAATTAATCATCATCGTCGTCGTCGTCGTCATCGTCGTCGTCGTTCTAGGAAGATGCTCATTTCGAATGATCTCTCCCACATTTGAGATCGTCATCTTACTTTGGTGCGATCAAATAACCGACCAACCAACCAACCATCCAGTCAATCAATCAACGATCAATCGCCGGTGGTGATAATAAAAATGATGACGAAGGCGATGATAACGATGGAGGCTTACCACAGTGACTAGATGACAACTCTATTTCGAGTACAAAAGGTCTGAAGTTGAATGATAACCAATGCCGTCATCATCATCTTCATCGTCATCATCCCTTTGATGACGTCACTCTTCGATCATGTTCCGCCACATAAATGTCACTCAGCAACCACGTGATGTTCCGGAAGGCGCTATATAAATTGTCAGGTCCTTGTACAAGTAAATCAAAGAATGACACGCAATTAATCCCTATGTCACCGAAAACTATTCTATTTATAACAAAGTACAATACATTCATTTTTATTATTTTTTATATTTATTTGAATGTAATAAGATAATAATAAAATTTTTTATTGTATTTTTTTAATGTATTTTAAATTATATTCATGTTTTTCGCTGAAGGCAGAAAAAGAGGAAAATAAAAAATATCATGAAATTGTTTAAAAATTATTTGCATTTGTTTAAAATCCTTTGAATTTATTTGATTTATTTTAATATTTATTTAATTTAATTCATTAAACAGAAATTCTTTACTCAGAAGAGGTCCTACTTTTGGTCAAAAGCCATCCTTTGCAAACGATCCAAGAAGATGAAATGTCCAGCACAACGGCACAACAGCACAACAATCGATTTTCTATTTAATTTTTAACATTTTTTATTTAAGATCCTGTCTGTCTTTAATGACCTTAAAATCAATTTATTAATAATTTTTTTTCGCTTCGAAATGTCATGTCAGTAGCAGGTATTCAAGGTGAGGCTTCTCTATAATAATTAATATTCATGATTAATTATTATTATTAATTAATATGGAGCTGATGGTCCAATGACGTTTGCGGAAATGTTGAAATGAAGGAGAGATAGATCCAATAGGAGGTGGGATAACGAGAGCAGTGACGTCACACTTGACTGTGCCCGACGTTTGATGGGCGTTAACAAGGAGGGAATGAAAAGCTTTTAAAAGCTGTCGCCATCACTATCATCATCATCAACATCGTTATCATCATCGTCGTCATCATTGTCGTTATCATTACCTACGTCACCATTTTCATCATCGTCATCATCTTATCACGATTGGTCATCTCGCCTGCCAATGAAATTCCAAAGTTGCGACCCATAAACTCATCAAACATCGAACAGTTTCATCTTCATCTTCGTCTTCATCTTCATCTTCATCTTCTTCAACTTCAGCCTGACATCTATTGAACGCGGACTGAACGATATCGTTTCAATCTTTTCACTGCATGAGTTCATGACCTTTCATTCCATCAAATTCAAAACTATCGCATAAAACGCGCTGTCTCGGACCCCAGGCATAAAATCGCTGGAGTTCCAAACCGGCGACCAAGTTCCTTCTCGGCTTCCGGATTGGTCGACCTTTTCAACTTCCGGGTCACGTGGGCAGAGTATTTCTTTAGAAAATAAAAGTATTAAAATTATATTCTAGTAAATCGTTCAGTCCCGAAAGGAATTTGTGATTAGTTTCCCCCTGCCCTGGTCACCAACTCTGTGCCCACCAACATCTGCATCGCCTATGATTTGAAATAAAAACTTTCAAAAATTCTTTTCACGACCTCAAATTTAAAATCTTGCATGGATTGTCTCTTGGGTTTCAACTCAAAGACTTTGAGTTTGCCAGAATTAAGTTTTCAACTATTGCAGAACGGTTGGAAAACCCACATTTTTTAAGATTAAATAACAATCATGTAATACTGTTTTATTAGACTAATTAATTATCATTATATTCAGCCAGAGTACGACTTCTATTTCTTGTTTGAAATTCAAATGAATTCAAAGATCTGTCTAATCCAATGAAAGTCCTGAGAAATTCGAACCAACCAATCAGCAAATTCCTAACAAAGCCTTTCCATCTTCATCCATCTCTCGTGGATCAAAAAGACAATGGACTCACGTTATTATTTCATTTGCAAGTTCGAAGAGGAATGAATGAATGAATGAATTTGCTTGAATTTAAGAATTTTTGCATTTTATTTTAATTAAAATTAGAACAATAAAGAGCCCAAAAATACACCGTATCCGGATGGATGGATGGAGCCAAAATCTCTTCTCTTTGTTTGATTTCAATTTAATTATTAGAAATTCCCCGTTAAGTATTTTGTTTGTCAATGAAAAACATTCTTTCGAATAAATGCTGAAGTTTAATTAATTGCAGTTAATTAATAAAAAGTTTAATAAATTAATTACGACCAAAGAACTACACAAATAAGGTTCACGCATGACACATACACAAATTTTCTCACATAATAGTTAATTATATTTACTTATTATTTACATAAAATACCATTATTTAATATTTAAATAGCTATTTATTACATTATATATTAATTTTACATTTTGATAAAGACATCTATTAATGTTCATTGCAACCTCGTTCCTGTCGGTTCTTGTTGTAAATATTGCAGGAAAGGTGGTCGAAAAAAGATAAATCTTAATTGCAAGTGGAGTTAGTTGCTAAAAGATATGGATTTATGGAGTCATGGTTTGACTTTGGAATGTCTGACGAGAGATTTTGGGCTTATTTAAGACGAGTCATTCAAATAAAACAAGCCTACCAAATCTCCCGCTGTCCTTATAAACTTCATCATCCAATTTTTATACTTTCACTCAATCGGATTTATTGGATAAATCTACAAAAAAGTTTAGTTTTATTTTATTTGTTGCCGCTCTACGTGCAAATGCTTTCATTTACAACAATTTGCATCTCGAATTATTTCAAAGGAATAATTCCAATTTAACAATAAATTTTAATTAATAACCAATAAATAACATTTAAAAACGTTTCATTCCCACCGAAATCTCCAAAAGAGAATTGACCAAGGCGGGAATGATGGATTTTATCGTAAAAGCATCTCGGACACTAAATATTACACTCTCCCTCGAAAGTACTCGATGACTTGCATCGGGGTTTAGAATTTCTTTCGCCCAGGATTCCATTTTTCTACGAGGGTGGAACAAATTCCCAATTCGAGGAGCTGAACAGATGCAAATGCTGCTTTCCTGTCACGTGATCCATCAACGTCTCGTCAAAATTATTCGAATAATTGATGCTCGTTAAAAAAACATGAATCCATGATTCTGACAGAGTAAGGTTTCGAATATTTAATTACTTGGACAGCCAACAGAAAAACAGAAATTTATTGTAAGTTTGTATAACCACAGTCGACAAAACTTTTTTATTGTTAATTTGAATGACTTCACAACAACTTCCAAGAAATTATTTTCCACGTTTAATTATTTCGTTTCCTTGAAAATTGCATGAAAATGTGAAAAGCCTTTTCAGGATCTCGAATAGCCAGAGAATGCAATAAGTAATAAAAAGATAAAGTATTGTGAATTTGATTGAAACAGAGCGAAGCACGCCAACAGACGTTGTCTGGAATTCCCCATTTGAAGAGAAAAAATCACTTCTTTCAACGACATGCAATCGGATAGTAACACGAGTCAGTTTTCCGCGCGAACAAACAAATCTGGATTTTGTTTTATTTTTAAATTTCGGTTTCGTTTCATTTAACCTTTTCGAATCGAAACTGTAAATTTACTTTACTTGTTAAATTAATTAGTGTTATTCTAATTAAAAATAAAATAATAAATTATTTTAATAATAATAAACAACGATAACAATAAATTATTTTAATAAGGCCTGTGATCTGAGATTGGGTGAGACGTCGCTTATTGGAAGCATCTTCAAAAAGCCACCGATGGATGGATGGGTGGATGGAAATGGAGAAGGGCGATTGCCCTGTTGAATCGATTTCATTATCGATCCACGTTCGAAGAATTACGAGTCACGTGACCTTGTGTCATGCTGTGAGGAGTCTTCTATATGTCACTGAGGCACCGAAAATGATCTCAATGTTGTTATTAATATTATTTATTAATATTTCATTATTTATTCATCTCATTATAATATCTCATCGTCAGCATTTCAGACAAAGCATTTTCAATTTGAGTTGTTTTATATAGAAATATTTTAGAGTTTTAGCGATTGCTAAATAAGAAGTAAATGATT
>CM067531.1:7184818-7204818 GCA_034509925.1 Hirudinaria manillensis | reverse complement strand
CTTGACAAGAAGTCTAAGCATATTATCCTTTGACTTGGCTTCGGTCCTGTGGACCTTACGGTCATGCTTGTGGCAGATGTCAATACCCTACGAAAGCAAGGAATTCAGTTTTACAAAGCTCGAAAATTCCTTTATTTGAGATCAGACATAATTAAACGCATTTCTGTCATAACTGTTAACTTCTAAACTTTATAAATTTAGTAGGATCTATCGAAGAAGCCTTCTAAAAATATATCACGCCGAACCCACCATCTTTCTTTAATCCTAGTCGGGAAAAGGAACCTACTAAGCGGATGACAACAAAAGTACTAAATTAGTAATGATATGTTTAACATTATAAAAAATATGATAAATAAATATTTTTTCAGAACATCATTTATATTAAATGATATATTAATTTTTAAATTAATTTAACCGCATTTGTTAATAAATAGTTAATTAATAATGTAAATTGTAATTTACAATAAAAGAAGCAACAAAAGTTTTATAAAAGCAATTACATGTAATATTTAGAAGATTTATTAAAAATCATTAATGTAATGTTTGCGACAATTGTTCTTGATCATTGAAGATGTCTACACATTTTATAATTCGAGTACTTTTTAAAAGTCTTGCTTAAAATTTTAAAATGGTATTCTTTTCACAAAATTTTGTAGCTTTAAAGTAAAAATGTCACCGACTCATTAAAGTCATAGGAAATGTTCTGATCGGTATACCTAATAGTAATATTAGTAGCACACTGTAGAAGCTTAAATTTTATTTCAACGAAGGAGTGTTCCAAAACATTTTATAACCTTGACATTATGTACAACGTGGGATTTGAATAATTGTACTATGTCGAGTACTAGGTGATTCTTTCTCGTGAATTATATAAATAAAAAGAGTATAACAACATTTGGACCAAACATAGATCACACTCATTTTGACGAAGTTGATGGATGTAAAGATTTTCGATTTCCTACAGAACCCTAAAAGTGAAAATTTCCTAACCCCTATGAATTATTGTTATGTTATGATAGGTTATCATAAATAACGTTTCTAATTGTAGAATATTCGTTTGGTATCATCAAACTAAACTCTAAATTCAGCAGTGATGGAGATCTAAAATTATTTGTTAGACTTTGGGAGCAAGGTAATATTCATTTGGTTTGAATAATATTTCACTGTTCTCATCCTCAAAAATAATGAGTATTTTAGTAATGCTTAGCTAAAATTTGGATTCAATTGATTTCTTTAAAATAAGTAATTTACATTCATTTTCTAGAATGATAATGTTGATATCCATATGTATGTGCAATTTATATGATCAAAATCTATCTAATAAAATCTGGTTCTTTATCTTAAACTAACAAGTGAATTTAATAAAAAGCCAAGATCAGGGGAAGTGCAGATGGAGGATCAAACATTTTGTACAGCAGCATCAAGTGCTCCAAGTCCACATGTCTTCCAACTTTTATCAGCGGTGACTTTGACTCGATCCTGCCGAGTGTCAAGAATTTCTATACATCAAAGGTCAATATACCTTGATTATAGAGCATGCAATTGAACGTTTCTCATCTTTTGCTGAATAATGGAGGCATTTAAAACTAGCAAAACCATTGTGGAAGAAGTAAATTTTGTCTGCCTTTCCATGCAGGGAGTTGAGATCATACCAACCCCTGATCAGGATGAAACAGACTTCACAAAATGCCTGAGAATTCTTCATAACAAAGCTGAAGATTCAAACCTACAGGTAGTTAAGACTTTTGCATGCAGATATTAACTAACAGATATTAACTTTCTGTGATTGTTGGTTAATTTTGCATCAAGTGTTCATGGCTAAATTAAATGAAGCTTGGAAAGCTCTGGCAAAGATTTTAATAATTCATTGTTGTTGTTTAAGCTGGAGTTTATAGTAGCTCATGTTGGAGCATCACTGAGCAGATTTGATCACATGATGGCCAACATAAACACCCTGGTGAAGTATGCCCAACAATCTAAAATCTTCCTCTTCATCATCATGGGAGACAGTATCTCTTTCATATTGAAACAGGTTGAATACGAATTCATTGTTCTCTGATGAATGCACTCATTTGGTGTTTTGAACAAACAAGATTAACATACAAATGATTTTTTTTTTAAATTTCTCATTTGGGAGATTCAAGCTTTATTTGGGATTTACACATTTTTTGTCTCTGCTTTCATCATGAAGTTGCTTGTTGGATGAGACACAAATTTGAATTTTTAATAGACTTCATGCATAAACCATGAGGTTGATGAATGATAAAAATATGATAGTAGTGATCTTATGTATAAGAACAATCACTTTGAGTACTCTTTACTAATTGATTAGTTGATTGATTGATTGATTGAATGAATTTGAATTCCCAGGGCACCACCACCATTCGAACTGATTCCCCCATGAGGGGTTCCTGGTGTTCTCTGGTGCCAATTGGTGGACCTTGCCAGTCCATTTCAACTACTGGTCTTCTTTACAACATGAGTTGGTGATTTTTTACAGTTTTGATAATTCAACTATTTACAATTATTATTTGCATGAATCTCTAACACATGCATGTCGAGTTAATTCTTAGCAATTATTTGGCACATTTATCACTTGCAGATGGCATGAGAATGGAGTTCGGAGGACTTGTTAGCACGAGCAACGGTTTTGATGAATCAGCTCGAGTTATGATAACAAACAGCGATGAAGTCCTTTGGTCCGTGGGTCTCAACATTTGAAAATTTGTTTTGGGTTTACCTGCGATGGTTTACAAGCTGTTAGGAAAAATTGTTATTTTGCCTTCTTGTCGTCTTGTACAGAACAGTTAGGAGAAGTAATTGTAATAATTTGAATTATGCTAGGGAATTTTGCTTTTAATGTGTGGGTAACATCCATAGTAAGTCGCTGAGGTGAAGCTTCCTTTTTGGTTAAATTAGAAAAAAAAACTGTAAATGGTTCAACATTGGTTCCTCAAATTTTGTTAACTGTTTAGTTGGAAGGTGTATATATCATTGTGGACTTGTTTTGGAAGATACTCTGTTTCTGAGTTTTAAGCACTTGTTTTTTTTTTGGTTTTCAGTATTTTAAAATAATTTCCTCTGGTTATGTTCTCAATTTTCCTGTATCAGCCCGGTCAATGATATTGATTTTTTTGGGATTGAATGCATGAAAGTAATTAAACTTTAATGATCGTTTCTTGTCTCGACCGCATCAATTGCGTACCTGTAGCTTCGTATTTACTTGTACAACAATAACAAATGTTAGCATTGCATGCGAATTGAATGAATGAAAGTATAAGAAATGTCATCCAGGTATCAGAATGAAATAAACTTATTATCAAATTTTAACTGCACAAAGTTATCATCAAATTTCGTAATGTGTTGCTCTTCTGTCTTGCAATTTTAATACCAAGTCCACAAATCTTCCAGTTTGAGGAATAAAGTTTAAAATTGCATATTCACCAACTTTAAAATTACTGAAACATTTACATTCTCCAATTTGTGGCAACTTGTCTCTTTTTTCACTTAAATCAAAAAGAAAATTGCAAAATCGAGTGGCACCATCTTGTGTCTCGAAAGTTGTTATTTTAATAGCAAAATATTTGTGGAGACACAAATCTAGGACCTTCTTTGTGAACAATGAGATACTCAGGAAAGTCATTAAAGGTACCAGAAATAACATAGCATGAATTTTTATTGTTGAAAACTTAATTAATTAATTTAGATAAAATAAAGTAATCCTTGAAAATTATGCAAAGACAATCGTTTGTATTGCTTCAAGTGACTGCTAGTAGAAGCAGGGATGTTGAAACAACAGTGCAATAAATTGTATGAAAATAGTCGTACAAGCGGAAGCTCATCATGGTAGCAAAACAGCCAAACCACCAAGAAGTGAAGATGAGATTACCTTCACATAGAAATGCAGTTTCCTGTCATTCATTCAAAAAGCATGAAAAATGAATATATATTTTTGAAAATATAATATTTTATTAAACTACTAACTAAGAGGCACAATGAAGATGCTGATAAGTGAAAAGGCTTCAAAATGCACCTCAAATAAATATTTCCTGATAAAAAAATTCCAAAACGGGATCTAAGATCTCATGAAGTTGCTCGGATCTTTGAGCATGTCAGCAGCCGATTGGATGAAGAAGGACAAGATGGAGACCTGCCTTTTCACCTCATTCACCAGTCTTTCTTTCATTCCTGGATCCTTATTTGAAACCAGTTCATGCCAGGCATCGGCCACTCCTGGGAAAACCGTTGCAGAGTATGTATTGAATCTGCTTGTTGCATAAAGGACGTTCCTGGATGTGGCGGTCATAGAGTCAACGAGATGTTGTTATTATTATTAAACAACTTATTACTAAACTAGTTACTAAATTAAACAACTTTTTATAACTATTTCATGCAATGCTTTCCATCCAATAACAAAACAATGAATTCAAATCAAAAGTAGATTCTTCGTTTTGCAACTCACCTGAGGCCGGGTCTTCCATGTAGTCCATTAAAATCTATGAACGACCTTTCCAAGTGCATCAACTGTTCGTTCAATTGCCGCACGACCAATGGGCTGTCAAATTTCAATCGGACATCGTTTTAAAACTTTATAAAAAGAAATTCAAATTAATTCAAACTGCTTTAATGAATGATTATTGAACTCAAGCTCCAATTAATGAGGGTGAAAGGGTTCAACACAAGGTCACAAGGTCATTGATGATGCAATACAAATGAAAGAATAAATCAATGAAGTCAACGGACTTCTTTCTGTCAAAGTTCCGAAGTCGATCCTGAAACTTGTGAACTTCTTCTGTGAAGTTCCAAAGTGAAGACTGAAGTTATGCTAAAGAGGCAAACATTTGCATGTGGTTGAAATACAAAATTGACAATAATTTTACATCAATAACCAGAAGACAAGAATGATTGTTTGAATTATGGTAACATTTACTCAGTGAAATGTTGTGGAGCATCATGTCGTCATGGTACTTCTCCCTGAACGTACTCATTGACCTTTGCAGGGTTATCAGGAACTCCCCAACGTCCATTGGGAGGAGGAGGGAATCTGAGAGCTGTCTTGCCATCTCCCCCCACACTTGAGCGAGTGCACGGGAATACTTGCGTTGGAGAAGTTATTTTTAATCGTATGTCAATGAAAATTAGGAATAATAATTTAAATTACATAGGATATTGATGAGGCTTGTACTTAGAAATAGTTCTAGCATTGTCATACATGATGTCATAAATGATGATGATGATGATGATTTCAAAGTAAGCATTAATAGAGAAATATTTTTAAAGGGAAATCATTAGAATTACCAGGAATCCAGGATCATGGTAAGTGCTGAAAAGATGGTAAGTTTCATAGCCAGTATGGTAGAGAGGAAACGAGGAGATGTTGAGTCTTCTGTCAAATGTAAACCTCAGATCGACGGACGAGACTCCAAGGGACGAAACGAAGGCAGAAAAATCGCTTCCTGATCCAATCAAGTTCACCCTGAAGGAACGTGTTTGATGCGTTTTTATCGCGAGATTATAGATTTTACGAAACGAAACGAATGCCGCAAAATACAAGATGTTTTTACAAACGTCGTGATTAGAAAACGTCGAAGAGAGTGCCACCTGGTGATGTCGATAAAACTGGTTTTGATAAGTTTTTAAACTGACTTTGGGTTTTTGTTTTCACTCGTTTTGTCTGGAATCCTGTGAACCCAAGTGTCGTATACTGTCGTTCTGCCTTTCTTCACTTCATCTGCGTCGGGGTTAGGGACCTTAGGAAACCGACTTATAATTATTTTTAATAATATTATTTTAATTATTTATATTTTCGTTAAGATAAGCTCTGTAAAACATAATTTTCTGTCACTGATTACATCAATTGATATACAATTCCATGTTTTATTGTCAAGATATGTATTAGTTTTGACTCAAGTGATGTTATTTAAAATTGATATATAATAAGTAAGATATATAATTATCAACAACAACGTTCATGTTTATGGCGACTCACAGCTTTGGCTGCATTGAACATGACTGTGTTGAGGAGTGGCAAACCCTTACCCCACAGAACATATCTGCCTAAAAATTGTAATTGATTAAAGAATTAATTGATGGCATAAAGATGCACAACTAGAAAATAATGCATTAAAAGCATTGCTAATTAAATAAAATGCTGAAAAGGATTAAGATTAGGCATCAACACTAAACTCTTGTGTCTCACCTTGGACTGCACTGTCCACGTTGAGATATGCAACAGCTCGGAAGTTCAGAATTTTCCCAAATTCCTAATAGTTTCATAAATGTCAATTAATTTGATCTTATATTATGAATAATTAGTTTCCTAATGAATATTAATAAATTAAAAACAATTAATGCAACATTTGAGCACGTGTCTCTCCAAATGTGAATGAAACAACACCTCAACCACCCACCTCAACCCACTCCCTCGACCCGATGATTCCCTGCTCCTCCCCACCCCAGGCACAGAAAATAATGGTTCTGTAGGGTCTCCAGCCTGTACAAGAGATGGCGATGACGATGAAGATGACCTAACATCATCTAACAGAAAATGCAGCTCACCCTGATCAATCATGCGTGAAAAGGCTCTCGACAGCTCGAGCATGACTGCGGTTCCGCTCGAGGGATCAACTCCTCCAAAGACCCAGGCATCGTGGTGATTCCCGATGAGAACGTACCTGTCTGCGACGTAACAGATGATAAGATACGAAGATCGCATGCCTCTCGCAGGATTCTTACCAGGTTCGACAGATCCTTTGATGATTCCAAAAATATTTTTGATCGTTCCAATGGAGAAGTTTGTGGAAACGGACAGATTGACATAGCTTAAGGAAAGGCATCATAACTTGTTATTAGTTGTTGCTATACCATGGTATAAACATCCATCAGTGTTCATATTAATATTCCCTATTCATACCTCGCAGGACCTTCCAGGATTGGTCCAAAACGATAGGTAACATTGATTCCACCCCTCCAATCCTCTGGCACTTCCTCTCCAGACATGTATCTAAAATAAAACAAGTTGCAGCTAATATACAATGTTTTAGTTGCCTACTTGCATTCACGAATTATTAATAATACATTCAAATAAACTGATTCACAATACACTGATAATCACTGTTTGATGATGAATTAACCTGAATAGCTTCTCTGCATCACCATATCCAATAGCATGGCAGGGAATTTTGGGGAGATTGGCATCGGATACGTTCAAGCGGAATGCAGAGTCTGCAATTCAAACATACAATAAGTTGCATTGGTGATGATGTCATCCAAATTTATTTGCATTTTGCTAATCTTACAACAAACCAGTGGAAGGGTAAAAGGGCGTCAATGGATCTCCGAGACCCCCCGAACTTTCTTTGATCGTCCCCCTTTGAACTCCACCCTCAGGCATTGCCCAGGAATCTGGATAAACTCTGGTGCTTTTGTTGACAGCAAAATCCGCCGGATCCGAATACATGATCACTCCTATGCAGCCATGCTTTTCTCCCAAGGATACCTTTACAGAAAATTACATTAAAATATGTAGGTCTAATTAATTTATTAAATCATGTAATTGTGGAAATGCATATTTATTTATTCATTCGTTAGTTGCAACAGACCTTGTTAGCCCTGAAAGTGAAACCGTATCTGACGAGACAAATGCTCCCGTTCATTTTTATTCCCTTTTTTACAGCCAACTCGAAATCAGAAATTCTTCCATAATTTATGTAAACCAGATTTCCCTGTGAGTTAAAATTGATGAACATGAATCATTAAATAAATGAAAAGATATCCATTAAGAAATTCGTAATAACTTATTCTATTTTGCAGCTTTCAACATTCAAAAGTCCAATCTAATCTCATTTTAAGTGATCTCATTTTCATTCCTCTAAAATTCAGAGCCTAAAACCCACCTTAACAACTCCAGGGGGGGAATAGGCATTGAACGGTGGAATGATCCGAGAATCATTCTGTTGAGGCACCAAGATTGGTTCAAAAGGTTTGCTACTTTCTAATATTCTCCCATCTTCAGCATGTATTGTCACAAGATTTGGATTATTTTTGTCCGGACTTGAAAGTAAGACTTTATAAGGAATGGTTTCAACTGAATCAAAATTCAGTTTTTTCCAATGATTTTCAATGTACTCGACAACATGATCATCACCCCTAGTCCCACTCAGGTGTGGCTGATTTGTCAAAGCTCTGGCAATGATTTAAATAAAATTGTACAATGATAAATTCCTGAATATAATCCCAAAAGCACCAATGATATATGTCATGGCCATTTGAGCAATTTTAAGTAATTGTTATCCTTAAAACCAGCAAAGCTTTATAATACACAAAAGTTATAAAAAAGATTTCAAGACATTTAACACAGATTTCTTCCAACCTTAGATGTTTATCAATTTCTTTCGATGAAATCTCATCAAGAAGCTTCTGCTTAATGGTCTCATCAAGCTTGTGGCTGAGGTCCACATCTGTCAATCGACCAATCAGCACCCCACCCACAAATACAGCTATTGCCACAAAGACTCCCACAATTATTGATTCAACCCTTGCCATTGCTTGCCAAAGTACTCCCTAAACAGAAAATCTTTATTCAGTTGTCTTGAATGATATAATAATGCTTATTTATAATAAGAACATATGAATATAAATAAAAACAATAAATGAATATTTAAACGTATACGGATACGTTCAACATTCATTTAAACATTTTGGTTTAAATACCTCAAACACTTTATCTGAGCTCACTTTCTAAATCAATCCTTACATGTACTGTCAACTATTTTTATAAAATGGGTTAACACTCAACAGGCGTTATGATGGGCCGCACATACAAAGGTCAAGCATATAAAATGCAAAGCATATGACTTTTGCCGCTTATGCAAAATACCTTTGTACTTGATTTCGCAACCATAACTTGAGAAGCTTCATCTTCGGAATATATTAAAGGCAACATTTTATTGTGTCGATTAATCATTTTTTAATTAGGTGGTAATGTATTCCGCTTATAAATTCCAAAGATTCGTTCGTTGACAACAGTCACCAAAACATATGTCACTCGACAACTCCATGGCCATGAAAGTAAATTATAAAGTTCTCAGATAAAATAATTTGATTAAATAAAAACAGTAAATTTGTTTGACTACTTATGTCGACTGTGAATAGCAGTCGCCTTTCCAAATCCATAAGGAACGGCATGCCAGAATAGTGAAGTGTCTTAATGGAAACACGTGTTATGTACATAAGGAAAAAGGATTATGCAACAACTGCTTAAAATCCTTCTGAAAATCCATGTAGGCTACTCATTTCTCCTTTAATTGAACAGGTTTGAGGCACAAATGTCCATTCATGTAATGATTCAGTTGCATTCATCATTAGCAATAAATAAACTGATTTTTTTACAAATCAATTAGCTGTGTATTTCAATTACTTAGTTTCATTTAAATACTAATTTCAAATAAACTAAGCACCGAGTTAATTGCTTTAGAATTTAGTTCAATAAAAATAATTTAAAACAGTTTCAAAAATATTTGCAAAAAGAAATTAAATCTTTTAGGAGCCATTTTTGCGGCCTCTGTCGATCATCCTTGTTTACAAGTGCAAAGGCTCTGAAATACACGCTTTCATAAGGTCTGTTGTGATTTTTCATTAGACGTTTACACTAATTGACGATTATTCGCTTCTTAAACGAACGTTTGAGCTAGGTTCATGAAGTAGTTATTCTGTATTGGTAGTTTCTCGATTATTGCATATTTTAAGCCTTCCTCTTTTCGCGCAAATTTGAAATTGTCTAAACTTGAAAATTTCACAGTTTTATTTGGAGCTACCTGCTTAGGAAACGTTTCTAGCCAATTTTAACTTGTAACGTTACCATCGCGCTACCCATTTAATATGTATTCAAAACTTAACTGTTGCCTAAGCTTTGATGTTTGACTGCATAATTATAAATGTAAAAAGGTTTTGTTGTATCCTCCCGTATGACAGGAATGGGAGCTTTTCTCGACAAACCAAAGACAGACAAAAGTACAGACTGTGGCACGGGCAATGGCCTGAAATATGGTGTCAGCAGTATGCAGGGATGGAGAGCTGAAATGGAGGATGCCCATTGTGTAACCATTAGTCTGCCTCAGAATAGGCTCAAAGACTGGTCATTTTTTGCCGTCTTCGATGGGCATGCGGGAGCCAGGGTTTCCGAATACTGCGCCAAGAGGCTGTTGGAGGTCATCACCAACTGCGAGGAGTTTGCAATGAGCGCGGACCTATCTCCGGAGAGCATTCGGACCGGCATCAAGACCGGCTTCCTGAAGCTGGACGACGAGATCCGCAGGAGCAGCGGAGAGGACAAGAGCGGTTCAACAGCAGTGTGCACCCTCGTGTCTCCAGACCACCTTTTCGTTGCCAATTGTGGCGATTCCAGGATGGTCCTTTCCAGGTCCTCGAAATTCCACTTCGGCACCAAGGACCACAAACCGGTCGACCCTCCGGAGAGAGAAAGGATACAAAATGCAGGGGGCAGCGTCATGATCCAGAGGGTCAACGGCTCTTTGGCCGTTTCACGCGCCCTAGGAGATTTTGACTACAAGAACGTCGAAGGAAAGGGCCAATGTGAGCAACTGGTTTCGCCGGAACCGGACATATTTGCCATCGAGAGATCTCCAGAAGACGAGTTCGTGGTGCTAGCTTGCGACGGCATCTGGGACGTCATGAGCAACAAGGAGGTCTGCGACTTTGTACGCCATCTCATGACGGTGACGGACGATCTCGTGTCCATATGCAACACCATTGTCGACACGTGCCTTTCCAAGGTAAGACAATCGAATGGGTTTAACCATTATACAATGGTTGTTTTGACTTTGAATTGTTTGTCATTTTGCTCAGTTTTAAAGCTTTTAACACCAACTTTAGGAACTTAAATCATATTAATGTGCAAAATCTCTAATGAAATTATGTAGGTGCATCTGTTATGTTGTTGGTTATTTGCCAAGTTTATCACTATTCATACATTTAGATACCATAGAAAAAACAATGACTAAGCATAATGTTTTTTGTGTATATTCATTCCACAGAGATTGTTATAATTGCCTATTTACATATCAGTGAACATTAAGTGCTCAGCTATTTTGATATTTTAAAGACTAGGAGTTGTTTTGATGCACTTTGAATTGTTTTCCTCCAAGAATTTCTTGTAAACTTTTGTACTGCAATGCTGACTGCTGGGTTCAGGTCAGGCATTTGTTCCATGTAGGATGAACTCTGGCATTTGTGTAGGCATTCTTTTAAGGAGTTTCTACTTCTGAACGACTAATTCATAAACATGTATGCCTACGCGATACACGAATATCGAGATTATGATCGAAGTACAGACGGTGGCTTGGAACGTTCTCCGCAAAAAACAAGGAAAGAGGCCGTGGTGCCCGACATTAAAATTTTGATTCCAAGGTCTGACATTGAACTCGACCTTGACATTGACAGGGAAGTCGAGACAACATGAGCATCGTGATTGTTGCCTTTGAAGAGGGATGCCCGAAGGTGTCCAAGGAAGCAGTCCACAACGACGCTGCACTTGATGACCTCATCGAGGAGAAGATCAACCGTATGGACTAAACTCTAATTCCATCTTATTATTTTCATTACTTTCCACGTCATTGACGAATACACTTCTGTTGACTACGATTTCCACGTGCGGTTATTATTAGTTATTAATAGTCATTGTTAGCGGAACGTTGAGTCATTTAAAACGTTCATTTGTTGGTTTCCCTTTTGAAACCATCGTTTGGTGCCGTGAACCTGCGTTGAATTTTAAGCTGCCAGGAATGCATTTCGTATTTTTAGATGCATGAATGCAATGATCCTATAGACATTCCAGATGTTTGGAATGTTCTGTTTATTATTTTGACCTAATTTTTCCTGATTGGATGCCTGAGTTGTTTACTCGTCTTGTCGACTAAAAGTGGGTGGAGCCTCGCATTAATAGGTCCCAGTACCGGAATTAGTATCTAGAGTTTGGGTGGGGGGAGATAAGATCATCATCATTACCAGCGAAGAGGTCGCTGCGATAACCATGTAGCCAAATAAGTTAGGGTTGATTGGTTTTTATTTGTATATTGGGTAATACCGATTAAATTATCTTTAATAATAATTAAGCAGTTATGTTTTAAGTGTTTCAGAATAATGCAAGAGTTATGTAATTCTGTGCAACAGGTGTTAAGAAATTAAGGATCTTATGGGAAGGTCTCTAAAGTAAGTGTCTGGTAATAATATTAAAAATGTTAATTATTTAGCAATAAATAATTTAAAATCATCATGAATTATTGGGATTAATGAAGGACGGGATGTAATTAGCATTTCAGAATTCTGATGCCGGTGATGATAGTTATATAAGTATGTGGCTGTACTGTTGGGGTGTTGGGTAATGTATGTGATAGTCTGTTGGGGTGGTTTGTGGAGAAAGGGTTGGGACTTGATGTGCATATTTTATGTGTATTTTATGTTAATTTGGATGGTTTTCAAATCAACTTTTGTTGATGTTTTCATTTAGCAGATGTTGGTTGTGAATTGATGAATTGTATTATCTCAGTATTTCTTTTGCCGTGATGTTTTTTTTCGTCTGTGCATCCAAAGCAAGCAACAAGTCAACCAAAATATTTGTTAACTTGAACCTCACGTTTAGTTCTATACGTTTGCATAGTTTTTTAATTCATGCATTTTCATAATTCTTACTTATATGCATTTAACATTATTATAAGTCATTTTAAAGCTATTTCACAAATTAATTGTACATGTACAAAATGCAGAGTACCTGACGGACTATGATTCAGATGGGTCGCCATACCAGTACGTGATGCATCTATTGACCCTCGAAGATCTTCCAAATCTGCCTCCGGGAGCTGGTCTCTATGCCAAGTCAGTTTCCATAGGGACGTTGCCATGGCAATATTTAAATATTAATATAAAATGATTTAGAAACAATTTATCAAAGAATTGAGGGTGATTGATTGAAAGATTCATCTAATATTTTGTTATTTAGGAAAACGAAGATAGAAAACTTAATAGAAAAGAATTTTCCTGAACTATGCATTTCCAGTTTTGTGAGTTTTATTTATTTACAATTTGTTTATAATTATTATTATTTATTTATAATCACATCTGGTGCGACCCAGGGTCATGGCAATTAAAAGTTTTCTAATGACATTTTAGGATCATTAAGCTACGTCTGGACACATGATGGAGAGTTTTTAATCATTTAAAGGTATTTTCTTGTTTTTAAATATTGTTTTAGGTATGTTTTGTTTATCAGAAGCGCCCGAGCTCCACTGAAAAAGAAATAAAAAATAATCCCATTGGAAGGATTGATATTGAATTAGATTTATAACTGCTGACAAAACATTTCCAGGGTTTCATAGGATCTGAACGTGGATCGAATGAACGAACGAGGAAGATGCCGTGTTTTGTATATGTTTGTCTCGGACTTGTTTTTACTTAAGGATCGACAATTTATGACGACACTACTGAAAAGCTCCGTTTTGTATCCTTAAGATTTTCATGATTACTTCATGATGGTTGCCTTCAAAACTTATTTGAGACTTGTTGTAAACTTTCAGGGGGATATAATCTACTGTTAATTATTAATCTATTATTAGTTAGTTATTATTATTATCGTATCCTTGCTATGATTATGTTTTGTTTTTAGCATAGAATGCGGCATCCCGATTTTCTTCTGGGCATGCATTCAAAGTTTTGGTTCGTGGTCATGTACCGATGTTGTATTTAATGATTGCTTGTAAAACATCGTATCTTGTTGTGTATCTTACGACGATGGTTTATGATTTTTTTTTTAAAATTTAGCGTTAATTAAGTTTAATTGAGTCGTGCCCTTTGTTGTCGTAATGTATGCCTTCCAAAAGGTTGGTCTCATGCATGAAGTTTGCTTTTCAATCGGAGACGGTGTTCATTTGGTCGAGTTAAATGATTGATTGTTGTGGACGCCGTGTCGTGGTTAGATTTTTAGGAATTTCGTTTTGTTTTATCCAGGGAAATATAAAACAATACATATTCAACATACGACATTCAAATATCTGGGCGTATATGGAAGTGAATGCGCGTGTATATGTCGCCTCCATGGGACCTGCTAGGGAATTAGATTTCCGAAAAGTGATTTCATTTCTGTGAGTTCAAGTCAAGCTAGATTGGAGTGCTGTATTTACTGACATAAGTTTTATAATGCACTAATTTTTTGTACATGACGAACGAAAATGTTAAAGCAAAATGCATTTTAGATTCCTATGGGAATGTACATTCTAAATAGTTATTCTTACAGTAAGTTTTGTTAGCTTAAATAATGCTTTTGTTCGTTTTACTCCGTTTTAGTTAAAGACGAATTTTAAGTGGTTGGGGCTGGAAATGGCGGGCTAAATCTGGGTCCATGCAATCTGGGTCCATGCTGGACAAAAACAAAACATCCGCAAGTGACTTCGTAAAATTCGTGCAGCCCTGTAACTGTGTTTGATTGGTCAATTCAAATTTCAATTTAAATTGTTGATTATTGGAATAAAACAACAGGGGAAACTTCCATGGCTTGGGTAAGTCAGCCACATCGGTTAAATTGATTTCAAAATGTCGTGAGTCCGCCTTTGTTCGGGGATAATATCTTTCATTTGCCAAGAGTGCATGAAATATTAATAGCGCTTTTTTGCGTAGCTTTGGCATCAGATTGTCTAAAACATTTTGCCTGAGACCAGAAATGTGTTTCTGTTGACCTTATTACATGCTGGTCATTAACCTATGCCGATTAAACGATATTTTCAATAAAAAGTGCCAATTAGTTGCAATGACGACTTGGATAATTTTGCGATCAGTTTTCCGATAAAAAAAACTGTTAAAATAAAAGTAATACTATTTTCAATCGTCGTTTTTTAATATTGTTATAAATAAGCAAATAAAGAGAAGAATTTTGTCTTAGAATTCAAGACCATTTGGAAAGGATCGATACCCAATACTATTGTTTAGTTGAGTTCTTAAATAAGCTATTAAGTTAATATTATTAACCATGAAGAGCCCAACCCTAACCCCTATAACTCGAAGAGATTATTGGTTTATTTAGCGCAAACTTCCAGAGTTCCAAACGCATACAAAAGTTTGTGCCGTGTTTTCAAAGAGACAGAATTAAATATGACTTTTAAAAAGGTATTTTTGCTTCGATCGAGATGAAAGTCGAGGAGAAGCAAAATCAGTACAAAAATTTCTGGGTGTCCTTTGATCCCACTGAATAAATTTTATTTAATGTTCCATCTCATTAATTCCAGCTCCCCTAAACCAACGATCTCATCCCTTACTCCCTCACTTCATTTTTCGTTTGATGCTCTTAGAAAACCTTTCTCGACGAGTTACTACTGGAATTACAGCGCTATATAAATCTACTTTAAAATCACTCTTTTTAATGACCCGCCTGAGAAAAGCCATCTTCTTTAAGTGATCTTCATTTGATGGTCGTAAATATATTTAATACTTACTGGCTAAACTTATCCATCTCGTAAGCGACATGTAAAAGGAGATGAAATCTCCAGGTTATTTCTCACGTTTTTCATCCTTACGTGAGTCGGTTCGCCAATACAAGGCCTGGATTTGTAAGATTTCAGCTCGAGAATGATTCATTAGCTTCTATTTGAGATGCTACAATGCGTCTTATTTAAGTTATTGTCAAATATGCCTAATAAGTGAACGCTTATTTATTTCAGCATATTTTCTGTTGTGGAAATCCAGATGAAAAGGAAAAATGATATTAAATCAAACCGAATGATTTATGGAATTATGAATTGCGAAATCTTTGTAGACTTAAAAAGGGATTCAAATGAATAGCATTTGGAAGCTACAAATGGCTTGAAACTTGAACAGCTGAGCGTCATATTCAAACATTCCTTGAGTAGATTCACTGAAGACTAGACAATATCTGAGACATGAAGCATTAAGAGTTCCATTATTCCGATCATTTTGATGAATATTATTCTTAAATTTCCTAATACAATACGTAATTATATAAATATTTAATTCCCATAACATCGACATGCTTGATGCAGTTTGTAATTTTTTTTTTTTTGAAATTTGGTTTTCAACACTTTTTTCCACAGAGAACAATTATCATGCTGCAAATATTATTTAAGAGACAAGTTGAAGAATTAAGCACGATTCATTGTTGATTGTAATGCAAATCTCCTACGTAAATCGAGGTAAAATTCAATGCATGGATGCACGGTGCATTTTAAGGCGATGTCGGAACAGTCAATTAAGCGAGAAAGAACGAGTTCTCAGAACTTCAACTATTCCCATCATGCCAGAAGATAATCGATTTCTTTTGGAAATAGCATTTTATTTATTAATTTTTCAGGAATTTTTCCTAAATAAGTAGCGCGTGGTGTAGCGTACATCCATCTATCCGTCCATTCATCTATCCGCTCATCCGCGCAAATAACGAATATTCCTTACCGACTCTATAAACCAGCAGTGAAAGGCCAACATAATTTCAGTAAAAAACCAATAAAAATAAAATCGATAAGCATAAAGAAATGAAAAAAGAATAAACACGAAGTTGAATTTTATTTTTACAGGCATCATCATCATCATCATCATCATCATCTCAGTGGCTTGAAATCTCGTGGGGCTATAGAAGCGTTCTTTTCGTACTGGTCACTCACGAACTCATAGCGATCTCTCCGGAGTTATAGATGTTGAATATTTATGAAGGGCGTGGCTAGGCCAGAGGGCCGACACCGTCAAGGAATTGTCGGATCTTGATGCCGACGACTTAGACGACCGTCGCCTCGATTTTTTCCTCGTTCGAGTGAGAACTGAAGACTGAACTGTCGTCTGAACTCAGCGAAGAGACGTAGTAGAAATCCGTCGATGCAGCTGGAAAGTCGTGATGTGGAATGGTAGCGTCGTGTCTCTTTGGAGACCTGGAAATGAAAGATCAATCGGACCGATTAAATCAAGTAATCGTCAGTGATTCGAGTCATCTCCATTTTGTATCATCTCAACAAAGAGACAGGTATTGATTGAGATTAAATTTACTTGGAGCCCGGTTCCAATGATACCACCACGGATTTGTAGGCGGAGCGGTGTTGGTACGTTCCCCCGTCGTCCAGCTTGGGGTAAGGTCGCAGGGGCACGAAGCTTTGCGGGTGGTCCTTGCTCGGGTAACCGACGTCGTACGCGTAGGTGTGGTTCTGACGGTTCAAGTTTTTGTTGAATTTGTCCAATCCAGATTGGGTGGCTATAGAATGAGGGCTCGAAAGTGGGAGTGGCTTAGGAAGGGGCGGGGCCGACTTGCTGACCGTTTTCTCTCTAGCCATGGAGTTAGTCAGCAAATTGGGATTCTTGTTGAGTTTCGAGCAGTCGTTCCTGATGACGACCTCGCAGTTGTTGCTTTTGCTGTACACGCGAGGATTCTGGATGTTGTTCTGTTGTTGTTGTTGCTGGTTGTTGCCGGAAGCAGAGTTCGTGACGTCCTTGCCCGGAGGAGACCTGCGCCTCCGCCTGCAGACGATGTGAACCACCACGGCAATGATCAGGATCAACACCGGCAGAGCCACCCCGAAGACCAAGATCAGGGTCAACTTCTGACCGTTCGAAAGCAACGAATTCGCTGTCGTCGATCGATTTGCCGAGAAACCCGTAGTATGACCCGTTTCAACTGCGGGCAGACCCGTCGCGGTCGTCGTGGAAGTGGTGCAGCCGAGGGGGCATTTGCAGTCCCCGTCTAGGGGGCAAGGGCACTGATCCAGCGGGGCACACGGACTAGAAATCACTCTTTCGCTACACGTTCGCCCGGAAAAGCCTTTGGCGCAAGCGCACGAGAAGTTACCTGGACTGCTGTTCAGGCAGGTACCACCGTTCTCACAGGTGTTCTCGTGATGTGAGCAGTACTGGAGATCTAGGAGTAATAATGGCGTTTGAGAAATACTTTTGCAATACCATTCGGGCAGGCAATGGTCGAGAAAGAGCCCTAGTATGGCAAAGTACTTACCCCCCCTGCAATCACTTCCACCCCATCCTGGTTTGCAGGTGCAAGTGCCAGGCTCCGTGCAGTAACCGTGGATGGTGTCGCAAGTGTCAGAAGGAATGCATACGTCACACGAGGAACCACTCCATCCTTTGTGACAACTGGAGGAAGGCAAGAAAAATGTAATTAGAGAAAATGTTATTAACGCTCAGTTTTTATAATAACATAACTAATGATCATTGATCATTATCGGCAATTGTGGAAAGTCATAAACCTACGCATATCGCAGTTGCTGTCGAAATCAATCAAAACTATAATTTAGAATTCACTTCTCAGAGCCAATGGATTCGTCACAGGTT
The DNA here is from genome assembly GCA_034509925.1 of Hirudinaria manillensis. NCBI lineage: Eukaryota > Metazoa > Annelida > Clitellata > Hirudinida > Hirudinidae > Hirudinaria > Hirudinaria manillensis. Next base: position 7,186,476 of record CM067531.1, on the reverse strand, counting down.
TGAAACGAACGTGGTTCTACACGGCACGAATAGTTTACGATTCTACAAACTTTCCGAGAATTGATTTTTTTAAACGCAACGGTAATGCTTTCTGGACAAAATTAGCTTTGGATTCCCATGACGAGTACAGCGGACGGCAACAGACCATGACTTCATTGACATGAAGAGGGAAGATTCGGATTCAATTCGACATCGCAAGGAATCCATAAACAAACCCCACAGAATCGGCTATCTTTCCACGGTTGTTGTTGTTGGAAAAAGAATGATTTAAGTCCCATTATTCACCTGTTTCCCGTTTCTATGACGTCACAATCCGTAGGAAATGTCCTCATTCCAGTCATTCCACGGTCTTTCCATCCATGAATTTATGGCATCCTAAACTTTTAGTATCGAAATTCTGGCACCGAAAAACTCGTCTGGTTTGAAGGCGACTTTGTTTCAATTCTACGACAATAGGTTGAAGCGTGACTCGCAGTTGCCATGGTGATGGCAATTATTGCGCAGTAAATACCAGGGCAATGATAATTAATTGCTAATTGGCCTCATGACATTCACAATAATAATGATAACAACGATAATAATAATAATAATAATAATAATAATAATAATTATTATTATTATTATTATTATTATTATTATTATTATTATAATAAAAACATTCGACAAGAGATGAGATAAAGCAATTAGGCTTGATGATGATGATATCAAATCGACAGAATGGATTAAGTCTTATAGCAGGTGCGAGGGTATCTTAGGCATCTGTTTCTCTTTCCCATGGCGGGTTTTGAACTCTGAGGGTTCAGGACACGAGCATGGGAAAGATGCTCAGAAGGCTTAATCACGGCCCGTGTTTAATCATTGACTACGATTAAGAGGCTGCATTGATATTACAGATTATGTACGCAAACAAGCCATACGTTCAAACATTACTCACAAGTTTAGTGGGACCCTTTGTTCGCACATTTCGAGTCCCGAAGGTCGACGCTTCGAAACTCAGTGGGAACATCGACAGACGAGAGTGTCAATATTCCCCGTCATTGCAACGTAATGCATTTAATTAACATAATAAATTAAATAATGCAAAAATCCTATAGGCCCGCTTCGTCTTAACGATACGATGCTGTATATTAAATGGACTCATTAATATAAATATTGTTATTGTCGAATGCAAAGCTTCTGATTGGCTGTCACACGTCTGGGGTGGGGTTGAGGAACATTTATTATTATTATTATTATTATTATTATTAATCAAAAACTCTGGGAAGAAAGAATTCAGGGAGAATCGTTTTGTTTCGCATCTTTGAACGAGGATTTTTATTTCTCATGTACTTTGTAATCGACTTCCGATCTTTGTCAACAGCCACGTTATTATTATTATTATTATTTTTATTATTGGAGGACCAACGAAAATATTAACAATCATGGCATCAATAATAATAATAATAATAATCATCGTCATCAACATCTTAATTACAAACTTTCAACAAAATAAAAAAAGAACAATAATAAGTTTTTTGAGGACTCACATGGAGATTACATCAGCAGAATATAATAATAATAATGCAATATTAATAAATTATATTTATATTTAAATTATAATTGTAAATTAAAATAATAAATTATCATTATTATTTTATTAGCAAAATGAGTGCTCAGTT
>CM067531.1:6757318-7177318 GCA_034509925.1 Hirudinaria manillensis | reverse complement strand
TGTTCCTCAACAGATGTCACTGCACAAGGAAGAAACGAAGCGAGTAAACATATTAATGGCTGAAAAAGTAAACATTATGATGACGATGATGACGATGAAGACGACGACGACGACGATGATGTAACAGCAATTATGACTGAACGATTACGTCACCAAGTCTGATCAGCGAGCCAAAGAACACGCAAAAAACATGGCATCTGCCAACAATAGGCTTTGGCAGTGATTTGGTTAAAAAAAATTATGATTACTAATGATTATGTGTTCAAATTTCTATTACTGTGATTTTTAATTTTAATATATCTTTGTAAGTGAGCAAGAAATAATTCAATTTTTAGTTATTTCTTTTAAATTACTATTATTATCACTACAGTATTTCTTTTTAAATTATTATTATTATTATTATTATTATTATTATTATCATTATAGTATTTCTTTTTAAATTATTATTATTATTATTATCATGCTCAGTGATGCTACATAAAAATTAATTATTGAACCATTTACTGCCCATGAAGGGATCGTTATCCTCTTCATCATCATTACGATGACATCATTACTGCCATCGTCGTCGTCGTCATCATCACCATCACCATCTTGCGTTGATCTGCAAATTCAATCTAAAAAGAAATTGAATTCCTTTGCGCTACGAAAAGTGATGGTAACCGTGTTTCTAGTATTAAGGTTGTATATGTATATATGTATGTTTGTGTATGTATATGTATGTATATGTATATGTATGTATGTGTATGTAGTCTTAGTAGAAATAATAATAATAATTTCCATATTATTATTATTATTATTACCATTGTTATTATTGCAATTGTTGTGTTATTGTATCGTCGTTGTTATTTTTATCTGACATCGTCTGAGAAATAAAATGGCAGACTTGTGTACATCGATCGGTACACGGTTGTCATGGCATCGGTGCCACCTGCCAAGGTCGAGTAATTTACAAAAAGCAACAACAACAACAAAAATATACGATATGAGACAATTAACGGCGTAATCATTTTTATTACAAAAATAACATTAAAATTGTCTCGAGAGAAATAATTGATTGGTAAATAAACCAGGCTTGGAATTTGTAATCAGAACAAAAAACTACTGATATCTGTGCAATTAATTTATGGAAATTAAATCTGGAAATGAATTAATTTAATGTATTTCTTAACTGCACGTAACTTGTGAACTTGTGAATTAAAAACGTTATTGTTTAACTTTGAGACATGGCAGTTATTTCATGCATGTTGTTGTGATGTGCAAGTTCTGACCTCACAAAGAATATTTAATTAGGCAGCTAATTAATAAATTAATAAATACTTTATTGGAAATTATACAAATTATTTTATTGCGACTAATAATTGTTAAATTAAATATTAATTGGCAACTTTATACCTCTGAATACCTAATGAGATGATAATGAAACTACAGAGTCGTTCTATAAATAAATTTTAGGAACAACACCCCATAATAAAGGCTCCGTCCTAATTGGTCCTTGTTTCCAAAAACTACTTCTTTGCTGTGTCTAGACAGACATCTTAGTCACACATATGCATTTATATAAGTATTCATTATGGATATACACATATATATGTATACATTGTACTTATATATATATAGGCTGATAGATTGATGGATGAACATGGGTGGATGGATGGATAAGTGGATGTCACGAAATGATGGATCAGATCACTGTCAAACAGCAATTCCACTTAAATTAAAATGAATATTAATAATTATTATTTTGTTACAAAATTACTATTCCTTGCCATTGCTTTTTAAAATCTCTGAGGGAAGTAAGAGTCCTTGTTGAAATTGGTTTGTACCTTGTTATCACTTCACTGATAAGACGAGTCGTGCTCTCAATTAATATAATATTGTGACTATTAAACACGTTAAATTGCTTATTAATCGGTTAATTTATTGAGTAATCATTGATTTGTTTATAAATTTGCCATCGATTCTACATTTATTTTGAATTTGTTTTGAATTTTGCCGAATAAAATTCAAAAAGCTCATGGGAAAGCAATGCAAGTTCTTTTGTTGGGCGCATTAAAAGTGTTTGTTGTTCACACATGCTTTGCCAGTGTTGTTCTCTGTGTTGCTGTTAATCTGCTTCGATGTCTTTGCCAGTGTTGTTCTCTGTGTTGCTGTTAATCTGCTTCGATGTCTTTGCCAGTGTTGTTCTCTGTGTTGCTGTTAATCTGCTTCGATGTCTTTGTACGCGTCATTAGATGGAGTTGCTTAAACGTTTAAATGTTGTGCTTCATGCATGCCATGTACATCTCGACAATATGCCTCACGATTGACTACAGAGTCATGACCACCACCACCACCATCATCATGATCATCATGATCATCATCGTCATCGTCGTCGTCGTCATCACCATCATCATAGACTCCGTCATTGCCAACCAATCGCAGTCCGCCCACGCACGTAATGAATGGAACGTCTTCAGAATGAAACAAACACGCGGAGTTTGTTTGGGGACTCCAAAACGTCGTCATAGAAACGGCTCTCACCTGAACGAACATCTCACCTGTAGTTGATTCCAGGTGGTCTGAAGCCGACCAATGGCATCGAAGATATTCGTGTAATAGATTACTTCTCGCAATATTTTAATTAATTCCATAATAACTTAATAATATATTAAATAAATGTAAAAATATAAATACTTAACAACGATAATAATGGGAACGATGATGGTGATGATAATGTTTTATTGTTATTAACAACCAGTGTTAATAATAATAATAATAATAATAATATTAATAATTACAATAATAATAATAACAATAATTACAATTATTATTATAATATCGACTTCCGACATACGAGTGTGTGAATGCAATAACTTCCTGAGTCGGGCTTTCGCATGTTTAGAGGTCTTTGTCATCATCATCATCACTATGGTGAGTATCATCATCATGACCATCGCCATCATCGTCGTCATCAACGTCGCGAGTTCAATAAAGGAGTCTGTTAAGAGCTGTGTTTCTCTCTATTTTTATTTCCTCCGAGTTTCCATGGCAACAGACGGCGTGGAATTGCAGACGAAATTAGGAGAACAATTTGCTGACAATTCGTTTTTCGCTCGGTTCCCATCCCTTATCTGGACGGTGATGATAGCGATGTCCATGATGATGACGACAACGACGATGATAATGAACATAATGAACAATCGTGTCTAAGTGATCAGTACACATTTCACATAATGACCACAAGAACAGGCTCAAGTGTCTTCAACGATTGCAACAACAACAACAACTTTTAGCAATAACAATGCAACAACGGCGATAACAAAACAATAACAACAACGATAACGATAATCTTAATAAGCTAGCAATTACTACCAACCAATATTAATTAATCCCATCAAATGCCTTAAACGAAATCCATGGTTAATAAGTTGATTTCATTCAATCCTCGAGTTCAATCAATTGACTGATTGAAGTATTGTTGCAATTGTCAATCATTCCATAGACGTCGTGATGATGATGATGATGTCAAATGACACCAGCATTCTGACAACAATGGCTCACGCGAGTGTCATTTATGACTTCAAATAAAAATAAAAATAAAAATTTATTAATTTCTCAATCTCAGGAAATATTATTTTTGCGACCATTAAAATAAATATTTCTTAATTTTCAAAAATTCTAAAAAAATGCCGACAATTTTATTTACTTTCATAAATTAAATATGAACAATTATTTACCATAATTTATTCAAGAATAATTCTAATTTTTATGAGGTCCAATTTTAACGTATTTCAAAGAATTTAATTCAGTGAAATCATTCTTATCTTTATAATACCACCAGTTGAAAATAAATTTTAACCCCAACCCTAATTTATCTATGAACCTAATATTGCTCTAACCCTAACCGTAAACCTATTTTGAACTAACCCTAACCTAATCTAATCTAATTTTAATATAACCCTAACCCTAACCTAATCTAATCTAATTTTAACATAACCCTAACCCTAACCTTAACCCTGACACTAACCCTAATGTTTCACTAACCCTAGCTCTAACAATAACCCTAACACCGGCCCTAATCCTAACTTTAATTTTACACTAGCCTTAACACTAACCCTAATCCTAACCATAACCATAATGTTACGCCAACCCTAATCCTTGAAATATATATTCGTGGCATACCTATGTATGTTGATTTAAACTTGTATTTTACGTGCAGAAATGTCAATTATAGGCGGATTGTTTGATCAATCAATTTGTTACAAGACAAAACAGTCAATCAATCAATACTTGGGGAGCTTTTACCTTGATGTTCATCATCAATTAGGATGATGACGGTGACGATGACGAAGATGGCGACTATTACGATGATAGCTGTAAATGATGTGAAAGATGAGTCCATCAATTTGTCAACAAATGGTGTCCACAAAATACTCACACATATTACTGGTCTCCACAAAAATACTAAATATTACTCGTAATCGACAACAACAACATTGCCATAATCCCATACCTCACCGTCACCCTTATTATCAGAGCAGTGGCTTAATCGTCACCATCACCGCCTTAATTCTGGTGTTGCCATGGTTACGATTGAATGTCTCATCAAATCCACAGTTTCGTGCCCGGTGATGTACTGCCGGAAGACCACGGTTCAACGTGACGAACACCTCAATTAGTCAGTCGAGCTGAGATTCGAAGACCAGACCTTTGGGTCGACGTTGTCATCGTATCGATTCATCACGTGCATGGTGGATTGCAAGTGATTGAACGCTCTCGAGACATTCTGACTGATCGGGTTGATTAATCACTTATCATTGATTGATTGCGTCAATCGATTGAAACGGCAGGAGATATTTAATGGGAGTTAGGTTTACTTCACATTCACACGACCAAGGCGAGTCAGTTTTCCCAGTCAATTATCATTATAATCCTGTTATTCATTTCAAATCGAGTAATTTCGGGGGAATATCATGTTAATAATTTAAGAATTTATTCTTCCTCCGCACACCCAACCGACCGTCCAACCAACCAAGCAAATCAATCAATCAATCAATCAATTTTATTGACATATAAAATTCACTTCAATCCGACGTATAATTCACATTCATTCGAGAGTGCATTAATTATAGATTATTTCTTATTTCTTGTTAATTTATTAATTTGTTCGTGCATGTCCCGCCAAGGACGTCGGGGAGCAGCCCGAACTTCTGAGATTTTTCTTCTTAAAAAATGAAACTTTCTCAAAGGTGCTGCCGACAGACGGCAAGGCTTTTGTAAATAATATTATTATTATTATATTAATTATTACATTAATCAATATAATAATGTCATTAAAAATCGTTAATAATTAGTTCGTCACTGATCGTAATAATTTGAGATTATTAGTGATTTCACCGTCCACGTTATTTGATTATTTAATAATAATAAGTTGTTTAATAATAAAATATTATTATCCATATTATTGTCTCAGTTGTTATATTTAATCAGGTCTTCATTGAAGCCTCAAACAATTTTCCCATTCATTCATCCTTGAAACGCTAGTCACACGATCGTAAAGAACGCTCCAGACAATTGACATTAATAATAATAATAACAATAATAATATAATAAAATATATTATCATAACAATTACAATAATATTAATAATCGCTATTAACACCACCATCATTATCGCCTACAATCCAATAAATTGTTCAAATATGGCAGGTCCAATTAACAACGGAATTCTTCCTTTATAAACGAAAATTAACCTAAGATCGTCTTACGTTAATCGAGTAATTATTATTAATATAATAATCGCATTATATTAATCAAGTTATTACGTTAATAGAATAACTATTTTAATATAAAAATCGCCTCATAATTCAACCTGAAATAACATACGTTTAATAACTTAAGTTATTCAACGAGAAACAACTGAAATCTCTTTTAACAGCAAGCAATTGGACTAAAATCTTTCCTTACAATACACGTCAAATGCAATTACATTTAAAATTACTTTTTAGAAGTTTTAAATTTCATTTATCATTTATAATAAGTTACAATATATTGCTTATGAAAATCAAAAATTCCACTCCCCGATGAGCCACATTGCATGTAGTTATTTTCGGCATCAGTCAAGGTCAAAAGGAAAAGTTAATAATAGCATAAATTATGAATCCACGGTAAAACATGTACAGTTAATTTTAGTGAAAATTATGAGATAAAATATGGTAAAACATCTAATTATAGACTTTCAACTTGACTAATGCTTTCTATTTCAAGAAGTGTCCAACCAAGTTGAATGAAAATGGATGTGACCGAGTTGATTATTATTATTATTATTATTACTATTATTATCCTTATTATTCTTCTTATTATTATTAAAACGGAGATTTGTTTCTAAAATAAAAATATTCATAATAATAATAATAAAGGTTATCATTAGCCAATAGCTCAAAAACGATTATTATTATTTGAACAACTTAAAATCAATTACTGAATAATTTAATAAATGTACCATTATAATATATTATTCGTTTTATAATAAGCATTTGACGGTGTTTATAATAGGTTTTAAGCATAATAAGGTCTCAAATCGACCCTGGTTGCGCAATTCCTTTTGAAAAAGGGATACTATTACTATCACCATTATGTATTTATATCAGCGGACATGATTTAACCACAGATATAATAATAATAATAATAATATTAATAATAATAATAGCAACAACAATAATAACAATGGTAATATTACCAAGAAATAATTTATAAATTATGAATATTATTAATAAACAATTTATTATTAATTTCTTCGGCAAAAAAAAAAACAAACGCAGCTGCGAATGGAGTTCGTTGATTGGTTGAGAGTTTTTTGCTGCTGGAGAAGAATTATGGAGTTGTTTGGGAAAGATTTTAATTTAAAGGAAACAAGTTATCTCACGAGACTGAAATAAAAATTTATTGCTCCAATGAAACCAACAACCTCTGACGACGACGACGTGGGCAACAACAACAACTTATCGATCGTTGTCATGGTGACATTTCAATTACATTTTTACCAATCTTTACGACGATAACGAATGAATAGGCACACACAATAGAAAAATGTGTAACGCACGCATAGATATTGACGGACATAAATAGTTTATTAAAATACAATTTGTTAATTTATATATGTCGACTTTAACCACGTGTAAACGTGTGTTTTAACATAAATTTTGACATAATTATGTGTCAAATATTAGAAAATTATGAAGCAATTTAAAGGTCTAAAAATGCCGACAACATTTGCAGATGGGTTCGTCTCGCGTGCCTTGCACTACTATTAACTGCGACTGACGACGACGACGATGATGATGTGATGATTGTGTTGTTAACTCGAGCATGATGATAATGATGATGATTTTGACACTTACAGAAAAATGTTTTTAGAAATGAGGGTAATTATTTATGATGTAATTATTATTTTGATTAATTTTTAATCCTACGGTTATTGTTTAACAAAGATATAAATTAATTATTTCTGAATAAAAATAATTAATTCTCAAACGATCATCTTACTCTTCCTCCTCTGCCACGATAAAAATGAACGTTAGGAGCAGTGATTTATTCAAATAAATTCAATACAGGTGTGTCGGGAGCCCTCAGACCCACCTGTCGGTCACGTGACTCTTGTCTATTATTAGAACGGGGAGGAAAAACCCACCTGGAAGGCGCAGTGGTAGCAGACGATGAGGAAAAGCGAAAATGTCTGCGAGGATTTTCCGCCAAAAGAGATCCACATGTCAGGTGAAGTAACTGAGGTCCGAGAAAGGCGGCGATGATGATGATGATGATACCAGTGGCAATGGTGATGATGATGATGATGCTAGAGGTGATGATGATGATGATGATGGATCACGTGGCATTCTGGGAGGACATCTGGTGACAGTTGATTTTCATCTGGGGCTTACCCTGATGGATGGAGCCTGTAAAAAGATAACGACGACGATGATGATGATGATGATTAATCGAAGTGATGGTGCCACGATGATAATGATGCTTATGATGATGATGATGGTGATGATGACGATGACGATTGCGATGACGAGGTGGGGCAACAATAACTTCATATTCTTTGGAATACAAAACGAATGAAAGTTTGTTTGTATTTCATTCATTGTTTTTATGTTTTCTCTTACATGACGACAACAATGATGATGATGATGATGATGGCGACTAAGATGACAATGATGATAATGATGTCGCTTCGGATGAACGCAGCTCAAATTACTTAAGTGATTTAGTTCGCAGCCTCTGGAAAATCGATTTGTACAAAAATCAAATTTTAAAATAATTATCTAAAATTTAACAAAATACGGAATATTTGCGAATAAAATTGATAATTACTAAAGTCCAATTTACGTACGCGTGCACGTGCATTAACCTCTTTAGGTCAGCAGGTTGGAACGTTTTGCCATTTAACGGTGGTTTAAATGGCCGACCAATTAAATAATCGGGTCATCGTTTAGCAGCCAATAGGAATTTAGAAATCGGGTAACGATAGTCCAATCAAGTTAATGGTCGAATAATATCAACCAATGAAACGTTCGGTTGATTGAACAATCAATCGGCTATTGAGGCAGAGGACATTTAAAGGAAGGCCTGGTTATAAAACGTGATTCTGGTTTATTTATCCAACTTCAGCATCCATTGCGAAGTGATTCAATCGAACAAATGAAGATTTGTAATTTGTATTCAGTAAACAAGTTGTGGGGTGGATGTCCTGAATTCTATTGCAATTTAAGATCATCTTTGCATGATCCTGCATCACTGTCTGGATTATTAGCCACTGTGTCTGACTATTAGCTCTGTTTGTATTCCTCTCTGTGTGTGTCTATCCCTATATGTCTTTTGTATGGCATGTGAGGCTTTATTTTATTTTAAGGCTTCTGATGTTTTCCAACAAGCTCCATGCATCTCCTATTTACTTGTGGGGTCAGTCGTAGAAGCATGAACATTGATTAAATAAAAACATTTTTTATGATTGATTGATTGATTGATTGATTGATTGATTGATTGATTGATTGATTGATTGATTGATTGATTGATTGATTGATTGATTGATTGATTGATTGATTGATTGATTGATTGATTGATTGATTGATTGATTGATTGATTGATTGATTGATTGATTGATTGATTGATTGATTGATTGATTGATTGATTGATTGATTGATTGATTGATTGATTGATTGATTGATTGATTGATTGATTGATTGATTGATTGATTGATTGATTGATTGATTGATTGATTGATTGATTGATTGATTTGAAAGTCGTACAGGTGCTGCTTAAAGGTAGCAAGAAACTGTTAAATACCTGTTGAGGCCACGAGTCGAATAGATGGATGGATGAAGTGAAGAATGAACGAATCAAATTGAGAGAGTTCAAGGTTCTTCAGTCAGTAAAAAAGAAGATTTATCAGAAGAAAGCAAGGGATTCACAAAATCCACGTTGAAAAGTTTCAATAAAATGGACTTCGTTTGTTTTTAACCTTGGATGGAAGGAAGGTTTAAGAATGGAATTCAAAATCAGGTGAAATGAATTTGTAAAATAATTTATGAGTGGCTGATTAAAGGACGAATAAGTGGATAGATGGACGGACGGACGGATGGATGGATATTCAACGGCTTTGAAAAGTTTATGCTGGAAACAGTTGTCTGCAGCGATTATTTATCCATCGTTAGCCCACGTGATGTAAACACGAGTCGAGCGATAATAAGGGTTGGCAGGTTGCTAAGGAGAGTTCACGGAAATTCCCTGAGAATATCTCAAAAAACGTTTTGATGATGATGATGATGATGATGGTGATGACGACGAGGAAGTCGAGAATAATTTGTGAAAATAATTTTTTAAAACCATGTTAAATACTCCAAATGAATTGATATGAAAACTTCTTTGAACTAAATGTCTTTTATTGTTTCCTTCTTTCTCTGCTTCTTCCTCCTTTCGAAGGCCACAAAGAACCACAATTGCGATTGATTTGCAATCGCAAGGTCTGAGTTGTTTCCCGCTGTCATGGCAACCAGGTTGGGAAAATTCCATGCAATGGTGTGGTTGAAATACAATTATTTACTGAATCATGATAAATGTCAGCAACAACACTAATAATAATAATAATAGTAATAATAATAATAATAATAACAATAATAATAATAATAATAATAATAATAATAATAATAATAATAATAATAATAATAATAATAATAATAATAACAATAATAAAGATTAATTTAACATTGTTGCATGATAATGTTTAAGGAACTAATCGAATATTTAAAGGAAAAACATGTATTTGATTGAAAATTGAATGAAACCTGATTGAAAATTGGTTGAGACTTGATTGACTGACGGATTTAACGATGGAACGTTGGATGGTTTGGAATGCAGAATCAATGGTTGGATTACAATAATAATACTTTGATGACTTCCATCCAATTGTAATCGCTGAGAACCAAATTGCATCGCGTCGCCATGGAAACCAGCTGTCATATTAGCACTATCATGGCCGATTGTTACGAAGGTAATAATCTGAATTTATTATTAACATTGTTTTTATTATTATTATTATTGTTATTATTATTATTATTATTATTATTATTAGTGTTGTTGTTGCTGTTATTCTCATTTTCATTACTACTTGTGATGGTGAGAAGCAAATGATTAATTATTTAATAAAAAAATATTCTTCTGATATTGTGATGACGAATTCGATGATGACGACGACGACGATGGTGATGATGATGATAGAAATGTGGATTTATTGAATGGTTTAAGAATGCTTTAAAAACGATGCTCTCAATTTTTTTGTTTTGTAACTGGACAGAAAGTTGAGTGACTCATTGGATGTTAAATTAATAATAATTAATAATAATTAATGGAGTCATTGGATGTTAAGCAGAGATTGAAACTGCAGTAGAACAGACGTTTATGAAGATGGAAACCTTATCTTGGTTAACAGAAATATTTATTTATTTATGAAAAAATTTGAATTTAAATAGGATCAAGAGCCTAACCCATGTAACCCTTCATGTATCAATGCTTCTATTTATACATGCATTACCTGATGTCCACATTGCAAGCGGTGAATTAATTAAAAATATATGAACAGGGAACATAAAATAAATTTTTTGCAACACGAACGATGTTAATCGTTGATTGATTTGATGGATAATCGGTTGGTTGATATTATTTTGATTGATTGATTGATTGCTTGGTCGAATGATTGATTAAGTCGTAAGCGTTGATGAGACAAGCAAATCGATTATAGGTTCCGTGAATATTCTAAATTTAATAGTTTTTAATTAATTTTAAAATAAAATAAATATGATGAGAAATAAGTAGAAAAATTCTTCAAGCGATTCCTAATTAACCTGTATTGAATGACTCACCTGTCTTCATAATCGAGTCATAACGTATGACATTATCACATTACTTTCCTTGTTGTCATAATTTTAACGTCGACGAGAATAATTTTAAAATATTTAAAAAATAATTTCTCTTATTTCTCGATATTACACGAGCGATATTTCCGCCCGATATATCGACGTGGAGAAAAACTGAATACCGAATACCTCGGTCTGTACTTTTTAAAGAGATCTTGCAAGCGCGCTGGGGAAATCGTGTTTGTCTGTGTGCGTCAATGTACGTGTTTGTCTGTGTACGTGATGTGAGGTAAGCAATATTAATACTTAATTGATTTCGAAACATTTTAATATATTATAAACATGCAATTATCATTTGTAAGTTGATAACCAGTAAAAGCTATTTTTATTTATTTTATGTTATTTTTTAAAGGTATTTTTATAAATAATTCAAGAGTATGTTTTTTTTGGTGAATTTTGTGGGTTTTTCTTGAGATAATTGTGTGCAAAAATGATGAAATTGTTAAACACCGAAAGACAAACAATAGGATGAGAAGCATTTCAGGAACGAAAATGAAAAAGCAGTTTGAAGATGGAATTTCCAAAAGAAAATCCAAGTAGATAAAAATAACTTCCTGGTGGTGAATGGCATGGAAAGGCCACGGGGACTGTAATCACAGCGGGAGAAGCCATCTCCGTTGTCGTCGCTGTTGGTGATGATGAAGACGACGACGACGACGATGACGGAGATGATGATGATGATGGTTGTGGGGATGATGGTTATGATGATGAAGATGGTTGTGGGATGATGATGATGATGATGATGACGGTGGTTGTGGAGGTGATGGTGATGATGATGTTTTTTAAGTGGGCTAAGAATGATAAATGGTGATAATTAAATTACTTTTTATTATAAAAGTGGATGCTTGATGAAATGTAAAGATAATTGTTTCGAATATTTATAATATATAAAATATTATATTATATATAATAATTTATAAGATAAATATATGTATATATATATATATATCTTAATTATTAATAATCGTCAATTCATGGAAAAACAATTGAATTATGAAAATATTTGCCCGATTAGAATTCCAACTCATTTAGAGCCAATAATTGGACTTATGACGTTGATGATGATGATAACGACGACGACGATGATGATGATGCAGAAGCAAAAGAATCCCCAACCTGAAGCAGAAATAAAATTATTTTTTAAATAAAATGAAATTTTATCACCAACTCGACCTTGAACTTGATCGTTTTTCTGGTCACTTGGGTTTTTCTCGGTTGAGAGTTACGCGTGACTTGGATGACTTGTTCTGGAGTCGACACGCTCGAATGATTTCGGAGGAGTTCGTGAGAACACAACAACGAGGACCTTCTCAATCGGTTTAAGGTGAGACTCGAGCTAATTAGCTAATCACGTAACTAGAACTGTTGTTGCTGTTGTTGTTGTTGTTGCTGCTGTTGTTGTTATTGTTGTTATTTATTTCATCTTGTTGCTACCGCTTTATATTTATGTGTTTATTATGCATGACACTTGACTTTAGAAAGGTCCTGTTGTTCCAAACGGGTAATGATAATGATGACGACGACGACGACGATAATGATAACGGTGTTGGATGAAATTTCTTATCAGTTAATTCCTTTATCGCTTCTTCAAACGTTCGATAACTTTGAATGTCCTCACCTCGAACAAAGAATTAATGAATTAATTCAACAAATTCTAACGCCATCATCATCATCATCACGCCTATGATGACGTCATGGTGTCATTGGTGATAAGCAGTTATTTGCACATGCGGTTTATTATCGTATCATCTTGACTAAATTTTCATATTGCATGTTAAGACATTATCTCCAGTAGCTATCATCAACATCATAATCGTCGTCGTCGTCTTCAACGTCATCAACGTCGTCGTCGTCTTCATCGTCATCATCATCACAATGCCCCCTCTGTTATCACCGTCGTCATCACCATTATCGCCGATCGGCACCAATGAAGTTATTCTTAGATTTTTAGATTTAGCGTTTACTTATCAATTTGCGATTTTGTAAAATTGTGATAAAACATTTTTTGACAACTTTTCAAAAAATAAATTGTTTTCATTCGTGCCTTCTCATCCATTGATAAGAATTTAACCATATCCATCGTCGTCGTAAACATAATCATCATCATTATCATCATCACCATCATCATCATCATCATCATCATCTTCGTCATCGTCAAGTTCTTAATAAAATTATAATCCAATAACATTAGCATAGTAAAAAAGAAATGTACTTAACAAATAAAAATCGACAATTCGAAATTAATTCCAAAATATTATATTTTTATTCGGCTAAACTAATGTTTAATTATGAATTGCGTAATCTGGAGGTTTTGGTTGTGATAATGATGCCATTTTAAAATTAATTATGTCCAGATAACCCTACTAAACGTTTGATAGCAAAGTGATAAAGCATGACAACAACAAAAATATTATAAAAATCAACAGGAATAATTAATGAGGATATGTTAATTGAGGCAAAAATAGAAAACCTGAATAAACATGAGGCCGTTGAAGATGCTTAAAATACCACCTTTCCGTGGGAGATCTCGACGTGTTGGTTCAAGTAATTACAGCCACAAATATTTATTCCCAGGAAAAAAGCTCCTCCCATCATCGTCATCGTCATCGTCATCACCATCACCATCGCCATTGTCATCATCATCATCATCATCATCGTCATGGTCATCATCATCATCATCGTCATCCTGGCTGTAATAACCACGTAGTACCATGCAAGACCACCGTGGGAGTGACGACGACAACGAAGATGACTTAATTGAATAATTGGACCGCATCGGTTGCTTTTAGATCCATTTTGCGATTGAAATTCAATTTATTGAATGTCCTTCTCACCTGAACTCAACAGGTGATCGTCATTTTTTTTAAGAACCAGATATCGCAAGATGTGTAAATTATTAAATTATATTATTTTTATATTATTATTCATTATTATTATTATTTTAATTATAGCCGTAATTGTTAAGCATCGTCAAAAAGATTTGAGAAATTGATTCTCTCCAAAGCTTTGTTTGTTGATCGTCAGATGGCGCAATAAAAGTCGTTTATTTTCTATTTTCTACGTGGCTTAATCAGAACATTAAATGTTGATGACGACTACGTTGTTGTTGTTGTCGTCGTCGTTGTCGTCGTCGTTGTTGTTGTTGTTGTCTGATTGACTTCCTAGAAATTATGACTTGATTTACAACGGAAATTGTTCGCAAGGTCAAAAGTTTCCGCTTCAAAAGGCGAGGAGGACGACGACGATGATGTCATGATGATGATGATGATGATGATGATGATGACGACGACGACGACTACGATGATGACGATGTGGATGATGGGAATGGCGATGTATCCACGATGTTGTTGTTTTAGTATATAGCAGGCAGTTCCATATTCTATCGGTTGGTTGAGTACAAAGCAATGTTTGCTGAGATAATTGATCCCATAATCATGATGATGGTGATGATGATTGTAGTTCACATTGATGAGGGTGGAAATTGTTATCCCCATAATTTCTTATTATAATTAATTAAATAATTTAATACAACATTAATTATTTTGAATATTATGTAATTTTAACGTTACGTTCTGAAACTCTAGCATCATCATCATCATCATCACCGAAGGACAGAAAACTATTCGCAAGAAAAAGTTTTAAATCTCTTTAACAAAAGTGTTTTGAAAGTATTTATATGATATCGTAATTTCATTTATTTATTTACATATTTATCAAATGTGCAAAAGATTCGACCGACAAGAACATCCGCCTGATCAGCGGGTGTGGCCCGGCCCCGGAGAACGTCAGAGGTATAATGGGCCGAAACGTTTGCAGATGGGGCAACCTCTCTGAGGATTCTTGTCGGCGCTCGCACAGAGTATCAATTTTCGTATTTATCACATTTATTTCATTTATTATACTTATTTATTTCATTTATTACATCTCCGTTGTCATTTAAATGATGCGGTGAGGACCCAATATTTAGGTGGGTGGTTGAAGTGCTCATATGAGGCACCACTCAAGAGGTTAACAACAAGTTTGGGGAGTTTAATTATTTAATAATAATTATCATAAATTGGCATAATTCATCGTGTGACCTTGATTGGTTACATGGTTTCTTTGAATTGAAATTCTTGACTCCAACAAAACTCATTGCATGGAATGAGAAACGTGAATTTTTAATTAATCATAAATTAATTAATTAATTAATTATAAAATAAATAAATATATTATTTAAACATAAACATTTCAAAAATTCCTCATTGAATTAATAAATTCATGATGGCCGTTTCTTGAATTTGCTAAGAATTGATTGAATTTAGTGAATATTTATTGTAAATAACATTTCAAAATGAAATCGAATGCTTGACTAATCTTAAATTTCTAAGTTAATCAATCGTGACTCACAAGTATTCTCTGGAAATTCCGAAAATGGTTTCAATTGAAAATAATCAGACGTTTCACAATCAGTCATTTCGTGGTTTTATCCATGCATTCGTTTTGTGATTCCATCTATTCGGAAACGCTTTTGGATTTTCCACTGCAATTTATAAACTGCGATGTTGTACTCATTCTCTTTCTTCAGTCCATCTTTGTTACGTTAGCAATTCACCGTGAATTGCAAAGAATTAAAAATTCATATCCGATGAAGCGAGGGACAACAAGATTTGTTGTTATTGTTGCTGCTGAAAGTTGTTGTTGTCGTTGATATTGAAGCAGTTAAAACCATGTAGTTGATTGGAAAGAAGTGCCGGAGAACCTGATGAAGTCTTGAACTCAAAATTTGTAGCTGTTTGTGGTCGCGTGTGGTCGTCTGTCGTCGCATGTGGTCGGTTACGATGCTTAAAGTTCAACTTTGCTAGTACTTTGAACGTCGAAAACCGATGTTTGGTTTGAACATTTGCCTGATCACAATCACCATCATCATCATCACGACTTGTCTGTTCTTTCAAATATTCGAAAGATAACATAAAGATAAAATGAGAGTATGTGACAACGACGGTGATGATGATGATGATGATGATGATGATGATGATGATGGTATAATACGAAAATAATGAGCTTAATAATAACATGATAACATAGAATAGAAGTATTGACTGATAACATAAGTTTACAAATGAACTCTCTAAAATGTAAACAACAACCAAAGAAGCACGAACGAAGAATTACACAAATCCTAAAAAAAAACGGTTCAAATCCTCTCACTTCTTCTCAATCTCCCCTTCCTCATTAATAATTTATTCGAAGATGTATTTGCATAATTAATCAACAATCGAATGATTATTCAGTTATGTAGAAGGATTGGATTATGAATGCTTCATTAGCATATTCATTGCAGTTGCTCTGTTAGTTCAAATTACGTAACCTAACCCAAACCCGTATCTGTCGATTTACAACTTTACTTTTGCATATTTTTAAGCATTTATGAGTTCCAATGATTAAATCGTTCTTAACTTCTTCTTGGCTTCCAATGCAACTCCAAGTCTTTGACAGCAGTTTTTGTTCATAATTTCTTTTCAATGCAAGAATAGTATATTACAATAAAAAATAATTAAGTAAAATATTAATCTAATACTAGTATAATTAATTATGAATATTATTGTGAGAATAACTTCCTCTCCTGGATTGCCTCCATTTCAGGTGCAGTGACCTACCTCTTAAATTCATCAACATCTCCAAGAAAGGATCACGTTTCTAGTTTGATTTAAGATCTGCCGTAGCTTTTAAAAAGACACTAATTGCTTTATTAATTAGCTCCTTGTTGAATATTAATCAGCATCTTATCGAATATTAATGAGCAGGGCCTGTATTTTAATAATTGTCCATAGATTGTCGGTGACAGGTCAAGTCGTGATTGTTTGAAAAATAATTTCTTTTAAAATATAATTACAATTATGTACACCATATATATTACATATAATTTCAATTACTTAATCAGTTACAATATATATATATATGTGTATATACTTAATATTTGTGAATCTTTTTTTATTACTTTTTAATTAATAATATTATTTCAACATTATAATTATCAACTAATCTCCAATAAATTCACCCTGATGTCATGGACATCATTTGCAGAGTGACCGTTGGTCGAGTGTTCCATTGGTTCAGGCTTTATTTCATTGGTGCAAATTGATTCATAATGAGTCCGTGTCACCATTCAAATCTAGGTCAGGTCAATTGGCTTTGTCACGTGACCTGTTCCATTTTTGCAGACATCAACGTTCTTACTTCAAACACCAATGCTAATAATAATAATTATTATTATTAATAAACAATTATTAATAATTAATAATTAAAATTCGTATAATAATAAAATAATAAATGTAATTAATGTAACATAATACTATTATCCTAAGCCAGTGCAATATTTATAATTGTATTAATAATTGTTGTTATAATTAGATTAATAATTGTTATTATTTTGGACGATTGGATCAGTAGTGGCACCGTTGGTTGAGTAAATTACAGAGCAATTGTGCTGTTCTACCTGTGCAGGTGAGAGCCAAAAATGTCGTTGCCATTGGAGACCATTGGAGTCACGCGATCCGAGAGACCTTCCTTTCATGACGCGTCTTTATGTCAGACGACTTTATCACCCAATCTGCATGTGGGGGGGTTGGTGGATGGGTGATTGGGTCGATGGATGAACGTTTGGAAGGACGGATGTATGGGCGATGGATAGGCAAGTGGGCGAGTGCAAGCAAATTTCAATGGTCGAGTGAGCACTGCAGACGTTAGATGTTCAAATAATTTAGCGAGTGAATGAATGAAGGACGGATGGATATCAGATGGATATGTAAGGATGGAAAGACGTATCATCTGATAGATGGAAGTGAAGATAAAGGAAGAACGGAAGATGGAATTAAAAAATAAAATAATAAATAATAAAATGATTCAAATAGACCATCATCAAGATTATATCCATGCATCCGCCACATTTTCGGATTGAATTGACTAACATTGATGATAAGAAATAATAATAATATTAATATTAATAATAATAATAATAATAATAATAATAATAATAATAATAATAAATACCGTGGTTATTATTACTATTGATGATAATCGTTTATCATTAATACTGTTTAATTAGTTTAATATTTTAGTTATTATTACTTGGCAAACAATATTTTATTAAAAGGAATGTTGGACTATTGAAGGTTATGATGTAGTGACGTCATACCTCCTCAGACAACTGTTTCGTTATCCAAAAAAAAAATAAAGCACATTAAACATGAATATTCTAAAAAAATAAAAATAAAAAGTAATCAGACGTCTGAAGGTCACTCACTCTGATTGGTCAGGAAGTCTTAAGGCCAACCAATGACACAAGGACACAGTTAGACTTATCGACCATTCTCCACAGACTTTGAACACGCTTAGTTTCTAATTGACATGGAAGCACTGATCGGGGAGCCAATTATGAACCTATCCGCGACACAGATTCGGCCAATGGATGGCCTTCAAGGGCAGATTGTATAGAGCTTTGGCCATGGTTGAGACGATCTGGTATCGATCCATCGAACATGGGTGTCTTTTATTTTCAACGAATAAAAGATTGATCGATGAAGGACACGTTAAGGACATCATACCAAACGATATGAACATTCTCCACATAATCACATGCTTCCTAGGAGAGACTCATTGCAAGAACCGATGTCCATAATTACGTAACTATTTATGGCATTAGTGATGTTATATCACTTATTTTTACTTATTCCATTTATTTGTTTTTATTTGGTTAAAAGGTCTACAAGTCAAACTGAATGTCGGATTCCAAATGTGGCAATCCAAGAAGTTTGAATTTGAAATGGGGAATTAAAATATTCTATTGAATTTAAGAAGATATCGCCATTATCCGGCTGATGGAATTGATTTAGAAAATCTGCTCTGCACATATTTAATGTTTTTATTAATTATTTATATTGGCAGTATTCAATTATTGGTCAAAATATTCATTTTTAATTGTGTACACAATATATGTAATGGTGAATTAATAACATCGTCAATACAAGCCAAAAGTTCCCAATGTATTGAGATAAATGAATTTTAACCGCGTGAGAAGAATTACATCATTTCGAAAAATTAATTGGTAACGAAATCAAATAAAAAGATTTAATTAACTCAGAGAACCAATGAAATTCTCTTGAAAGTCACAAGCAACAAAGTTAAGAAAGCAAAGGGTTAACCTCGTTTAATGCTGCGAGTTTTTAATTTTAAGTACGCAAAACGTTAATAAATTAATTAATCAAGTAATTAGTCGGACTTACAGAGAAGATTAAGGGAAAACGAGAATTACATCGAATTAAAACAAGAATTGTTATCGTGGAATTTCCAAATTTCGTTCGAAGGAATGCTTTCGAATACTTCACGAGGTTTGTCAAAGTTCGTTTCTAATTTCAACTGATAACCACTTGATAACCACTAATGGTCTCAGAACGATTGAAACATCTGAAAATGAAAAACTGAAAAGAGAAATTTCGAACTGATCTTAAATTGGGAGAACGAGGATATCAGCAAATTAGTTTTCATGAGATGTTGAACGAGGTGTTAAAAATTTATTGAAATTCTTTCGTAGATTTTCCGTTCATTAACATTTCAATCAATAAAAATTAAAAAATTAAATTTAAAAGAAAATGATTAAAATATTAAATGTAATATTGAAATTAAAGCATCCTGGGAAGCGTTGAATTCGCGAGAAGGAATTCGTTTCGATTGTCACTGATTTGTTTGGATTCAAGCTTCTGACAATGAGGTGGAACGCAAGTAGGGATAGTCCAGTTTAGGGTTCTGCAGATATTGAAACAATAACATTAATAATTGCAGTGGTTTATGAGTTGATGGTCGTGCTAATAGTGAAATTATTCTTATTGTATTAGGATGATTAATTATACAAAATTATACAACAATTATTTTTTCAATTGCTTCAAAGACACCTCTGGAAATACGATCGGTTCTTTGTACAGGCTTCCTGTCGTGGAGATATGTTTGCTCTTCAATCTCTATAAAAATAATATCAAACGTAACAATGCTCATTATCAATGATGATGATGATGACGATGATGACGACGATGGCATTGATGTCATTGATGAAGAACTCACCTTTATGATACAAAAGCCAATGATAAAGGCAACTGTGAAAACGCAGAGAGCCACTAAAATGGGCAAAAGAATTGTGAGAAGCAAAAGCTTCGTAACTTCTTCAGACTCTCCAGGTGATGAAGAGGTTGATCTTGACTCGTGATTGGTTGAAGAATCAGTGGGAATGTTGATAAGAGGATTAGTCGATGAAGGGGTGGATGGACTGCTGGATGGAGTGACGGATGGGTCGATGGATGAAACGATGGATAGATTTGTGGATGGACTGAGGGATGGACTGATGGATGGGTTGGTGGGTGGATTGGGGGAAGAAGTAATCGCCGGGTCGATGGATTGAAAGCCAAAAGGCAGTTCTTGTAATGTCAGATTTAAAATTGTCGGCGCTAGATTCTGAAATGGATGCACGGTAAAAGGTATAAGCATAATTGTATAATAGAAACTTTAAGCTTAATAAAATTTTAAAACATTAAAGAACGATTATAGAAATAATATCATTCGACGATGGTGAATTAATAACATCGAATTACCCTTATTTGCGCGGCCTCATACTCCGTTGAAGCCAAAACAAGATAGTTCAACTTGAATCCTTTCCTTTTCGGTTCCTATTTCAAGTAGAATCTCGTTAAATAACTGGACGCCATTTGACCCAACTTCTACAGTACTTTCAATTATTTTTAACTAATTCAATTAAATCAGATATCAATTAATTAAAATTAACAGAATTAATGACCTCAATTGACGTAAAAATAACTTGATCTTCTTTCACTTTTAACAACTCTGCCAGTTGCTTAGAAAATTCACTGAAATTTATGTAATTATAAAGAACATATTATGTTTAATTTTTTTTAAATTTTAAAATCGGTTTTATTACAAAGACCAACATCTTAAGTCTCCAATTAATATCTTCAGGAATCTCACTCATGTCTTTCATTGCTAGCAGTTGGAAGTATTCCTTAGAATAATATCCTGAATAGAATTATGAACAAGTTGGTCTTCATCAATGATTCAATTCATCGTCGTCACCATCATCATCATAATTAGCATAGCAACCAGTACTAACCACACGTGATGGATTGCAAGTCCTCAGCTTCCAAACTTCCAAGTTGATGACCAGTTTTGTTAAGACACCAACACATGTCGGCAAAACATTGAAGGGGTTTAAAGTTGTTTTCTGAGTCAAAGTTCAACGGATAGGAAAGATTAAAGTACTCCAGGTATCTTTGCCTCAGTTGATCGCACCTGGGTTCCCCTTCGTCTGGTACAATTGGAATGTATATTAATTAAATATTAATTAATATTACAAACTTAAGGGTTCGTCACATATTATGATGATGATGATCGTGACAATAATGATGACGATGACGATGATGATGATGATGACGGACTGACTCAAGTAGATGAAGTCCTGGTAAATGTTTGCTCTGGGAGTAAATAATTCAGTGGACTCAGCATAAGTTGGAAAGAAAAGGGCCTGACACGTTTTCCAAGGGTTCAAAGTGGCATCCTGGTTAAAAATAAATTTTAAGACATTGGAAATATTCGGTAAACGAAATAACGGTAAACATATTATTAATGGACGACCATTGGACATTGTATAATCATTGGACATTATAATCACATATTAAACATTATAATCACAAATTGGACATTATAATCACAACTCAAACGTTCCTAAATTAACATCCATTATTCTTGGTAGTAACATAAATAAATAATATTACTTAATTAAATGGATTTGAATATTGTTGCATATAATTAATTACATTAGCAACGACTTATTTTTATTATTTACAATTTCAATTTTTTTTTATTAATTACAAATTCATATAATTGCAGCAGTAAAATCAATGTTAATAATAATAATAACAGTTAAATCTGTAATGCATCAGAGGCGCCCCGTGTGTTTTAATGCAACTAATAATGATCAGCTAATAATAATAGACAATAATTAGGCAATGAATAATTAAATTAGAATTAATAATGGAATTAATTGTTATTTAAGAACCAACATCGCAAGGATTGTCAGCACATTGACAAGATTCACAATTCCTGAAGCCGAACAGACATGGCTTGGAGCACTTTAAAGTCGGGCAAACTGGTTAAACAAAGACGATTATTTATTAAAAATCCAATAAAATTATGGCCATAATGTTTTTATTTTATTTATTTCTATTCCTTGATGTTTTTTTTAAATATTTTGTCTAATTAAGGTTGGAAAATTGTGATCGTCAAATAATATTTAATATAATATTTCGTTCCTACCATGACATTCGGTAACTTCTTTCTGGAGAAATAATTTGTTGGAAGGGTCTCCTGTAAATATCGGGACGGATTTGCAGATTCCAATTTTGCCGCAATCGATTTGCTGCAATTAAACGATCTTAAATAGCATTATATTATATTATATTATATTACATTACATTACATTACATTACATTACATTACATTACATTACATTACATTACATTACATTACATTACGTTACACGCAGGTGTATTTGCGGGAAATCGTTTGCTTCAGGGAAGGGAATGAAGATCCATCAGACAAAAATGGGTTGCATTGAGAGACAGCGTCCTGTCGCGCAAGAGCCGACACATAAAACGCCGAACGACACCGGGCAGGAGGCACACCACAGTCCCGAGTTGGTTCGAGTCTCTCTTCCAGCATCAGACCCAGTCAGGCAAAGGATCAAATTTCCTTCAAGCAAAGACATGAAAGTGTGGCAAGAACTGGATGGCAATCTCGCAACCGGCCTCAAGAGAGTGATGAAAAGAGAAGGCACTATGAAGAGCTTCTCCGATTTCATCTACGCTTCCTGCCTAGAGAAGTTCGGGTCTGTCGAAGTCAAGCGCCCCACAAAACCCAAAGAATCCAGGCGGCAGATCGAGCTACGAAGTTTAAAGCGCGAGAAAAGGGTCCTTCGCAGCAGATGGAAAAGTTCGGGTGAGGCCGAAAAGGCCGGTTTGATGGTGCTGTGGGAGGAGGTCAAAGGAAGAATCAACACCCTCCGTCAAGCAGAAAGGACGAGACAAAAGAGGTACGAGAGAAGGCGAGCAAGACAAGAATTTTTCAGAGATCCGTATCGCTACGGGAGGTCACTGCTCGAACCACCAAAATCAGGGACTCTTGCTGCTTCAAAGACGGAGCTAGAAGCACACCTCACCAAGACGTACACCGATGCTCTTCGCAGCACACCGCTTCCTCAGAGAACTGAGATTCTGGAAGCACCTTTCCCGGATCATCCATTTCAGGAGGCAGCTCCATCGATCGAGGAGGTTAAGGGAGTCGTGAAGAAGGCAAGAAACCGCTCCGCGCCCGGGTCCAACGGGATCCCATATCTGCTCTACAAGAGATGCCCAAGAACGCTCAAGCTGCTCCACACAATAATAGTTTCCACCTGGGCCAATGCCGCAGTCGACAACGAATGAAAGTAGCGGAAGGTGTGTACATTCCGAAAGAAAAGGAATCCAAGCACATAAATCAGTTCAGGCCCATTTCGTTGTTGAATGTCGAAGGGAAAATCTACTTCACATGTCTAGCGGCAAGGCTGACTACGTTCATGACAACAAACAAGTACATCGACACAGCAGTTCAAAAGGGAGGCATTCCAGGTGTGCCGGGGTGCATTGAGCACACCGCAATGATATGGGAGGCGATCCAGAACGCAAAAAGGAAACAGCCTACACGTCGTGTGGCTCGACCTGGCCAACGCCTATGGATCGGTGCCCCATCAACTCCTCTGGAAGACGTTAGAGATCCACCATGTTCCTGGAACGGTAATTGAGGTACTCAAAGAATACTTCAACGGTTTCGTGATGCGTTTTCCACGAAAGATTGCACCACGTGTTGGATCCCTCTGCAGATCGGCATAGCCATGGGATGTGCCATTTCTCCATCGCTGTTTGTGCTTGCCATTCAAGTCGTACTAAATGCAGTAGGAGCTGAGATCCCCAAGATGCGTTTGGGTAGAGGGGTGTTTATGCCTTCAGTAAAGGTTTTCATGGACGACACCACCATCGTTCTAAACAGGCAGCAGATTGTCCAAAGAGCCCTTGACAAGCTCAATGATCTACTCCAATGGTCGCATGGCTCTGAAACCCGCAAAATCCCGGAGTCTTTCTCTCACAAGAGGGAGAGTTCGCAGCGACGTGTGCTTCACCGCCGAAGGACAACGCGTTCCGACGGTCTCAGAAGAGCCATTAAAGAGCTTGGGAAGAGTTTTCGACGTGTCCCTCCGCGACAAAAACCAGGAGGCAGCCACTGTGAGTAGGATGACCGACGTTCTGAGAGCGATTGCAGAATCGCCGCTACAGGGCAGATTCAAAGTCTGGCTCCTGCAGTTCGTCCCGCTACCAAGACTGCTGTGGCCACTGACCATCTACGAAATAGGCCTGCAGTCGGTAGAAGAGATGGAAAGGAAAATAAATCGGTGTACAAGGAAATGGTTCGGGTTACCGCCTTCGCTATCGTCGATCGCCCTGTACAGCAGAAGCACACGGTTGAGGCTGCCCCTCAGATCCATCGTTGAAGAATATAAAATTAGCAAAATCAGAACTCAATGGTCGCTCAACAACTCCAGTGACAGCAGGGTCCGCGACGTCATGCCGCAACTCCGCTCAGGAAGGAAATTCAGAGCCCAGGAAGAAATTGAGGAATCCGAGGCAATCCTAGCCTTCGAGGAGAAAAGAGGACCCGTGCAGGTAGACCGCCATGGAGTCGGATGGAACCATTTTCCAAGATGGTCCACAGCGAATGTGCAGACAAAAGCCGCCATGATAATCCAAGAGAGAAGGCGAGAGATGGAGACCGAAAGGATTGCGCTGGCAGTGCAGCAAAGCCAGCAAGGACAGTGGACAACCTGGGAAGACGTAATCCAAAGATCCATCACATTTGGAAAAAGTCTCTCCTCCGCTTGGCATTCCTCATAAGGTCGGTCTACGTGCTCCCTTCCGGGTCCAACTTACAGAAGTAGGGGATGGTTCAAGACGCCAGCTGCGAGCTCTGCGGAGGTGAACAGTCACTCCGGCACGTGCTTTCATCATGCACGTACGCCCTTGCTCACGGTCGCTACACTTGGCGACATAACCAAGTCCTGCAAGTCGTGGTCGAGGCGGCTAAGACGGCATGCTCCCAGGCATATGCCCGAGAAATCGCGGCACCAAGAAGAATGTACTTCTTAAGAGAGGGCTCAACACAGCACCGCAAAAGGAACATGGCCCAAATGAGGGACTTGCTGTCCACAGCCAAAGACTGGACAGTTGCGGCAGACCTGCAGGGAGAAAGGCACTACCACCAGGTGATACAAGAGAGCGGCAAGCGGCCTGATCTGGTGCTGGCGTCGGCAGCAACCGATTCCGTCATTATCGTAGAGCTGACGGTCCCATGGGAGGACCGAATTGATGTCAGCAATGCTCTGAAGAGCGACCGTTATGAAGAGCTGAAGATGGATTTAGAGGGGAAAGGTTATAGCGCCCGTGTGTTACCAATAGAAGTCGGAGCGAGAGGGCTGGTAGGCAAGTCTACATACGCCTTTCTCAGGAAGATAGGCCTTTCAAACAGGCAAACCAAACAGTTCGTCCAGAAAATAGCCGAGTCCGCAGAATCGGCTTCTCACTGGATCTGGACAACGAAGGACCGAAGGTAAGCCTCAGACACGGCGAGGCTACTCGTCCCTGTCCACTCCACCAAAACAGGGACTCCAGTGTAAGACCAGGAAAGAGACATCCCGGACGGCATTCACACCAAAGTGATAGAAGAAGTGCCGTAATGGCTACTTTGACGGTTTTTCGGACGGCGGAGCCCTCGCGGAATTTTTCGTAAAATGGCGGTGCGAGTATTGTTTGTTTGTCGGAAGTCGTTGTCTGGTTATCGGAAGAAAGTATCTGGCAGGGACATCCGCTTGATCAACGGATGCGGCCCAGACCCCGAGAGTGTCAGGATTCAGGGCCGAAACACTCGTAGAGGGGGCCATTCCTCTGAAGATCCCTGTCAGAACGCTCGCTCAAGAGTTTCTATCAATATTATATTATATTATATTATGTTGTGTTGTATTGTATTACAATATATTACATTATATTACATTACATTACATTACGTCACATTACATCACATCACATCACATTACATTACATTACATTATATTATATTATATTATATTATATTATATTATATTATATTATATTATATTATATTATATTATGTTAAACATTATATTATGACATTAATATGATTGCAAACTATAACAATATTTCATTTTTTTATCTGGATCGAGATAATGGTTGTGACGACGACGATATTAATAAGGAATATAAATTGCATCACTTTCAAATAAATATATAATCAATAATTGTATTAATAGTATTTAAACGTTTTAATAAATTAATAATTTAAATAATTGTATTTATTAAAATGTGAGGCTTACATCACATGCCGAAGCACATTGGCACAAAGGACAGCCAAATTTATCTTTTTTCAAGTTGCATGTTTTGTTGCAAGACAATGTGGGACACTTTTGATCTTCTGCAAACAATACAAGAAACTAAATTCAAAGATAACATCTATTCTAGTTGTTCTTTACTTAAGTATCAATTAATTTCGATTTAGAATAATTTTCACTTTAATGTTTTACTGTTTTATTGACAGGAAACAATTTCACAACAGCTTTATATCAAGTCAGTACTGCAATCATTCTTAATAAAAACTTAAAAATTAATTATTTAATTACTTTATGTTAAAAATAACCAATCGTCGTACCGCGACAACTTCCCAAGGTGACCTTGATCTCTTTTCCAGCCTCCGAATAGACTTTCTGCTCCATGAAACACATGTTATCTTTGCAAGTGGCATTCTGCAAAAGATTTATATTGGGGCGGGTCACATATCAATGAAATTCTGCCACTATGATACTTCGGCTTAACATGACAATGATTTTGACACCAACGAGACACGGATTGTCGCAGCGGCATGATGTGCAGTTCAATTTGTTCTTATTGAATTCAACGAAACCCAAGCATTCCAGTCTGCATTCCAATTCAAGGCAATGATTTTCTGAAAAAATATTTTTATTTGGAAAGAGGCGAACCAAATGAAATATGAGATTTTACATCTTTATGAGACTGCAGCCACATTTCGGCAAATCTTTCTAATAACATTTGACAATGCACGACAACGGATAATTATTCAATAATAATTAATTTAAAATTTTAAAAACTCTTCAACAACTCACCGACAGAAACACATTCGGGCAAATTCTCTGAGTTTGGAGTGCACTTGTTACCTTGGGGACAACTTATGTCCTTCAATTGAAAATATTTCAATCTTTTATCACAACTACGTACCTCCTCGCAGCAGTATTATTTGTTTTTAAAAATTGGTTTAAACAATGAATAAAACATGACGTCGCAAGAATATCAATTAACTCGAATTTTAACACGTGAGGTTCCAAAATAAATCCGCAAATCACTGTTTTCCTATCAACTCACAGAACAAGGGTCACGTGCACAGTCGCACGAATCGCAACCATTTGGTCTCAAGTAACCAAATGGACAACTGTTAACACAGCTGATGTGGGGACATACTGTAAGTGGATATCAAATGAAGTATTAGTGGTAAGACGAAGGAGTTGAAATCTAGGACTATAATTAGTTATTTTAATTTAGTTTTAAAAATGCAATTGTATGTCGTAGAAAATGTTAAATAGAATGTATGCAGTTTTAAATTAGAAGCATGCCAATAAATAAATATTCATTAATTTATCTTTTTTTTAGATGAACCATTACTCAATTGTTCCCATTATCGGTTAAAAGTGAATCATGGTATCATCACAAAAATAGTTAAGCATAGCAATTACAAAAATATTTCATTTATAATTATTAAATATGTAAAAAAATTAAATAAAACATAATAATTATTTATTAATATAATAATTAAATGTTAATTATCGCATCGAATGACCTGTGCAGTTTCCAAAATAGTAATCATCTTCAGTCTTTTCAGGCACACATTTGTGTCCTTTATCGCATGTCTTAACCTTGAAATTGTTAAAAGCGAAAATTAAAAAAACTCCCATAGGTTATGGTGGATTACAAAACCATTTAAGTTTGGAAATAGCTTTAACAAAAGTTGTCAACAATTTTTATATTGTCTTTCCGTCTCAAAGAATTTTGGTTTTGAAGTTTCAATCAGTTTCTGAGACACTACAGCGAACCAATTGATGCAGACTGGAAGAGAATGAAATTACTAACACTACAAGGATTATCAGCACAACTGCACACCAAACAGTTGTTATTATCCTTGGCTTGACCGAATTCACACGACATGTTACAGCTCTTTTCAAAACATTCTGACAATATTAAATATTAATAATTTAATAATATATTTCAATAATATCCATTTCGACTTGATTAAATCAATAAATAGGCCTTAGATTTACTGGTTTCATAAAATTAATAAAAAATTAATTTTCAAGTTATTTTTACCAGGTTCTGGCTCTTCGACGGTGTTCGACTTCACGCAGTTCACCTCAAAGTCGCTGTTCGCACCAATTTTCGTTGCCTTACACATCTCTCCGGCTGGACAAACTTTTGACTGTCAAAGATATTTTAAGAAATTTGTTAAGAAATCTTATCTTAGCTACAAAAAGTTATATGTCATTATTCAATTGCTCCTGTTATTGGTTCATTACGAATCGTAGTATAACTTCTTAATTAATATGATTGGGCAATACTTTAAAACAAAACTTAATAACTAAAATGATTGATCATAAAATTAAAAATAACAACCAACATGGCACGGTTCGATGCAAGCGCAAGTCGGACATCCTTCTAAATCCAATGTGTGACCATTTGTGCAATTCGCTTTACAAGACAGGACAGGACATTCTTGAGAAGAAAATTTTAAAATTTTTAATCGAATGATATCATTTAAATACAAATTAAAATGAATATTATCAACCTCTATCAGTACATTGTCCTATGTACTCGTCATCTTCAGAATCGCCGTGTTTTACCGGCCGACAAGTTGAATTGAAAGGACAATCTACATCCTAATGAATTGGTCGTAATGATAACGATGGTGTAATTGAAATTTTACGGTAGTGATGTTTATTTGAAAGTGTCAATAACATTAAGGTTTGATCAATCAGTCAATCTATATCTATTTTATCCGAGCAAAGACGTGGAAATATGAAAGACTGACTGAAAATGAAGTGAGATTAAGGGGAATTTGAAATAATTGAAAAAGAAATTTTAAATATTTACTTGGCAAGGATCTTGACACCCACAAACTCTGCAACCCGGTGAATCCATCGCTTGTTCGAACTGACAGACAACATTACAAGCTCCATCTTGACACTCTTGACGAAAAGAAGGAAAGTTTATAGCAATCGCTCTATGCCCATTTGTACTATTAATTAATATTAGCTGTCCTAATATCTGTATCAAATCCGCTAATATTTAATCTTATAAATAAATACTTTTTTTAAAGTTATTTTTACCAGGTTCTGGCTCTTCGACGGTGTTCGACTTCACGCAGTGCACCTCAAAGTCGCTCTTCGCACCAATTTTCGTTGCCTTACACATCTCTCCGGCTGGACAAACTTTTGACTGTCAAAGATATTTTAAGAAATTTGTTAGGAAATCTTATTTTAGCTACAAAAAGTTATATGTCATTATTCAATTGCTCCTGTTATTGGTTCATTACGAATCGTAGTATAACTTCTTAATTAATATGATTGGGCAATACTTTAAAACAAAACTTAATAACTAAAATGATTGATCATAAAATTAAAAATAACAACCAACATGGCACGGTTCGATGCAAGCGCAAGTCGGACATCCTTCTAAATCCAATGTGTGACCATTTGTGCAATTCGCTTTACAAGACAGGACAGGACATTCTTGAGAAGAAAATTTTAAAATTTTTAATCGAATGATATCATTTAAATACAAATTAAAATGAATATTATCAACCTCTACCAGTACATTGTCCTATGTACTCGTCATCTTCAGAATCGCCGTGTTTTATCGGCCGACAAGTTGAATTGGAAGGACAATCTACATCCTAATGAATTGGTCGTAATGATAACGATGGTGTAATTGAAATTTTCCGGTAGTGATGTTTATTTGAAAGTGTCAATAACATTAAGGTTTGATCAATCAGTCAATCTATATCTATTTTATCCGAGCAAAGACGTGGAAATATGAAAGACTGACTGAAAATGAAGTGAGATTAAGGGGAATTTGAAATAATTGAAAAAGAAATTTTAAATATTTACTTGGCAAGGATCTTGGCACCCACATACTTTGCAACCCGATGAATCTACCACTTGTTCGAACTGACAGACAACATTACACGGTGCATCGTGACACTCTTGACGAGAAAAAGGGAAATTCACAACAATTGTTTCATGACCATAAAAAAGTATTATTAAATAATATTAGCTGTCCTAACATAAAAACAATCTGTTTCTAATCTATTAAGACCTTGTTCAAATAAAATGTTCTTACCAGCAGATAAAACGGCGGCGTCGGTGTATTTGTAAACTCCAAAACCTTAAAACATTAGGCTTCGTCAATGTTTACGTCAAACGAGGCATAAAATCTTAATCATAGGTGTGAATATATAAAATATCGAATGTAATTATATTTATAATATAATTTTAAGTGTACCTCATTAATTTCAAGATATATTTACCTGTAGCGATGATCAAAAACAGGAGAAATAAGTTTCCCATCGTCAATTATTAAGACGTTTAATCCACTGGTATTTTCAGCTGCTTGGTATTACAGATTTTAAAGAAATATTTGTAACCAATTCAAATGCACAGAATCTACAGAATATACAGATAATGCGTAAATATCGTAACCAAAAAGGCTAATAAAAGCGATCCCTCAGTTATTCTCTGCTGCGAAATGTACAGGTTATCAAAGCTTACAAAGCTATTAAAATTGTTTGTTGTATTAGACTAGCAAGATCTCAACATGTGCATTGTATTACTAAACAGATCCAGGCCAGTTTTAGAAGCAGAGTCCTATTGTGGCTTCAATACCTGGCATTGTTAGGGTTTTGTTAGCTCTGCGGTCTTCGAGTTAAGTGCGACTACAATGTAATCTGCAATGAATTGGAATAAGGTGTCAGTCCCCAATGTTATTCGAGTATTACATGAATGTTGCAGAATAATGATCGCATTATTACACAAATGAATGAATGTAACGAAAATGTAAAACTTGATTTATTACGATAAAATATACTAAAATAATTAAGTAATAAAAAAGCCAAATATTAAACCGAAGTGCACTTTGTACTACAAACTGTATTTGGCTAATTGTTCAGGTCAAATAACTCGAATTGGACGAAGAGACACGTGTATATTGGCGCAGAACCCACCCATCGAATTTCACTCAGAAAAATAACAAAATAAATTACTCATTTTACATGTACCATTCTAGCTAAAGTTGATTAATCGGTGAGGTAGAAATTAATAGACAACATTTCATCATTATTACACTTTGAACCATACTGAATTCATTCCATGTTTTGGAATTAGTAAAAATGCTTGTTTGGACTTCAAATTTAATAACTTTAACTTCATATTATTCCCAGTAAAGAGGGTCGTAAGTAGACCTAGAATGTAATCATATAGAATGTAATATCAGTAATATCATTATTGACCTGAATCAGCTATAACTATTATCTAAATTCACCAGAGCAGTGCATTTCACAAAGTTTTAATAATTAGGAAACGAAGTATCAACAAGAGAGAAGCATGGTAATTACAACTTTAAAAGATATTTCCAGCTAGAATAAATGAAATGCTCATTCTGTTACTAATTTAGAAATAAAATTAGATATTCATTAATGATACTATTATCATTGAGATTCACAATATGATGGATCCACTCGCAAGGCAGTGTAAGATGGAAAAAATTCTAATTCTTGACAACTTATCAAATCAAATCATCTTATCTTATCAAACACAAATTTAGAGATCAAATTACATATTGGCAAGAACATTGCTTTCAATGCTTAAAACCTTAAACTAATCAAATTATCAAAAAAATGTGCTTTCACCATTTGAATCACTGGTTACTAAGCAACCAACTGAAGTGATTTTTTTTGAGTTACTTTGTGCTAAGACTTCTTCATCATGCTTTTCCTTCGTACCAAGTTACCGCCGACAGCCTTCTTCCTCCTCGCTCTAATGATCTTATTGACTTTGTATGACCTCCACACACTCTGTATAATAGTGACTGCTCTTGTGAGCTTTTCTACTTCTAGTTGTTCTTTCTGAAGCTTCTTTTCATTTGCTGCCTTTTCCTCCATAACTCTATCATATTCCACCTTCAGAGCTCCAAATTTCTGCTCCGTAATTTCCAGCATTTGTTTCTCTTTCTGGTAGAAAAGGTTTACCTCTTCCATCTCTTTCTGCAAGCAAAACTTAATGATGTAATTTCATGCTGAAGTTATGTAGCTGTTTAAAATCTTATTAAGAAGGACATGTCCTAACATCTCGTGCCAGCATTTGTTCATCGAAGTTATGGATTGCATCTTCCAATTCGGCTTCAACTTTATATTTTTTCTGATTTTAAATTGATATTGATTTAATTCATTAATCTTAATTATTATGCAATATCTAAAAATAAAAAAACTCAGAAAAAAAGCTTAACAATTTTTAAAGATTTTATTTTGTGATAATTTTTAAAAATTAAGAAAGATTTGATTTCTTGATTTATTAAGTAAAAGCAATAACTTTTGGTAAAAAAGATTCATAATAACCTTTCTAAGTTGAGCTTCTTCAGAAAAATGAATTTCAAGAGCGGAATCAAATTTTGATCCAATTTGTTCAAGCTCTTGTTTCATCTTTCTGATTCTGCTTTCTTGATTTTTTTGGCAGGTGAGTTCTTGCTTCTTAAATTCTGAACTGATGCTGTTTAGACATTCTTCATGTTTGGCTCTCATCATCTCTAAATTCTCTTGGAGTTTGTTGACTTTCTCATTTTCAACCAATAGCTTTATTAATTGACAAAAAATAGTAGAAGGTCCTAGAAAACTCAAGATACTACAACTTCATTAAAAAGCACATGAATCATGAAATATATTAATCAGTGAAAATAGAATTTCTCAAATGTCAACAATATTACTTCTAAAATTTTGATGTCTGTAAATTGGACTGCAGATTATATTTATATCATTACCATTACTGCTAGTACTTATTATATTTAATAGCAACACAAAATAAAATTACCTAAGCGAGATAAGATTGACTTTAAATGGATCTTAGATATGAAAATCTAACCACATCTTTCATTTCTTTTTCAATCAGAGATACTTCACTTTCAAGCTGCACAATCATCTGCTCACCGATTTCCTTTTGCTCCAGAAAAGAATTAAATTCCATTACTTTTTCTCTCTTCTCATTTGCTGTTATGGACATCCTCTTTGTAAATATAAGTTTTAAATAATTGAACTGATGAAGAAATTCCTCTACTTCCTTTGAGATTTGCAAATCTTTATCATTTCTTATGGTTTCGTATGCTAACAGATTCTGATTAAAAGATTTTAAAATTATTCTGCATGAGGACTTCAGCCTTTGAGCCACTAAGTCTAAATTTTTTCTGATCATTTCAAATTGCTGCTGAAGTCTCTTGTTTGGAGACAATACTTCTGGACTCAGTTTCTCATTTATTGCAAACATTTGAGAAGTGACATCCATGGAAAGTTCACTTGAAAATTCTTTACCTTTCTTCTTAAAATTGTCAATGTCTTTGTTCTTAGCGTTCAAGATCTCAAGCTCTTTTAATGCTCCCAGAATAATTTTGTGTTTCTCCAAATGATCCATCAATTCACATCCCAATAGATTTTTAAACTTTTCCTTGTTATCTAATACATGTGGCATGATGGCAATAATTTCCACCTTTTTTATAGCTTCTTTCAACACGGACGTAAAATGCTGGAATTCCAAAGGAGGTAACTTTACCTTTATATCGACTAAACTATTTGTACGTACGAGCTCCATACGTTCCATTAATCGTGTCTTAGGAAGTCTCTCATTAATCCCTATCATTGGTGATGATGCCAAGACCATAACATCGCCTAACTTCATCCCACTCGCGGCATTACCAATGAACTACGGCCAGGAACGGTTGCTAAGGCTACTCCGAACAACACCGAATCTCACCTTGAAGTGGTTTTTTTCTGGGTTTATTCAACTCAACAACCATATAAAATTTCTAACAATTAATTTTACAACTTTAAGGGATTCAATCAAATTAAAATTTTTCAGCATATGAGACAGACGACTACAAACGCATGACGAACAAAAGTACACCAACGCGTTACACGCCACCCCAATTTGTGAAAAATAAAATTACAACTGTGTCTGGGTTAACATTGTTTAATTTTTGGATCTTGCCAAACATAAACACTTTCTAACATAAGTTTGTCCTTGTTGGATCTCACTTAAAACTACTAATTATTTACAGTCTTCATTATCAAGACATGATCTTTGAATGATGCTTTTCAACTTTCAATTTCCACAATTCCTAAAATTTAAAAAAGGTTTATTGATAATATTGAAATTTAGAGATATGATTTGCTAAATATGTATATAATTTAAAATAGGACCTTTCCTCCAACAAAAAAACACACAACGATTCAAATATAAAGAGGTTAAGTCTGAAAAATAAAATAAACATAAAAATAAATGGGCTCACCAAATATTTTGATCTCTCATAAACAAAATGTTGCCTAATATTATCAACTTGAGAGAAAATAAAGTTGTTGTCTGAACTTCTGTTCTTGCTACACAATTCATGCATCAAATGCATGAAATGTGTATAAGCCGGACATGCTACATCCCTTGCTTCAAGAGTAAAGTTCAACCTAGCAATTTAAATTACCAAAAATATACAATAAAATGCTAATTATTGAAAAAAAACTCAATTAATTCTCAAATAGCAATAATAAATCTCAATTAACATTGTCATTGTACTTTTTATTGACCTTTTTTCCAATGCTATGTAAACCTCAACATGCTTGCTGTTGCTTCCTTCAACTATGTTTAGAAGTGAATCGACAAAGGAATCTGTTATGTCATCACTGAAAATAACTGGACACGACCCAGTAAATAATTTTCATTCTGGTAGTTAACTTGAAATTGCATATTTTAAGAAGTTTGATGGCAATGTTATAGTAATAAAAGAAAATAATGATATTCTTTTATCAAATTAGCTTTATAAATTAGTTTCTTGAAAGGCACTCACCATCAGAAGCTAAAATGACATCAACAGACTTTAAAAAATTCATATCTTCAACTGGCCAATCTAAAGCAGCAGTTCCAGAACAATCAATATTTAGTAATGTAACTTATGATCATGTAACAATAAAATACTTGAATTAATTTTTCAATAAGCATACCAATTTTATTTAATATTAATCCAAGTTTAATCTTACTCAAATAAGAAATATCCTCTGACCAGTCGAGATGTCTCACATTCACCTTATGTGAACCTTGAGCATTCAACAAGAAATTTCTTTCACAAAGTTTTAGAGCTTCCAATGAGCAGTCTGAAAAAAACATTATTCCCTTAATTAATTAATAACAAATAATTAATAATAAAATAACTAACTAACTGATGCACAACTTGAAACAACAATAAAAATCATTACATCTGTCAATTGCATTACTCCATCTAACATTAATAAATGTAAATCTGTGTGGTTCACCACCAACCAGTACAAAAGATGTGTGGAGTGAATTTGGAGCAAACCAGACTCACAAGGCCAATTCCAGCTCCCAATTCTATAACATTCTTGGAC
The DNA here is from genome assembly GCA_034509925.1 of Hirudinaria manillensis. Lineage (NCBI taxonomy): Eukaryota > Metazoa > Annelida > Clitellata > Hirudinida > Hirudinidae > Hirudinaria > Hirudinaria manillensis. The sequence goes on along the minus strand of CM067531.1, from coordinate 7,140,956 downwards.
TCAAAGATTTCTGGCTGATCAAGGATGAAGTCACAGAGTAACAAACACGACGACCAAACTTGCAGTCCAACATCTTCGAACGTTGTAGCTAAGCAGTGGTCTGTAATCAGGTTTTTGATTAATTTGGACATTCAGATGTTTCAATGCTATTCTACATTCTTGTAACATTTTAAATTTTGAGTTTAAAACATGATTGACAGACTCCCTTACTCTATATTTACAAACCTATGTATAAGACCTTGTAGTTTGCCTCTTCTTTCCTGATTGGATCTAAATCTCCATCTTTATCAACAAGACTTCTCTTTGTTTTGCATGTATCTGAAGTACTTTGAAAATTCTCCATGTACAAAAATCTACTTCTAGCAAGTTTCAGCTTATCACCTAAATAGATTAAATTTTTTATCGTGACATAGATAGTTATTAATGCTACATTCATGGGTATAATATGTCTATAAAAATGACAGAATATCATGTGCAAAAAAGTAATTTTTCTAAGTTCGAAAATTTTGAATACAATGATAGAAACGATAAATGAAACTGACGACATTCTTCAAGTAATTCTGTGTTATGACCCAAATGAACGTCTGACAATACCAGTTCTCCACACTCCATTATATCTAAATAAGACCGAAGATTTTGGTCAAATCAACAAATTGCAGATGATGAAAGTTTATTCAATTTATGGTTCCATGAAGCTTTATATAAAGAAAGTTGAAATTTAATTTTTAAATAAATAAATATATTGTAATATAAATTAATAAATAAATAAGTAGTAATATAAATTAATAAATAAAATAATATAGTTGTAACCATTCGTTAATTAGAATCATTTGCGCCGAGTATTTAATTTACTTTTGCCATTGTGTTTTCGTTTTGTTTTGTAATTTGTTTTCTCCATTCGAAATTTAAATTAGTTCTCAACTAAAATTAAAAAGACCAAAAATCAAGTTGAAATACGTCAGCTTTATTAGGATTTATAAGAGGAATCATTTCATCATGGTCGAATTAATTTTGGAATTAGTACGTTCTCAATCTGTTATTTCTGTCTTTATCAAATTCAATAAAAAAGGGATAAGTAGGCCAGCCTTCTATTGTACCTTTTCTCTGCCGTTGTACTGGATAGCTGAAGAATAAGAATGGAAACATGAAAATTTTCATTTACAATACATGAATGTGATATCCAATGTTTCCATCAACATTAATTTGTAGAAAGATTTTGTGTATTTGTTTCCATTGGATGTGTTGAGCTTGATTGGCATCTCACCTTGTTGGTATTGCTTTTGATTGAACTAAGCTGCTTTATGGTTGGAAGACAGACAGGATTTCTGCCAAAGGACTGTTGATACTGAACCCTCTTGCAACCCTTCTTATCACAGTCATAACTACCAACTCTGAAATGCAATGTTATCATTGTAAAGAGCACAATCATGACCACGTTATGTTCCATAATACAAATTGGTAGTGTGTTATTCAGTATTCTAACAATTACAATTAATTCAATCAATGTTTAACCCTGGGATGTTTTCAGATGGCGCACTTTGAAACCTTTTGGCAGCAGTGTTAAATGGTACCTTAGCTTGCTGGACAGGTTTTCCTTCAATGTTTTGATAGGCACCTGGATCAGGTGTGATGTCCTGTTCACAAGAAAGCTATTTATTAGAAGTACTTCTTTAATGGTGTCATTTGACATCATGGAAATTCAGTGTTATCAAATCATTCATGTGCATAATCAAACTTGGTCTGAAACACCTTTTTAGAATCTAAATGTATAAAACCATAAATTGCAACATTTATGCAACAAGGCATAAATATATTCTCATATTTATGAGAAATATAATAAAAACAAATTTCACAACACATTTGGTAGGAGGAATTTCTTGTTATTGAACTGAAAACAGGGAAAATCAAAACTAAGACAATTTTTATCAAAATAATCTCTCAAATAATTCGTTATCAGAGAAGAATGTAACAAACTCCAAGTAACCTTTAGAAAGTTCTTATATCGTTCAGCAGTTCTGGCACCGATAACGTAACCCTTTAAACTTAGTGGACGACTTCCCAGCATGTGGGTGAAACGATGCTGCAATGTCATTAGTAAAACTTATGAAAGTCATACAATAAAAATTTCATTAAAGTGTATGCTAGGTCTAAGCCTTTTGATATTTTGAAAAAGGATAACTCAATCAAGATTTCACGAAATACTTTGTCCAAATTGTAGGATCCTGGACCAACTCCGACATGCTTGCTTGCCGACTCTACAGCGGATTTTGCCCCATCTTGAACGAACATCTTGCGATCAGAAAAAGATAAAAACAAGATCCCTTTTTCTTTTTCGTTGGGCTTAAAGTCTGAAGTGCCTGTTACAACCCCATGATAGATTGAAGATTATCGATTTTATCGAGAGGTTTAAATCGTTTGAAACTTACTTTTGATCATCTTGAACATAAACTGATCTTGATGTAAACGATCATTTAGAAACCATGCTGTAGCCAACCACGACCGTTGTCAAGGAGAACATTACCAAACTAAAAGTGAACATAAAAATTACTGTCATACCGTATGTAGTAAGAGTTTACAACTTATTAAACGTGTCTAAATCTCAGGGCAAAACAACCTCGAATAACGAGGCCGCACGGTTTTACTCAATAAGGAAAGGACAATCCCGAACAGCGAAACCTCCCACGCGCATCATTTAACAGCATCAAATCCGGCAACCCACCACGTGTTAACCAGACGACTAATCTAGTCCAAAGCTTCATAAATGCTGCTGCCACATCCTCTGCTATTCGTCCAATCACTTAAAAATTTTATGTACTTTATTTTTCATTCATCAGGATTTATTAGGCCATCAGTCTCAAAAAAAAACAATTCATAATCAATAAAACATAAAAAAATAACATGCAGGCATGAATAACCAGGTTACAACCAATAATAAAATAAATTAGCAGAAAATATCAATAACAAGAATCAATAATATCGTCAATTAGTTTCTTGAGCAAGTGAACCAACTAAAGTAGGACATAAAAATAATATTCTAGTCATCTTCTCTCTGTTTCTGATTTTAGAAGATTTTCCTGTATTGAAATTTCAAATCAATTTCATTTCAAATTAATATTAAAAACTTTATAAAAGTCATTAAATCTTCATTAAACAATAAATGGCACCATTTTAAATCAAAGAACCCACTAATCCACCAGCTTCGGAAACTAAGGGCATGTAGGCATCCTCATAAAATTTCATCGCATTTCTCGTGACCTCCTGACTCTCGGATGTCTTCAAACCAACTTTTTTAATGGCAGATCGAGCTATCGAGAACAAAAGGGCGATCTGGTTGAGTAGTTTGTCATTGTGTGACCGAACGAAGGAATTGACTTCTGCTTTAAAGAACTTGTAAGAGCGATCGCTGACCAAATGTTGACTGAGACTGGAAATCTTGGTTTGTAAATAAGACAAGTCTCAACAAGAGAAGGAAGTTGAAAATCAAAGCACATGTGAAGATGCATCATAAAGAAAGTGAATAAATTGAGACCGAATATCATAAATATGTGTACATCACTACACCTCAGATGACCAAAGGATTATCATCAAAATCGAGTTATTTAATGGTATGATTAATTGTTATGATTAAATATCAGGCACATCTTATCAATCCATCATGTGAAAACATTGATAAGCAACTAATGACTCACACTTGCCGAAGAACTACTCCTCAAGATCGTATTCTCAGTTGCCGGTCCTTATTGAGTGAACGGTAAAAATCAGTCAAAACTCAAGACCATAATAAATAATAATTTAATCTCATAATTAACTCCTAGGGCTCGTGAAGTCACCAAAACGGGGGTGCATTTTGTCTAAATAGTCAGGATTCCCGCACATGGCTGTTTTAAGGCAACAATTCACGTGTCGTATTCAACACCTGAAGCACTGACGGCGCGGTGCAAGTGCCAATCGGTTAAGAAAGATCGTCACGTGCATGAAAATATGCTGGCTTAAATGCAAAGCTCGGGCAACCAAAAGTATTTCATTTGCATGTTTAAATACTCTAAAGTTGTAATTATGTAATAAAGTTAGAAGAATCAATCAATTAAAATTGTTGAACAATCATAACTCCTACAACTATAAGGATGGTTAACCAAATTGGTCTTCAACAATTTTGTCAAGCATCCTGCTGACTTCTTCCACTCTTTTCTGCTTCTCCTCATCTGAAAGATCTTCAAACTTATCACTTTCTCCATCTACATCATCTGTGTCATCTTCAAATTCTTCTGACTGGCTCACTATTTCAAGAAAACATTCAATGAACGAATTTTATTTTGAATGACATGTTAATTTACCATTAATTTTACATTTATTTACATGTTATTTAAGAACAAATTATTGAATTTATGCACCACCTCTGATAGTGGAATTCTCTGACAAAAAAGAGTTATGGTTATAAAAAAATCTCAGAATTTACTTTAAATAAAACATAATTATATTTAGAATCAAAACCAGGTGCTATAATAAAGCATCTGAAAACACATCATTAACTACTATTCATTTGGTGTTTCAACCTGGTTCTTCACCATCAAATTCCAAACCACTGATTCTACGATAATCAAGAAATGTTGGGGAGGGAACAGGTGGTGGTGGTTCAATGAGCCAAAAAGTGGGAGGTGATTTTCTTCCTAGGGATAACTTCCAGGATCTTTCTTCATTTCCTTCTTGTACAAGTACTTTTGTGAACTTAGAAGAAGTTTTGTGATTGCCATCTCTGACAACCTTATCATTCTGCTTTACACCTTAATCAAAAATAAAAAATTGTTAAAAGTAGTGAATTCAAAGGTAATGTTATCCTGACAAGTAATATTAATATAAAATGTATTGGAACAAATGCCATTAGATTGTAAAATCGTGAAGGATCTAAATTTTTCCGATAAAATTTAAATTAACGCTTATTTAAATTTTTATTTAGTAACACATGGCTTTTAACCAATTTTCTTGTTTGACTAGCTGTTAGACTTTCATCTTATTAATTAATAGCATTCAGATTAAGAAAAAACTAAATCTCATTACCTTTCAAACACAGTGGAGCAATCACTTTAGAAAAATAGACATATAGCGAAAAACTGACCTGTTACAATTTTTGTCTCGCGACAATTTTTATTTTCCTTATCACGTTTTTTTGACTTGGTAGATTTATTTCGTTTGAAAGAGTTTCGAAACTTTTCAAAAATGTTTTTCCTACTGTCAGCTTTCTTTCCCACTTTATCATGTTTTTCGTCTGAACGAACAGAGGCCCCGCCAATGTCACGTAACAAAACGAATTTCTCGAAAACTAATTCAGCTTCTTCCATGGCTTCCGAATGTTTCACAGATTTTATTGTTTTCATTGCCCTTCTTATTAGACTTCATAAAACTGCGAAGAAACTCAAACCAAGCCCCGCAGGCCCCTGCGCCCCCACAAAACAATAGCGGGTTTTTTTCTACCAGCCTTGTACTGCTGTCATTAGACGCGAATGAAATAAAATTACCTCTTGATAATTTTTTTAAATTATTTATATTTGAAGAGCTAAACATCTAATGACAAGTTACTGTATAACGTCACAATCTCCTTCAGAATAAAGATTATTCCAAGTTACTAATATTGACGCAGACGGGTTTTACTCTGCCCATTAAACATTTCTCTTCATTGAATTATCCTCTCTATTAAAAGGAAGTTCTTGGGGTTCTTGGATATATCTTGGCCACTATATCATTAGAAAATTATTAATAATAATTGAGTTCAAAAGCAAAAAAATTGAATTTACTTGTGGTTTTTAAGAATAGTATTAAATTTGATAACGCTAAGTTTGTTAATTTAATTAATTGTTTCATGTTTTTAATGCGCATTTCAAAATTAAACACTTTAAATTAGTTTATATATATAATAACTTTCTCTTATCTAGTGTAACATCGGTTTTCGAACTACAGAATTTTCATATCAAAATAATCGCTGAGGGGAGGGTTCACAACTTGTCGTCAGAATTGTGGGAATACGATTGGCACGATTTTTTAACGTTTGAGATGGGAATTATTCTTCCAGGATATCATTAGTTGAAATTGGGAGTAAGTCTTTCCATGGAAGAAAACCGCAGGATACCGAACATTCGTGTCGTTTCATTCATTGTAAAATTACTTTCTCGAGTTTAAATCTGAAGTGGTAGAAGGAGGGATATAAAACACTCCACTTCCGATAAATTTTCTTTTTTTGCGTGTATTGAAGTTTCGAGTCTTTGCCTATTGTACAGCTGCATTGGAGAACTGATTAACATCAATCCATGCTCTGAGCATAGGATGTGGATTCGTGTCAACTCCTACCTATTGATAATTTCCTCCATCTTCTCCAGCAACTTGGCTGATGGCACATCCCAAACCACTTTTACAAACCAATGGGCTGTGAAAATAAATGGAACCGAGGAAATTGCAAAGAACATTGCAGCCCAATATGGATTCATCTATGTTGCCAAGGTTTGTAGCCACTATATTAGCGAGTCTAATTATTATTATTTATTATTATTATTATCATCACATGTTAGCAATAAATAACAAATAATTTAATTTTGATAATGTAAAGCAGTTGAGGAACTTGTAAAAATTATGATTTTTTATTTAACTCCCATTTAAAAATATCCTAAACATCATTTAAAAATGAGTTCTACCAACATCATCATCAGGGTATTGAGGATTTGGATCCCATTTTAACATAACTCTTTTCATGTCCAATATCCTAAAAAATGTATGAAGTTATGTTGAGAGAAAATAATTATGCTTTTAAAAGAGTGCCAATTTGGCTGTTATTTTCAATTTTATTTTCAAATAAGTTTATTAATTAAGTTGATTTAAAGGACTTACCCCTAAATTTGAATTTAGTTCTTAGTGTTAAATCTTACTCATTAAAATGAAATGCAAATTTCTGGGAGGGGAGCAGCAAAAAAGAATTTGTTGATGATTTCATTTTTTTCTATGGTTCAGCATTAACATTTATGTCTTATTGACTAATGATGAATGATGATGCTTAATGCTAAAATTAAACACATAATAACATATATTTGAGATACATGTATAGTACAAGTTTACAAAGCAATGATCAGTACTGAGACTTTATTTATCATGTTTGTTGTACCAAGCCAAAATGATGGAAATATTTTGATTCTTTGGTACGTATAGCAATTGATATTGGTTTGTGTTTTTGCTTTTGCAATCCTATAAAAACTTAATGTCTTCATGACTGCAAATGGGATCCTTTTGATGTTTTTTTTCTGATAAGTTTTTTTACTCTTCCTCATCTGATGATGATGATGAATGATCACTATGCTGTAATGATAATAATAAGCATGGTGATAACTTCAAACCATTTAAACTTATTTATTAGATATTTTCATAAATAATGTCAAGTATAACTTAATTTATTTATTGGAATTAAACAATTTAAAATGATAGCTGGCACTATTGAAGACAATGGTGTAATAATTATGAGGAAGGTTGTAGTGCTGATGATGATTTTGATTTTTTTATTAATCATTAATTTGAAATAACATAAAAAAAAGTTTCATTACTTGTAATTAAATGAATTTTTATCCTTGTTCCTGCAATTTGGCAAAAAGGAGGTTATCTGTTGCGTGTTGTGTGTTGTGGGTTTGACTCTGGAGCCGAGTTTTTGGGAAGCTCAAATAAATTGGAAATTAACACAAGGGAGGAATCAATAAGTCCACCAATATTTTAATTGCATTGCATATATTACATTAATAATGATATCTGCCAGCAGCATTGGCCATATAAATACAGTGGTGCTTAAAAAAAGTTGGTAGTTAATAAAAGATATTTCCGAATAACATTCATACTCTAACTTATGTTGTAACATTAAAATGATCAAGGTTATGAACTTTTCATCTTTTTGTAAATTACAACATTTATTTTAATGTTATCATCTTCATCTTTATCATCTATTTGTATTTATATGTATATTATTGATTTTGGTTATTTTATGACTTGGTTGAACAGATTCTAGATGACTACTTCCTGTTCAGACATCCTAGAGTTGTAAAAAGGTCACTAAGGAAGAACAAAGAACATCTAATGACACTTGAAATGGATTCCAAGGTTGGTCCTTCTTTGCTAATTGTATCATCTTTATTACTGACACCAACAAGTCAGTCACACTTGGACCAATTATTAATCAAGGTTACAATAGACATACTTACTTAGTATTATGTAATGTAATGTAATGTAATTGCATGTGCAATGATCACATAGATGTTATTAATTGAAAACAGTGAAACCCCAAAGTCATGTGATAGATGAAACCAAAAATAAATCATTCATGACCTACAGACATTACATATTTTATTCAAAATATTGTTTACCACAAAAATGTTTGACAATATCTCTTAATATTTAATAATTTCATAACTTTGGCATCACTTAGGTCTGTTGGTATCAATGCATTTTTCATCATTGGTAATTGATGTCACATACTTTCGTGATTGTTATCTGGAATGAATTTGTACATAATTACAGCAATGCAAGGAGGATTAAAAATGTTTTAAAAATGGCTGCATCAATTTATGTAAAACTTTGCAAACAAAAAATTATCTCTCTTTATTACTCTAATTTCATAAATTGCATAATTAAGGTCCATTACCATTAATTAAACAAGATAATATATGATACTGGTGGTGCCCAGCCACACGTTGCTGTGGCTCAATCTGATTATTAATTTTATAAGAAATAAATTTTCAAATATGTTTATTTTTACAATTTCACAATGCTTGAGTTATTACGTTTTAAGCTTTTTAATGTCTCGCTAAAGTTTATTTACATAGATCAGGCCGTGACGTCATCGTGGCAAGATGGCCGGATTTTCGAAAAAAGCGTATTTTTACATAATATAGTTGTGGCATATGTATATAACCTATATACCAACACTCCCCTGACCGAGCACTATGTTGTGTCAAAATTTCAAAGCAATAGGTTAAGTACTTTCAGAGAACATTTGCATGTTACAAACACACATTGCATTTTTATTTATATAGATAATAGCTCTAAATGTGTAATAATTTAGTAATAATTTATAAAGTTAGGTATTAATTTATGTTGGATTAATTAGTCAATGAGGTTAACCATGTCATGTTATCTCCCATATCTTCAGAATTTTGAGCTAATTCGGGACATACCAGCATTGTGTGATTGTGACAATTTTATTTTTTAATGAGGGATTTCTCTGACAATTAATCATAAAAATTAGCAATTCATCAAAAGTGAGAGCATTTCTCATCTTTCTCATGGGCTTGCCTTTAACGTTCAGAAAATTATTTTGAAAATTATTTTTGTGGAGGAAATACATTGCCATAATTATGAGATAAAAACTTGTCTGTTACAAAACACATAGACTTTATTTTCTTCAACTTTTTTTCCTAATTTTCAGTGATTGTAAAAAAAATTAGATTGCTAAGATATTTAATTTATCGCATCACCGGGCTCGCAGTTGGAAGGAATTTGCACGTTTAGACTGAAGTCGAGTATATTTCTGGTGCATTTGCAGATTGGTTGTGATCTTTAATTTGAATGCATCTAAATAAATTATTATTTAATTATTGAATAATTATGAAAAATGTTATTTTGCAAGGTATCCTGGGTGGAGCAGCAAGTGGCAAGGAGAAGGATTAAGAGGGACTTCCATTTCAATGATCACAAATGGCCCAGAATGTGGTACCTGGTTAGTGCAACTTGGAATTATTACTAGTTTCATTTATTTGTGGACTCCCATTATTAAAAATATTATGACATCACATTTTATCTCACCTAAAGTTTTAGTAGTAAATATTGGAGCAATAATTACATTGCTGTCCTCCTGATATCACAAATGGGGAGATGGATTTGTTTTTTAATTTATTCCAAATTCCTGCCAGCTCTGGCTACCACTGCTAAGACCTAACTCTAACCTCTTTCAAGTTTCACCATACATCCCAATAATTTTCACCAATCTCTCATAATCATCACTATTAACAAAGGACCTGTAACAATTTGCTCAAATAATCATTGCTTGCAGTCCGACAATTTAAAATTATGATCAAGTGTCAAAAGAATGCCTTGAAGTGCATCTCTTGAAAGGTGGTGAACTTTGAGGAAAGATTTTAGTTGCTGATGTTGCAAGTTTCATTCTGGGTTTGTGGGATTTCTGCATTTCTTTTTGAAGGCGGCATTACATCAAAAAGAAATTATTGCCATCTTGATCGGCTCCAAACTAACTAACCCGATGATGATGATTATTATTATTATTATTATTGTCGTGATTATTGCTAAGGTTCCTAAGATGGAGGCGTTAATATATATTTGTGTTAAGTTCTTAGGGTTTGATGCTGCATTTCAAGTCCCACTAGCAGGAGATTGTTTAAAAGCTGTGATTGAATTTCTTTCTGAAATATTCAACAAGTTGATTGACCACCCTGACCCAGGGAAGGGTAATCAGATTTATTGCTCTTTTAGAGCACGATTGTCCTGGGGACAGGTGATGATAATGATGTCGATCTTACGCTGTCAGAGATGTTCCTATAACCTTTTAAAGATATCTTAATTGCTGGCTTTGTATCTTTGATCCAAAATGTTCAAATAAACATTGTTAAATTCCTTTTATGACATCACGTGCCCCTAATAATAACATTAATTTCAATTATTTTTCAGAATAAACATGAAATATTCAAAATCACCTGGTCATTAAATATCCATAAATAATTGCATTCCATTTTTTTTGTAATTTTAGAATGGGGGAGGAGTTCTGGACATGAATGTCTTGGCAGCTTGGAACAAGGGCTACACCGGTCAAGGGGTCGTGGTTTCAATACTTGATGATGGAATAGAAAAAGATCATCCAGATCTCAAGAAGAATTATGTACGTTTGTCCATTAGCCGAGCAAACGAATTTATTAATTTAGGATTTGTTTGCACAAGTAAATAAAATAAATGTGATTAGATGAAAATGCCATGAAGTTGAGCTAAAGACTAAACTTGAAATGAATGTATTCAATTATTGGTATGTAATTGGAATTTATGTAATTTTATTAATATGATTAAACGAATAAATTCCGATATAATATCTTAAAAACTATACAAGTGATATTCAAAATAATTACACCAACAAATGTTCTCTACTCGTCCTTCTGTCCATTAGGATCCACTTGCAAGTTACGATGTCAATGACCAGGATCCTGATCCACAGCCTAGATACGACTACACCAACGAAAACAGGTTTGTTGGTTTTTAATTGATAATCGACATCACAACCGATGTCGGACGCTGTATTAAACAGGCGCGTTCATCGTCATTGCTATTTTTAACATCAGACATGGAACAAGATGCGCAGGGGAGGTGGCTGCAGAAGCCAACAACGGCATTTGCAGCGTTGGGGTTGCTTTTGATGCCAGGATCGGAGGTAAGAAACGTAAAAGATTTTTTAAGAACTCGCTTCACTTTTCAATGATTTAAAAATTGTCTTTTGTCCACATCATGTTTACAACATGTTAAGAGGCATTTTTGCTCACCGGACGAAAGCGATTGAGAAGATGATGTATTTATATAATCTATTATTTGTTCTTTTCTTCAGGCGTTCGAATGTTGGACGGCGACGTGACGGACGCCGTGGAGGCTCAGTCATTGAACATGCGACCGCAACACGTCGACATCTTCAGCGCCTCCTGGGGACCGGACGACGACGGAACCACCGTGGACGGACCCGGTCCGCTGGCAAGAAGGGCATTCGAGGAAGGCATACAAAGGGTTAGGTCTCGTTTTATTTGCATTCTTTTGAACAGCGGATGGCTTCGAAGTCTTTGACACAGAAGACGTCAAAAGTAGGGCGGAGTTTATAAAAGACGCTTAATTTTATGGAAGGGTCGAAGAGGCTTGGGTTCCATATTTGTTTGGGCTTCTGGAAATGGAGGAAAGGAAGGAGACGGATGCAACTGTGACGGGTACACGAACAGCATCTTCACCCTTTCCATCAGCAGCACCACGGAGACCGGGCAGGTGCCTTGGTATTCCGAGGCCTGTTCCTCTACGCTGGCCACCACTTTCAGCAGTGGTTCAAACGTTGAGAAGCAGATAGTGAGTTGTGAAGATTTTATCTTGAATCTATTTTTTTGCTAGTAATAATTTCTATGTGAAATATTTATTTTATTCATTTATTTATTGTTAATATTTACGTAATAGGTGACCACAGATCTCAGGAAGAGTTGTACAGAGTCCCATACTGGAACTTCTGCCTCTGCTCCTTTGGCAGCTGGACTTGCTGCTTTGGTTCTTCAGGCCAAGTGAGGATTATTTTGTCATTATCTCCCTATTTGTTTATTTATTTGTTATTATTAACTTGTTTATTATTTATTACTTTCGGATCATCTTGTTTTCAGTCCCGAACTGACTTGGAGGGATCTCCAATACCTGGTCGTCCTCACTGCCAAGCCTTTGAGCCTCCAGGCTTCCGATTGGATGCAAAATGGCGTCGGAAGAAAAGGTTAGAAAATGGTATTTTAATAATTTAAATATTTTAGTTATTCTATGGTTTTCATTTATTTTAATAATTTAAATATATTTAGTTATAAATATTATTAAATATTTATGATTAACAGTTTTTGTTCAATTAAAAATTTCAAGGAATTACTGCAATTTGTTTGCACTGAGAATTGAATTATAAATGCAATGAGTTGCAAGGAAAAGCAGACTCTTTGTTATCTGTGGTATTTGGTGCCTTGCACTGCTTGCAATTTTCAATACTGACTTCATATATCCAAGTCGTTCCAGATGAAACCATTCAACTATTGTGATGGTAGCTTTGGATGTACTGATAATAGCAATGATTAAGGCTCATCCATTAAGTCAGAGACTTGCATACAAAGGGTTCACAAGGGTTTTCAGATATAACTTTCAATAAATTCTTTTCACAAAAAAAACATTTTTCACTGAGGATGGTAAATTAACTCAAAGCTCCTCATTTTAGTCAGTCACCACTTTGGTTACGGTCTCTTGGACATCTCGTCCATGGTCGACTTGGCACGCAACTGGACCACGGTGCCCGAGCAACATCGCTGCGAGATCCACTCCAAACAATCGCCTCGGTTCGTCTGTGGAATTGGATAACATTGTTTATGTTTTAACAATAATAATAATTGATGAATGGATTAACGATTAAAAAATAATTAATTGCAGAATCATTCCAGTGGATGGCCACGTGGAGAGCATCCTGCACAGCGACGGTTGCAGCGGTCGTCTTAACCAGGTGAGTTACCTGGAGCACGTTCAGGCCGTGGTAACCCTGTCTTCGTCAAGGAGGGGGGAGGTGGAAATCACTCTCACGTCCCCCATGGGGACCAGGTGAGTCGAGCCGAGCAGTCGTACTGGAACCTTCAAAACTTTCTTTACGTCGAATTTCACTGTTGATCCTTAACTAAATTAAGAACTTAATTTCTGACCTCAGGTCGGTCCTGTTGGCAAGGAGGAGCAAGGACATCTCGGAGGACGGTTTCAATGCCTGGGCCTTCATGACCACCCACTCATGGGGAGAAACGGGTCAGGGGAACTGGAAGCTGGAAGTCAGGAATGGAGCGAGCATAGGTGGGTCGGACCGGGATGTTCTGGTAACGAGGTTATCTGTGGTTAATGAAGTTGGCAAGTGCTTGAATATCAACAGTTTCTTTAATCTCGTTGGTTGCTTACAAATTACCTCTAATTGATTGCAAGTTCGTTCGTGTTACAATCCGTTTGCTAACACCATGGAGAGGAGGGGGGTAGGATCGGTTGGTTGGCTGGGGTGTATTGGCTCGTATTGGTTCTTGTTAGGGATGGTTCTTTTTACTGAATAGTTAAGATTAATAAAACTTTGATGAATGTTGATGATGCTGATGATATTGATGTGGATATTGATGTTGATGATTAACTGGGCAAGAAGCAAGCTTTTAAAAATTTATGGACGAAAGCTCATTCATGAGAAAGTCCCAGGATGTGAGATTTACTCTCTTAAATGAGTGAGTGATTGATTGTCTGAGTGATTGAAGGTATGAATGTGTTCTTTATTTAGGGTGATCCTAAGTTAATGAGTGATTCAGAAGAAATAGAAGCATTATTGGCTGTCTTGTGAAGAATTGCATCATTTGAAGTCCAAGTCTGACGTTGCTGTTCTTGGTATTATTATTGATGGTTTGACGATGATGATGACGACGATGATGATTGAAGTCATGATACTATTAGCATTATTATTCTATGCTAGCAAAACTCCTGGACTGGTCCCTGGTCTTGTTTGGGACTGAAATTGTGCCACACAGGGGCTGGTTCCCTACCAGTAGCAAGAGGAGTCATTACAAGAGAGGTTGATGATGATGGTGGTGGTGGTGATGATGAGTCATTACAAGAGAGTTTGATGATGATGATGATGGTGATGATAGCACACATGATGCTCAAGGGTTCCTATTTTTACATTTGAACCTTTAATCCTTATATTCTTTGAATGATTTTTGTTCAGATTTTTAATTTTGCCACATTTATATTTCTTAATTTATATTCGTACTTTTCAAACTGATATGTTAATTAGCTCTTGACCACTTCGTTTGTTGATTTGTTTTTATCGCATAGTTATGTTATTCCTAGTCAATTGTATTTTTTTATGGGTAATCCTTAGTTGGAATGTTAGACTACAACATTGTTATTGAGCTTAAATACTCACAACAACTGATAGCACTTAATCACTTCATTAAATACTCACACAACTGATAGCACTTATTCACTTGGTTATGGCATTGAAAGGTAGGAATGTGACATGATATTGAAATTAGGGCAGGAAGAATTTAAATAGTTTGTTATTGTTTAATATGACATCATCCAAGTCTTTAAATTGATTATTTTTCTGTTTTCAAAATTTGTGTTATTTAAATATCAATGAACAAATTCTTTTAAATTGCTTTGGTTTGGCAATTAATTAATTGAAATTATTTAACTTTGAATTCTCATCAACAATGTAAGTGGTAGTTCCAGGATCTAAGTTGATTGATAACAAGCATGATTGGTGAAGAATTTGTTAACACTGTTTGATCTTTAAATACTGAAATGATAAGCTTTGGAGTTTATTTTGTTCCTAGAATCATTAGTGATACTAATCAAATTAAAAAATAATTTTTAAAAAAGTGACGACTTGCAATTGGCTATGATGATTGCAGCCACCCTGCGCACCTGGTCCCTGGTAATGCATGGCACTTCGGTCCCCCCAGGACCCAAGATGTTTCTGCCCCGAAAGAGCAAAGGCTCCAACCACTTCTACAACAGAGACTACTATGTCTTCTCCTCGTCTACCGCTATTTCCCTCTCCGCTGCAACTCTCGTCCTGTCTTTGCTCCTGTCTTCACTCCTATCGACGTTCCGTCACTCGAACGGAAACTCATTCGACTCTCGAAACGATTCCTGATCGTGGTCGAAAGAGATTAGAACATGAGAGTTTAAATAAACGTATTTATTTGTTTGTTTATTTATTTACTTATTTATTTATTATTTCATGGTATTAGTTTATTTATTTTATTATTAACTACTTATTGTCACTCACGACAATAGAAGTGGCTTTGTTGGGTGATCTTACTTACTTCTGCTTGAAGTGTCTGTGAGTTTATTGTATCGTTGTTCAATATTCTATGGAAAGGTCGCTCGGTTCAAATGCCGCACGTCTTTGGTTTTGCAGCGATTTGTTGCATTTTAGTCTTGTAAATCCTGCAAGCAGAACGAGCAGACGGATGGAAGGATGAATTAAGAAATTAATGATATGGATTTTTATTTTCATAATTTGATCTTTTGAAGTATTAAACGTTTTGTTTTCTCGATTTTTTTAAATTTTCCAACGCAGAAGATGTTGAATTGCATCAGAAATTATTTTATTATTTCCTTCGCAGTTGTTAATTTCTCGGTTGCCCTTGGCAACAATTTATTATTTATTTATTTATTTATTATTTCCAATGCTGTTTTTCGTTTGAGATTGCAACAGTATTGCAGACCCACGGGGTTTTCATAACAACGCTTGTGATGGAGGTTACTTTCGTCGGATGCCGTTTTAAACACGTTATTGTTTATATTTAATATTGTTTGTATTTATCATTGTTTATATAAAATTCCGTAGAACTTTGTACTTTTAGGCTTTGCTGTATATTTTATACTCCCGTTGTGCTCCTCATCTATTTATGCTAATTATTCCTCTTGGGAGTCCCTTAGGATAAATGTAAGCAGAAGTCACTTGCTTTCAATTCATGTTACCTTGTGTTGTTGTAATGTTGCGTGTTATGTACAGAGCATTCGGATGTTTATGTGTATTCGTGTCTTTTCAGTAAAGTTTTTTGTTTCATCTTTAACTTGCCATGGATTGTTTACATTTTATGGTCAAATGCTTTATTGCTATTGAGGTGAGGATATTTGGGGAAATATCAGTTTGCGGCCAATTATATTATTATTAATAGTTTATTTATATGATGCTTGTTAAAGCTTCGTAAATTTAATAAATTGATGTTATATTAACAACAGTAAGCTGCACAGTTGTCACTGTGTGCAGAATGAGTGATTAAAAGCATGTCATGACTTGAAGTTCTGCCTGTTGTTGTTGGTCGACCATTGCTCTTCTCCATAAGATGTTGTTATGTTTGCTATGCGTGTGTGTGTGTATTTATAACTCTTAAGCTATAAATTTGGAAATTATGTTGGATGCTTCATAATATTATATGGCTGCCATGGATTTATTTAGAAAGTGCGAGGCTGCAATTAGCAAACAACATGCAAATGGGACAGTCATCAAGAAGGCTTGGCATTATGAACCTTGTCTACAAAACTGATTCTAAGATTGATTCGAGAGTTATTTGCTTCATGTTCTTTGGCATTTGTCATCCACAGAGTTGCATTAATTGATAAGAAATTATGAATCAGACTGAATGATTATTATGATATTTATCAGATCCCGTCACTTTGTACTCAAGACTTAAGGTCTTGGGATGAAATTAAGATGGATGCGTATTTGCAGTTAATTCTTTCGCTATTCGAAAATTTTTTTAAGTCCAAGTTGGTAGCTCAAGAGTTGGTCCCGTGACTGGTTTCTGACATTTGATGAATTCTCGAATTGTTGAAGCCTCCTACCTCATTTGGTTTTTCGTCTGTCGATATTCTGTTGGCTGCATTTGTATATATTGTGTTATAAGTATACTTTGGACACGACAGAAATTGCAGCTTGCGTCAACAAAAATCATTTCAATTTAGTGAATGGAAGTGTGTTTATGTAAATCAGAAGAAAAAAAAGTTTTTCAGTTTATGACGAATGACGATATTTTGATCTGACTTTTGATTTTATCCATTGATTTGGTAACAATTCCTGAGTTTTAATGAAAATGAGCTTTAATGAGAAGGTGATTATTATGCCATAACTGGTGCTTGTTCTTAGTATTTCTTAAGGTGTTTAGCATTTATTTCTGGTTCTTGTTTTGAGTTTTTGAAGTTATGGTTCTTAAAACGAGTTCAAAATTCGGGAAAGGATTTGCTGTGGCCCTAATAATAAGTCATTAAATGTTATTAATGTCAGTTGCTGTGCCCGTGTTGGAGGAGGTGAGGATACATCTTTTTTGAGTGGCAAATAACTTTGTCATTGATCCATAATCCTATTATTAACATCCTAATGTTAATCGGCGTCCTCGGGTCTGACCGGCTTGTGACTTGCAACTTAACTGGAGTACATTGGAAATGTCAATAATAAGTTTAATGTAATTACACTTTATTTTAAAAAAAAAACATTATTAATTTTATTAATTGCTTTTTTCATGGTGGATGTGAAAATATGAAGGGTTTTGCGGTATTTCCAACTAGATTTTCCAAGAAATTGTTCTTAATCACTAGATGTCAGGATGCGATCATTTAATTTCCATTTTGTCGGCACTTTGATTTGCTTAATCATTAAATAATAAATCCATTATTCATTTTTATCCTATTACTAATTAATAGTAATTTTATTATCTATTCTTAAGAAAGGTCTTAACATGAACCAACTAGTCAGCACTTTGACCTACTGCCAGTATTTGCTTTTCCTTATATAAAAACGTTGGTCGTCTCGGAAGCTGTTGTTGCTATTCCAAGTCCATGATGGCCTGTTGTTGTTATTATTATAATCTCAAATTGGTTGCTTGGGTCAAGGTTCTTCAGTTTCTAAGGCAACAATCAGCTTATTGTGCAGATAATCGTCTGAGATTCCATACTAATGTGATTGATCGTTGCAAAATTGTATCCGATTTCGTTTTAAAGGAACGAATGAAAATTTAAAAATTATTTTACAACGAAGCATCATTTTACCTCAAATGAAATAATTTAATGGCAATCTTCAGCCTTCGAGAATCACTGAAATTTCACTTGTATCGTGAGCATCATGTCCAACTGTACAATTTTAAAATCCTGTCTACGTCACGGACTTGCATAACTTTATTACCAAACTGTGCATAAATCTGTCCGATAAGTACAATTTTAGCCAACTTACATTCCATTTATCGGTCTTGAACACTGTACCTCTGAGCCATTCATTTCCCATTAATATATATTGACATAAGGACCACATCAGACAACGCATCCATCAGCCGCTTTATCTTAATGATGTGAAATTGCTTCACCTGATTTAATTTCATTCGTAGCACTGACTTTTTATAGCCTTAAGAGGGATCAATATATCCAATTGTACGTTATGGATATTATCCAGTTATGAGCAATTAGTTATGAGTTATTAACTTCCTACTTAACGTCTATCAAGGCACATATCGGTATTGACCTCCTAGAAATTCTAATGAATACAAACCATCATCAGCCTAAATAGCACTACAAGTGTAAGATTGTTACATAAGCGATATCAGGAAGACAAATGTAATTGATGTTCATTATTACAATGAAGGCTTGTAATTCCTTACAAGTAATTTTCACTGGATCTTTCTTTGATCTTCCGCTTGCCTGGTTCATCATATTACTGAGATGAAAGGAGAACGTGCTTCAACAATACACCTACACTCAATGTTAATCGATAGAAATTCAATTATTGAAACAAGTATTGAATGCATAATTACTATTGATATTGGTGATTATGGCTGCATCAAATGGGGGAGTTTTGTACGAATTAATCAAGTGCGAAAGAATATGAACTTTTATAAAATTGGTAAATAATTTTATTTTTACACATCAAAAAGATGCTGCTGTACCCTTGGAGAGTGACGGCTGGAAAATACCAACTAAGAAGTTTACAAGAGAATATAAAAAATCATGCCAAGACAATGAAGTTAAGCTACTTCGGATACTTGTTGAGACTAACAGGATTTGAAGCTAGCGTATTGACTGGACATAAGGAGGGAGGCAGAGGTCGGGGAAGACTTAAACCGTGTGGTTTGGACAACACCCTGGCATGAACGGTCCTAGGAAAATCGGACCTTCTAAACGCTGCAAGAATATTCTCTGGAACATTCTGACCCATACGTGTAACAAGCAACGGAGGCTTATGACACGACATATAATTGAATTGAATACACATTAAAGACATATATTTGTACTTTTTTACATGTCCAACGTCATAGATGTGCTGGACAGTCCCAAACGTTTGAACAGGTAACTTAATAATAAGATAATATAAATAAATAGATAATGTTAATATTTTTAAACTTTTTTTTTCATAAAATTAAGAACAATATTTACTCTCGTCGAGACACAAAGGCAACACAAAGTTAATGCGAAGCACATTTGAAAAATCCCTTCGTTAAAAATTGTGATCGAAATTAGAATTAATACACTTTTCCTACAAAACAAAAAGGCAAAACAAAAAAAAATCATTTTTTTTTTAAAGAGAAGCACACACGGGCACACACGCGCACATACTCATGTAATATGAACATTAAATGAACTCGATTTTGAATTACTTTTAAAGTTTTTAGTTTTGGAGATGTTGCTTGAAATGTTTTCCTATTTCGGTGACTCATCAAAATCCGTTTCTGGTCGAAGAAGTCTGAAAAAGTACGGCACTTTCCTTTGTGGTGGCCCTTCGAACAACTGATCTGCCTGCACGGGGACTTCTTCTCGAATGAAGGTTTATAGTTCGCGAGAAGAAGTTTTTCCAGGTTTGGACGGTTTTCGGTGACCAAATCCAAACACCGCTGGCAGTTCCGATGATGAGAAACATAAAAATCTTGAGAACTTGAATTTCTAACGACGGTATCGATCGTGGCAACGAGCAATCTACGAGTTTGGAAGATCTGTCCAAATGGAGACAGGGTGTGGCGTATGATGTGGCCTTCCATTTATCTTGGTTGGAGCGCTCGTACAAGAGACAACCCACAACACAAGTGGCAGGAGCAGTGTAAAGGATAGAAAAGACTCCAATCTTGATCATCAGATTCTCGAACTTCTTCAAATCGGCGCCTCCGTCTAGCTTGAGATCATTCCTTATCCTGAACATAGCAAAAAAGCCTGCTATGATAAAGATAGAGCCAATAGCCAGATAACAAATCAGCGGACTGATGACAAATGCCAGAGAAGAGGTTGGATTTTGATTGCCGACAAAGCACAAACCCGTCAATTCATCTCCGTCAACTCTTCTCAATATCAACACTATGATGGTTTTAACGGCTGGAAAAGTCCAAGCAACCACGTGAAAATAAGTGCTCAGACCCTGGATAGCCTCTCTGCCCCATTTCCTACCCGCGGATAAGTAGAAAGTGAATGTCAGGATTACCCACCATATACAACTTGCCATGCCGAAGAAATAGAGGAGAAGGAAGACCACAATGCATATTATGTTTTCCAAACCGTCTTGAATCAAGTAACTCACACCCGGTCTTAACTGATCGCACGAAACCGATTCGGCACCAAAGAGAATCCTCAGGATGTAAGCGCTAGAGTAGACGAGACAGCAAGCGGAGAGGAAGATAATCGGTCTCTCCGGATATTTAAATCTCGAGTTATCCATGAGGAAAGTCAAGAATGTGAGACTGGTCGAAACAAAGCAGAATATCGACCAAATGATCATCCATACTTCGGCAAACTGCTTGTCGTCGGCTTTGAACATAACGTCTGCAAGACAGCGTGGGGCGCAAGAGTCGTTAATTTTTCGTGTGACTACTTTGCCGAGATCCACGTATCTCTGGGGACAGTGGCCGTCATCGGGGTGTAGCTTATAAATCGACGGAGAACCAGGAATTATGGAATTGATGGCAGGATGGTGTTTTGGTGATTTGTAGCCACTACCTGAAGGCGGAGTGGAGCTAAAGTGGTGGTTTTGATGCTTGAGAGCTTCTAATAAGCGCACTATGTTTCCGTTCGTTCCAACTGATCCGACTAGACCAACCTCCTCCATATTGTTGTTTTGTCGCCCGTCATAACTGCTGTCATAAGAGTCGTGATCTCCTGGAGGTTCGATGCAAAGGACTGAACTTCTTTCTCCTTTCTCCGGCAGATTGCCACAATCCAAAACAGCAGGCCACTGAAAATCCACCTGCCTTAAGAGTGGCTCGCACTTTTCTTTTACTCTGAGACACATTGACCTGCAGGCGGGAATGACGAGGGTTTCGTCGATTTGTTCTGTGCACATCGGCGCGTACAAGGAGCAGAGAAAGAACTTGAGCCATGGAGAGCATCCAGTCTGAATGAGCGGTATGAATTCGTGAACCTGGAGTTCGGCATCTTTCTGATTCGATTGACCGACGAGATTGGGCATGAGGGTTAGGTTATACTTCATGGTGGCACAGAGAGGTATTGTTATCTTCTCGCACTTCTTGGTGTCAGCGTCCATCTGATAGCCTTTTGCGCTGTCGACAAACAATACCACAATCGCGACGACAAAGCGAAATCTTGTCGGCATGACTGCTCCCTAATTCAAGATCGATCGACTTATTACGAAATCAAATTTTAATAATCATGGAAAATGTAAACTCAACTCCAGCTTGTCATGAGAGCCAGGTATCCAGAAATTACCGAAATTGTCGAAGTATGTAGTAAATCTTTTCTTGTTCTATATCGGAACAACTAAAGTTTCTACTGCACAGTAGCAGTCCGGGACAGTAGCAAAGACAAAGCCAACCACAATAGAGGAGAGATTACGAGGAAAAGAGAGACGATAAAAATTCAAATCCACTAGCCTGCAGTTCATTCAAAATGAGAGCCAATTCGTCAACGTAGCAGATGATATAGGCTGACGGCACCCACACGCATAACAATGCATGGCCCGTCTCGATTGATGGGAGATCTCTTTCGTTCGCGTACGTGTTCATCTTTTTGATCGTTCGCACGTGCACTTGATTCACGTATAAGTCACGTTTAGAAGTTATGTTGCCAACATGCTTCCAGAAGTTAATTAAATGATTACAGGAAAACAAAAGAGACAAAATTAGAACTTGAATCAGATGAACCTTTTTCTTACATTTTCATAAGGCATTTTGGGGCATTTAATTCAAATTGAAAAAACTGAAATTATCGAGAAGAAAATTTGCACTTTACTTCCTTCCCATCGAGTGGACACTTCGTTATGAAGGTATATCTTAAAAACAACTTTCGATTCTGGGCCAGTTGTGTGAGGAAGAGAAGGTCTGAATCTTTTAAGTCTATAATTTTGGATTAGTCGTTTTATTATACTTAAAATTATTATTTTATTTCCGTATTATAATTAAAGTGGTCTTAATCACAATCGCGAAGATATCGACGGAATTGGTTTTGTTGCTAATCCAACCTGTTGTTATTACCAAATCTTATATAATTATAATTATTAAAATTATTACTGCCTTATTGTAATTATCACCGCCAATGCCTCCCAGGAATTCAGCGGCACCTCCAAGGGGTATATTCTCGATCTTCATCATTCCCGACGAAAAGTTACCTTCTTCAATTGGAAGCAAACGGCTTGACTTTGCACAAACCATCTGATGTTCATTACTGGAGATGAAATACTCAGAACTCTTCAAAACTGACTTTTCCTCGAAAATTACGACGGATTCCTCAGTCACGACAGGATTTTAATCAACTTCTGGAGTGCGTTTTGTTTGTTGAATGGATGGCGCTTTTCGGGAAGAAATATTACGTGCAATCGAACTCATCAACATGTGCTCGCAGAAGCGATGGAATAGCAAGTCTTGAAAGCGAGGATTACTGACAAAGAATTTGATGATTAAAAGTAAGAAGCACGGGCAATTAAAAGCACCTTCAATTACATGGAAACCAAAGAATTACGTAGTACGTTTAACATATTGGAGCATCAAGAATGAAATTGTGGACAAAAAGAACCCTGAAAAATCCCGACAAATAATCGAAATGGTGGAAGGCAGAAGAAAAATTGCAAAAACATGGAATTGGCTCCAGGCAAATTGTTCTGTTAAATCTCATCATGGAAAACGATTGCAATCTAAATCTGTTTTCACTTTTAATCGTTCGCTCACGAGGGTCTCCCGACTCCTAACTGAAAAATAAGTCGATGCTCCTGATGACGATGGCGACGATATTGAAATATTTAATTTTATTAATAAATTTATACACTAATTAAAGTCATCAATTTCAAAAGTGAATGATAATGTATAAATAATAGAACTCCCAGGAATTGTTAGGATTCCAAAGATGATGTCGAATGTTTTTGGGAGAATTTGAGTGCAGGGATGGATGGATGGATGGACGGACGGACGGACGGATGGATGGATGGATGGATGGATGGATGGATGGATGGATGGATGGATGGACGGACGGACAGACGGATGAATGATCACGTGGAACGAGATCAGTTCAGCATTTCTGGAATCGCTCTAAACTTTTAACAACAGCTGTATAAATCTAGGTCGCAATTTACACCGCTTGAAAATATACAAAGGCCCCATTAATAAATAACATTTCTATAATAATTTATTTTTATACAATCAATTGTAGATTGTATTTCCATAGATTGTAAGTAATATTTTCAAATTTCCATAAGGACATCTTAAAATGATAGTCTAAGTTTTCAATAAATAGTTTTTTACCACAACATTTAAGCTAATTATAACTTAACTGCTTAAAAAAAGCCACAATGGTGGAACTCTTAATTAGCCAGGGACTCTCATTTATTACGTCGACTCAAATGATTTATGACTTCATTCTTTCGTCGCTTCCGTCTATCAGACCATTCATCCGCTAATTCGTCCGTCCATCCAGCTATCAATACTATCATCCTATCCAGGACTTTCCGTACTTCTATCCGAAATGTTTTCAATATAAAACTTATATCTACCCCATCTCTGAATCCGCCATAACTTATGCTCAATAAGGTCGCATTCCACGTGAGAGACTTTTTAGTTTTAAATTATGTAATTATTATTATTATTATTAGTAGTAGTAGTAGTAGTAGTAGTAGTAGTAGCATTACTACTTTAACTATGTAATTTGATTTTTATTATAATTAGCTTGAATCAATTAATTTAATAAAATAATTAAATTTATGCTTATATCATATCATACATTCAATTGTGCTTTATAATTGTATGATTGTCACTTTATCATTCTACTTTGATTTATTTTATTATTTTACGTGAACTCCGCTGCATCTTTAAGAACATTTCCTTTACTATTTGCAATTGAAGCCAAACTTCATCGATGACTCATCGGTAGAAGATTGCAGAAATATGGCTAATCATAAAGATTATCAAGCGCAGATTTCATTCAAAAGCTTTACGCTCAAAAGTTGAACGAGAACAAATCATTTTCTCTGGTAGCATCTTTAAACTTTAGATGTAATTCTAAAATGTTAAGCTTTTAAAACAATCTTTTCACCGATGAGGGTCATCCATTCATCAGTCCAGGAAAATGTAGATGGATAAGTAGAGGAGGAAATAATGTATTCAGAAAATGACTTAGGCTTCGAATAGATAAGGCCGAGCGATAAACAAGCAGGAAATAAACTACGGCAAAGAACAAAAAGTGGACCCTAAGAACCATAATTGTTTACTGCATGTCCATCACATGAAGGTCATTAAGAAGTCTGAAGTGGAGCTTCAGTCTTTGATGAATGGAAGTCACATGGTCGTCATCTTCATTATCATCACCGCCCGATAATAAAATTCTTCAGGAAAGTCTTAAGTCATTTATTATCGTCGACATTTTTTGTAATACAGATGACTGAAATTGATACAAACTTAGAGGACTTCAATCTCTTGTTTCCAAAACTCAAGAATCATAAAAAAAAGCTCCATCATAGAATGAAAAATGAATAGGGACTCTGCAGTGAGGAATTTGAGATCAATTTTTCATGCTAAGCTTTGAATGGAAGAAGCGAATTTGCACCGGAAGAATGGCACGATTCCAATCATGCGTGACGTTGACGTATCGAACCGGCGATATCTTAAGAACGAGCCTTCGCCGTGGGGACAATGTCGAAATTATTGATATGTTTCTTTTTACTGAATTGGATAAGTAATTAGCAAAGAATTGGATAAGTAATATCAAACAATAATAAATTTTGCATGAGAATAAGAGGGCTCATGTCCAACTGTTTACCAGGATTTCTTTCAAACAGAAACAAATCTCAATATTTAATATTTATACTTCAATCGCCAGGTTATAGCAATCGAGATAATCTTTTGGCTCTCGGCTATTAGACCACTGAGGTTCATTGTTAAACTATCAAAAATTTTAAATATTATTAATATTACCTTAAAACTAATTTTTCTTTCAACGAGATTCTATCAAGTTTTCTATATACACATATAGAGAAGAAATATCTTAATTATAATGTCATAAAAATTAAATCTCGCAATTCGATCAAGAATATCAATTTAAATTATTTGCTTGTAATTCAGAAATTTGATTTACATTTAATGCCCCCAATTTAATCAGAGCCACCTCGTGATTATAACTGGAATATCTCTGGTGATCCGGGGATAAACAGATTTAATCAATGAGAAGTGGGCGAAACACCCTTTCAATCATCTTTCGATTGACATCCCTAAAGCCTTACTTAGTATCAGATGTCTGTAATATCATTCATCTTGCAAAATGGTGCTATGAGTTATGCAAATTTTTATGGTGTACTCTTTAACCCTCTTTTATTTTCTAAAATTGAAAATTTTCCTCACACATTGCCAAATTTGGCATCATAGACACTTTGGCTAATGGCAATTTAATGTTTTACTTTGCCTGGCCAGTCTTGAAAAAAAATTGTGTTGTGATGTGATGCGTTCGGGCGCGCTTCGCCCTCCGAAAATAAGGATTCTTGAGATTTGTCTGATAGCATTTAGGCAATCTTTATTTCGTTTTGCTCAAGTTCGGTGCAGTTTTAAGATATTTTGTTAAATCTTTGACTTTAATTGTCAAATTGAGAATATTTATTTCAGTTCCGTGAATTGGTAAGTTGTCTTGACTTGGGTTATCGAAGTTCGTTTGAGTTTTATGCAGTGCTTCTAATAATAATGGATGGTTAAGAGTCATCTGAAGGCATCTGGCGATGATCAGTTTCTTTTTGGCCATTGAGATATTTTTTGCGTTAGAATACATGCATATATTGGATAATTTTAGATAGTTAATAGTTAAATATACAAGAAAAATCCTATTATGTTGCAATGATTTGTAAGTTTATCGTTATGTCTATGTTGTTCAAGAAACCATGATAAATCTCTCTGATTAGCACTTGGATGACTAACAGATCGGTTCATGTATATTCTTTTTGACCATCCTAATACGATTCTTCTGCTGTATGAAGGCTTACTAAATATAGACAATTACCACCTACTAAAGGATGATATCAAAGCTGCTTATTCAGGCTTAGAATAATATCAACTGTGACACAGTCTGATTGCTAGCCTGGTATAGTCCTGAATCTTTGGAGTTTGTAATTTGGGGATTCAAAAGGCACACCCTTGAATTAAAATTTGAAGAAAAAAAACATTATGAGACATAGTATGTAAAGTCCAGTTTAGAAGGTGAGATTGTTGTAAATGAATGAGTATTAATTTGATCTTGAAATATTGAGAATGTTAGGCATTGAAAAGATCTCCAACCAGTGATGAATGTGGTTATCATAATATTCAATAGTCATATTCAGTTATGAATCATTATTTAAGTATTTGTAATGTTGTCTGTAAATATTCAAACAAACAAAAATAATTGGCTAATAATTGCTGAGTTGAATTTGCATTTCAGAGATCATTTTTTAAATATTTTTCATTTTAGGCTCTTTAAGTCTGCTACTTGTTTGTTGATCACTAAAGTTTTGCCTATGATTTCAGCTGATGACTTTCCTGGGTTTAGATTTAAATTATTTTTTCTTTTGATTCTGATTTCTAACACAAGTTTGAAAAACTGATTTCATGGCATTTGAAAAAACATTAATTAATGGCCAAAGCAGAATTCGTGCAAACCTTGGAAAGTAAACTATCAGCAAGCATTTAATTAAATTGTGATAATATTAAAAATACTAGGACCTCAGAACATGGGTTTAAGCAAGTCCACACAAAACAGTGTTCAATGAAGGAAAGATTGAGGTTTATTTGAAGCTCTGACATGTGATCTGCTGTATTTGGACTTAGCCATTAGCAGAAGTTAGCAACTAGTATCATTATCATCATTAATAGGTGATATTGATGCGAGTCATTTTCATTTAGATCATCCATTTATTTTTCCATCTTGTGAGTCCATCACAATAGTCAACATATAGATGCTTACATCATAATCTTTTTTTGAGACATTTTTCTTTGAAACTTTTGCTTTTTGATAGTTTTTGTGAAATTCTCTCATCCAATGTTTTAGCCAATATTTTAAGATTTGAGATTATTTAAATTCAATTAATGTCCATGATGTTTGCAGCTTAATGGTCAATCAAGATGTTACTATCAAGAGTGCTGATAATAGTTGTGATCTTCCTTGCACAAGTTTTATGTGACGTTTCTTAGCTATTGTACTTAAAATCCTTCAGTCGCTAAAAGCTTTTAATTTTTGGAACCCCATTATCTCTATTACTGTATTGTCTGATTTTGTGATATTATTTTTAAATCTAGAGTTAGATTTTTGTTGGCAATGACAACAACTGTTGTTGGTGAATGGTGGATGTTTTATTTGGAGAAGAGCCAAAAACTAGCCTATTTGTTGTTCTTGAGCCTTGGATGGTCTGTGATGCTCTTCTAGCATTTTCATACTTTGATTACTAGTTGGTCTACCTAAATCACCTTTATTGAAGTAGAAATGGTCAATTGATGTGTTGCCATCAAGTTTATCAAGGTCTTCAGCTTCTCAAAATTAATATAGCTATTGATTTTCCACTATTTTGTGGAGGGACTTTATAACACACAATACCAAACAGTTGATGATAGCGATCAAGAATTAATAATAAATAAATTTGTCATCCAGGTGCTGCTAGCCATGTCATTTTTATGTCTTTTCAAAACTAAATTTAGTTTTACATGTTTGAAAGTACAAATTTCCTGCCTACCAGATTTTTGATATTAGTTGTTTTCTAAAGTATAAATATTATTCTAGTTAAATGCAAAACAAATGAAGTTTCCAGTCAATGTGAAAATTTCTTGTGTCATTGATTTGATAGGAGTTACGGATTATTTGAGGGCAAGACTGCAAACATCTCTTCCAATCCAATCTACCCCAATCCAATTGCTGAGGAATATCATCGGTGATATCACGGATATGCCTTTGTGATACCTTGGATTTGAATTTCACAAAAACATTTTAGAAAGAAATAAAGAATTCTTAGTTTCTCAGAGGTCTGAAACTTTAATTAAACAAAGAGGACTCGACAGAAGGTGAAGATTAAAAGCAAGTCATCTTTATAAATCCAAAGCAAAATCGTCTGAGTCACTCCTTTGTCGCGTGTTCCGATCAAACTTTAAGATGGCGGCGGAGCATGCCGAACTGGTCATGGAAATGCAGTCGCTGGAAAAGCTGCCCCATTCTGAGAGGGTGAAACACGCAAAGAAAAGACGTGCTCAGCAGATGAAAGTATACCAACAGTACGAGAAGAAAATGGAAAAGGACTCCAGGACCGTTCGCAAGTCGAAAGTTCAGGAGAGATTAAAGTCCAACAGGGGACTCCAGTTTGCACAGTCGACCCTTTTGTTTGATGCTGCCATCAGAAATGATCTTGAGGAAGGTGGGTTCAAGTCATCTGCTTTTGGATTTCGCATTATTATTATATTATATTATTGTTATATTAAATTATTATATCAATCAATGTTAAACTATTCTTCAGGATGATTAACATATGTTGTCATAAAATAGTAGTAATTAAAACAACCTACCTTTGAGGGGGCTTGATTTACAATTTTCCTGGTGCTCCAACAATTAAAATTATTGTTTTGAAATTGTAATTAAATTCATTTTTAAATGTCTAAGTGTGATAAGATGACTGGCTACATTTGAAATCCATTTCCCGTTTCATTGTTTGGAACATTTTCTAATGCCATCATCTGCAGATTCTTTTGATAAAATCAAATACTGAATTTAATGAGAAAATGGCTTTTTTGCAGTGATTCCACGTCCATAATTAGTTTTCATTTAAAATAAAATAACTCCAAAACTTGAGATAATATATAATTACTTTATAAATTTGTAATTAACCATAAGATTTCAATTTCCTTTTGAAAGCAAAGAATGTGTTTGTGATCCTCAAATGCCTGTTTTCAGATAGTATTTTAATGACAATTTTTTTAATTACCTAATACTGAATGGCTGTTAATTACTATTAAATGGTTTTGTTATTTGTAATCGTGTTTGAGTCTAAAATTTGGATCAAAAACTGAGCAGGGTGCATTGAATATGCTCTGGGCAGCTTAACTTAACATCTACTTAACTGAGAAGAATATCAAATGATACCCAAACTCATTTGAATTGCAAACGAATCTTTCTTACTCCAAATTATTTATTAGATTCTTCACGAATTACATTACATAATCAATCGTGTTTTATTTCTATTATGACCGATAATGAAAATAATGAAAAGTTTTGAATAATTATTATTTCTAAATATTGTTGTTCATTTTATATTTATTGGTTGTTTGTTTGCAATAGGTTGCCTCCTTAGTGGGAGTAATTCCTTTCGGGCATCCCTGGTTTCACCGTTATATTTTTTTCTATTTCTAATTTGTGTGGTGTTGTTAATTTTGGTGTCTCCAAAAAGATGAATAGATAAATAAATGTTAATACATGATTATTTTTGTAGTCATCCTAGAAAAACTCATTTGGAAAATGAAATACAATTTAATAATATAAATTTAGTAATATTAGGGTGATGATGAAATAACAATGTAGGGCTCACATAGAAAACATATTTTAGTAATTTTTATAACTGACGATTCTGAATTTGAGGATGATTTAAAAAAACATTTGCACTCCAAATATTTGTTCTACAAGAATCCGAGAATCCATTGAAAGATTTGCTTTATTCCATCATGTAAGTCTTTGGCAGTTTTGAATGTTGAAAAGTCCTGGTAATTTTTATTCTGGCCATGGCATCATTCTATTTGACATTCATTCATTCCTGCTTCGTTCCTGCATTCTTCTATGTTCAAATAAAAGGAAAGGGAGGAAGTTCTTTTACACGTTGAGATACTTGACACCAAGTGACCACTTCATCATCGTCGTCATCATCATCAGCTACATCTTTCACAACCAAGCAGAGGCTCAGTAATATCCATCTTTGTTTTAATAGCATGGCCTCCTCCTACAAAACACTAAAATGTTATTCATCAGACATTCAGTGAAAATAATTTCTTGTGGCACAATTTTGAACTCATTATTATTCAAGTCATTACCCGTTACCAGATTTCAACAGGCATCACTTTCTATTATCATTTTCTGATAATGATTGTTGAAGTCCGAAGATATGAAAGAACGTATTGATCACGTCGTGTTCTTTTTACAGCTGAAAGTCTACTGAGGTCCGGAGTTGACCCAAACTTGGTGGGAGGAGACAGCCTCTCAGTGCTTCATCAGGTCGGTTACCAGCAGTATTGATAATGATGATGGTGGTGGTGATGGTGATGACGATGACGACAATCGATGATGATGATTCTTGATTTTATAAACCTCTAAATGCAAATTCCTTTATAGCTGACTTCATCTCATTAGCAAGATGGCAGCGGCTCACATCAATCGTGGGCTTCCAAATATTTATCCATCCAGTTTGCATATTATTTGCTTAGTTTTTCATTTGTACATCCAAATTGTTTATTTACTTTGAAAACATTCCCTGCACACTTCTGTGCCACATCATTGTGGTCATCATTGATCCCACTTCCTCTGACTGGGTTCAATTTCCTTTTCCCATTAATTTTCAAGGAAAGATATGCAAGTCATATCCTTTTAAAGGTCTTATGCTGTTGCCTCTCTCCATCATTTCTCTTCCCTCAAGATTTCTGAAGCAAGGGATGATTTGAGCGATGTTTCTAACGGCCATTATTCCAATAATATAATATTATAATATTTATTATTATTTTAATAATAACAATTAATTGAGAGATGAAATTAATATTAGCAAGATTCTCTGCCCATTTATAGTGCTGTTTGAACGACCTCCCCGAAATGATGAAACTCTTCGTCCGTCACGGAGCGGACGTCAACTCCAGGGACTGCGACAACTGGACTCCTCTCCACCTGGCAGCAACCTGTGGCAACATCAACCTCTGCCAGTGCCTCTGCGACAAGTACCATTTTGCTGTTTTGCTTCTCATGTCGGGTACCATTTCTGTACATTTCTTGTCCGATTCATTGAATCCGTATACTTCGATCTTCGAAGTACCGACCAAGATTTTTCTGAACATCTGAATTGCTTTCAATTGGCCCTTCGACTCTCATAGGAAACATGAAAAGTTTTAAACTCTGAAACTGCCAATGTCAATGATGACTCATTCTCACTAATTGTGGGAGGCTTACATAAGCTTTATATTTATAAGCCAATTGCTACTTTTGTTTTTAATTCTTGGAATCATGACCCTCTTAATTTCCTGCGGCCCCTCTTATTGGCTCGCGTGAATCGTCCGAGCCGGTGATTTGAATAGAATGGAGGTTTTATTTTTGTATATTTTAATGATGTTTTTATCGTTTTAAAGAGTTGTTTATCGACTCAGAGTTGAATTCATTTGCATGAAAGACGAGTGGTCTGCTCGTGTAGAGTGATGTCTGTTGTGTTTACGCATTTAGCTTCAGGTGCTTCTGTGCATAAGGCTAATTTATTAATGCTATTTTAGTTATTATGATGATGATGATGACAATAATAATAAATATAATAGTAATAATATAATTATATAATAAGCTAATAATATAATAAGCTACACTTGTAGGACTGAATCATGGTTTCTCACTTTGCTATATTTTCTCCCTGCATAAAGCATTGAAATGGCTGGTTACAACTAGTTCTTATAGATGCAGATGGATATGTTATTCATTAAAAAGTTTTTTTGTGATTAAGCCTCGATTCCTAAGGATTCTCTAGAATAAATTCTAAAACCGAATTTTGATTTTTCAATTTTTAATCACTTACCCAATTTATCGGACAGCAATGCAGATCTCCTGGCTTTGAACACTGACGGCAACATGCCCTACGACCTTTGTGATGACATGGCCACCCTTGACTTCATAGAATCAGAAATGGCCAAAAGAGGTCTCAATTGTCCACTTTGAACTTGTTTCAACTTCTTGTTAATATTTAAGTATATTCATATTGCTTCAAATTTTAAATCATCCTCAAATCAATGAAATAATGTAATAAAAATTATTAAATAAATAAATAATAACCCTTGAAGGGGCTCAGTGATGGTGTAAGAATATATTATCTGCGATTCATTTGAATGTTTTACTTTCTATCAAAGGTCAAACAGTATTGCCTTGGCATTTGCAGCTCAAATGACGTCGGATTTTAATTTTGCAATTCCAAGCTTTGGATAATAATTAATTCCAATAATAATTAATTCAAACAATAATTAATTCAAATAATAATTAATTCGGATGACATCCACAAAAGTAATCGAGCGGTTTTAATCGTGCAAAGGCATCACTCAGGAGTTGATTGATGAAACGAGACTCACCTCGGAGAACGAAATGCTCCGGGATCTGGAGCTCTTCGTGGGTAGAGGAGGGGACCTCAATTTCAAAGGACCCAACGGAGAAACCCTGGTGAGGCCATTCACCACCACCCCCATGAAATTATAGGAATTAAAATTATCGCAAAATCGGTTCTTTTGCAATTGACGATTACCTTCGGTGCTCTGGGATTTGAGCTTTTATCAAGAGAAAAAGGTTAATTCATGTAAAAATAATTTGTATTTGGTTGTAAAAAGCAGTTCTATGGGAATGAATTATAGTAAAGAAGTGATTTGTCACAAAAGAGGTCAAAAGTGGTCGGAAATGGCGAACGAAGATGTTGCAAAGTCGTTTATTTATAATTAGTCATTTGTAAATAATTACTTGATTAACGATTACATGTCGATGATGATAGCGTAGGAAATATTCTGATAACATTCACAGCTGCACATCGCAGCCTGCATGGGCTACGGGAGGGTGATTGAATTTCTTCTGAAACGAAAAGTACCAGTCAATTCAGCTGATAATGAGGGCTGGCAGGCTCATCACATGGCCACTTATTATGGACAGGTTTGTGCATTTTATTATTGTTATTATTATTATTATTTTTTTTTTATTATTACTGTTACTCTGTTAATTTTTGTAAGTGACAAGGTCATATTTGCATATATCCAATATTCTGAGTGTCTTTTCTGGATGTGAAGGGACCTTAATTGTCCAAAAGTTTCAGTTAGGTGCATAATCATTGTGTTAAAGTATTGTGACTTGAATTTATTAAGAAAGGTGATTGTTCTAATCACTCACTTTATTAATCACCATTAATGCTATCAATATAATCACTATTAATCCTCTATTTCATTTCTTCAATTTAATTCAACCTTCTTAATTTGCAAAGTTGTGATGTCAATTTTGGACGTTACTTTCAAAGGCATTCGTGTATGTCTATGAGCAAGAGGTAGAGACGAACTTGGTATTTGTATTATGGCATTTAAATGAGTCATTGTTTGTCATCACCAGTAACTGTAGGATCAAATAATTAAAATAGAATTGATAGTTTTCTGATTTATTGCCATCTGTAAATAGATCATTGAGGTCATTTTTAACCACAATTTATTTTAAATCCACATGTTGAGTTCGTAGAGAGTCCCATAATTTAAATCATAAAACTTTCAAGGACTTTTGAAATATATTTCCTTCTGTGAATTTTTTAAAAATCTTTTAACAGAAAATGTCTCTTCCTTCTTTATGAGTACCAACATTATCATCATCATCACAACTTCAGTCTATAAGCTAACCTTGTGAATTTGAGCATTGCAGATCATGATCACATGCTTGTTTTTTTTGTAAGTCTAATGTGATGATATAACTTAAAGTGATCTGAGTTTTTTTTTGTAAAAGTATCACGTCCTGGAAAGTCTTTTGCTGGGAGGTGCTGACCCTAATGCACGGACTCAAAGCGATGACACCATGATAGGTACAATTACTATTAAGATCTTATTAATATTATCAGCCATCTTAGTGAAATATTGAATACATTCATATTGTCAGCCTTATAGTGTCATGAAATATTGGGTCACTGAAGTGATGTCTGCAAAGACACTTCCAGAGGGCCAAGCTAATTAAAAATAAATTTCAATGGTTTTTATCCACTAGATAATGTTCAAATCATGAGATTGTTATTATCATCATTACCATCATCATTGAATTATTATGGATTGAATTCTTCACAACAGCTTCTTAGCGGCTGTCATGATCATTACACTTTTAATCACTATGTTGCACTGAGTTGAAAGGTAGCAACAATGTGAACACATAACGTTGAATGCTTGTAATAGTGCTGCAAATATAATAATTATTAAATAAATATTTTTAAAGCTTTGGTGCTTCCTTTGAATGCTTTTTGAGTTCAAAGTGGCCTCCTTTGAAAGATTTTATTTTTTTTGTTTCAGATCTGTGTGACCTTGAGGCACAAGCAAAGGTTCATGCCCTAATCCTTGACATTCAAAACAGAGGAAAGCAAAGGCTGAGCACCCCCTCGACTTTGGATCGTACCAATAGCACCAGAAGAGGAAGCCAAGCTACACTTCATCCAGGTAGAAGGTCCAGCATCCATGATAAGGCCACCATGGCTCATAGGGAGGCAATCATGGAAGGTCAAAGGTTGCAGGTTGGTTTTAAGATTTTATGGCAACCACATTTCCTTGAAAGATTTGGCAAAGATTATTTCCCACTTCTGATAATTGGCACAATTTAAAAAAAAAAACATTCTTTTACTTAATTTAAACTTAATGATGCAATTACATTGAAATCCTCTCCGACAGGGAAGCATTGTGAGAACGGAGGAAGACGAAGACGAAGAAGCCGAGATCGAAATCCCTGCCATAACCATAACGGCCAAAACTCCTGACATCAGGGTCGAAAAGCCAAAGACTCCCCCAAGGTCCATCCTGAAACGACCGGTCAGTAAGACTGCAGGCGCAAACACACCGAAGCACGACCCGAAAGACGCTCAGATTTGGAGGGAGTCGACGACTGCAACAGGAGTCACGACATCCGAGGCGAAGTCGAGTCCGACTTCGGAAGATCGTTCGCCGATCGAAAAATCCTCGGATCAGAGGACGAGTCGTCCGAGCGGCAAGTCTCCAATTGGCCGACAAAACGTTTCTGCGAATTCCGAGCGGCCGAACGGTGAGCGAGCTTCGGCCTCCCCCAAAACTTTGCCGGAAATGAAGAACAAGAGGAAGTCCGAGAGGGAAGTCCGGCGACCCAACGGCGTCGCGCAGAACAAAAACGGACCTGAAAAGGGCAACTTTCGAGACGGCAGGAAGCACAAGTTTTCCGACCGTGAAGATGTCGTCTCCTCAGAAAACGATGGAAGGGGATGCTGCGTCGTTTCGTGAGCTTTTCTTTGGAAAGAGTTTCGACGCTTGACGGGCCTTCAAAACTCGGCTCGTGGACCAAAAATGTGTTCGACTTTGTTCGATGAATTCGTGCAAGTTCGTTTAAAAATAGATTTCTGTTTTCGGTCTTAAATCCGTAAAGATGCGTTCTCCCAAGAAAATATGCTATATTTTCCGCATACGTTTACTTTTGTCCCAGTTCAGGTATTAGCGTCAAATGGTGATGATGATGATCGTTGTAATGATATGTAACTATCAATAGATTCACTTCCTCGTTCATTTAACATTTCTTTCAGGACTTGTGCTGTTAAATTTGTATCCAAATTACTGTGATATTGTTCGGAGACATTCTGGAGGTTCTGTCAGTCAAGCTTTAACATCAGTTAACCATTAACATCAGTTGACCACTTAAAAACATATAAATATAAGCAAACATAAAAAATATCCCTGCCCATCCTAGAGTTATGTACTTAATTTTATAAAAACACCATTCACTTTTGAAATTCTGAAACTTTAACGAATTTTAGGGTAAAGATTTTTTCCAATGATGAAAAATCATTTTAAAAAAATCATCCAGCAGTTTGTTGTTTTTGAAAATTCCTGAATTTCGTCTGTCTGAAAATTGTGTGAAATTTGGCAATCAATTATTTTTAGTTATGAATCAAATATTAATTATTCAAGATGATCGTGCTTGCATTAAAAGCTGCGTCTGTAAATATTAACTTTCACTGGCGCCAGACATTTACGTCACCATCTATTTTTCACTGCCTTTGTTTGATGTATTAATGCTGTTGCAGATTTTTTTTTAGCTGAAATCCTTGTTTAATTGTGCTATGATATTCCATGTAATGATATTCCTCTACAATCAAAAATACTATTTTAGCAGCCAATTGATTCTATTTTTGTACCTTGAAGAAGGCAAATGAAGCGTAGTTTATTTCCCCATGCCATCTTGAGACTCGCGAACTTGTACTAAACGACCGTCCTCTGTGCATTTGATTTGTTCCTCATCCACTTGTTATTATCACTTATCACTTCAAACCACATTCCTTTCCAGGAGAGCTTTCATATGATATACTAATCTTTCTCAATTTTTGATTATTCTCCAAATTTACTTTAAAAAACTATTGAAATTCGTGGGATCACAAGTGATTCTTCCCAAAACTGCTCACCTGGAACTCGATATATTAGTGTTATTACTTTACATTAGGGCTATGGTTTTCTTTAAACTGCTGTTATGCAATGTATTGGATGTTGCAGAAACAAGTTCACATGTGTCACTGCAATTGAATAGCATTCTTTGTAATAAACTTTGATGTGCGTCGTCTCTCTTTATAGTGATGATATCAGAGTGGCATCATGTTGCATTGTTTGTTGAAACCATCCTAAGAAAACCTAGTGATGTCATTCTTTTTAAATGTTGGTGAAATTTAATTATAAACTCTGATGTTTCACTTTATTTCACCTCACCTCAAAGACGTTTTTATTTTTTTTATATTTCTTGTATAATTAACTAATATAATTAATGTTTGTATAATTAGACATCTTATGAGTAGTCCCATAATCATTTGAATCTGATTTGTCAGCAACTTTTATCAACACCTCAAAGTTCTGAATGCATTAGAACAGCCTCTGCCATAAAGATAACTAGTTGCTATTTATATGTAATATCTGGAATATTTATTTCACCCAAAAATTATTTAAAGTTTGTTATGCACGTCCAAAAGAGTCTTCATCTGCTAAACTGCTCGTGGCTCTGAGATGACAGCCCCTCCTGTGAAGTTCCTTCAGAATTTCAGCAATGTTGTTGCAGTCGTCTGGAAGAGTTTTTAATTTTATGTGTTGAGTTTCCCAATTGAAGTTGTTTAGTTCAGTTAGGGAACTAAATGTCTTAGTTGAGCTTAATGATGACAAGACAAGAGCAGCGTTTACCTATTCCGGAGTGGAGTCTGCCGCTATGTTTGAGTTTAAGGGTTCTCAGCATGGCAGGGAGGCCTTTAGGGAAGATGCCCGTGAGGTCGCAAAATATCTGAAAACAGAGGTCCATGGATTTACCACATATTAATTCACTTATGGTGATTGTTGAGGTTTATTTACAATACAACAAGAAATTTGATGTCATGGATTCCAGTGGATGGGGTGGTTATGCATGAGACCACATGGCCTGCATGGTTTCACGAGCTCATCGTCGCAATGTCATCATAAAGATTCATTCCTATTACAGATCCTTCCCATAATTTATACCTTCTTGATGTTCAGCCACTTGTTGAAGTAAGATGGAATTTCCATGCCACTCAACTCACATTGGCGTCTCAACCTGAATGTTTAACAGAATGAAATAATTTCAAGTAAATGTCAAATTAAAATCAACTCTTATCTGCAACAGAATATCTAAATTAAAATGCAATAACAATGGAAACCATATGAAACTGATATTATTACATTGTCTTAAGATCCCAATCCCCACAAGTTACAAAAATTGAGGAGATATCTGCTCCCATCAATCCTTCCTGTCTCATCCAGGCATCAAATACCTTGAAATTATTGAATAAATCATTAAATAAAGATAACATTGGACATTGCTTTGGTATCCAAAGTACAGATGTAAAATGTATAAATGCAAAAGTAAAAAAAATTGATCCAGCTAATAAGTACTTTCAAAGTGGCCTTGAAGTCTTGCTGCTCATCAACCTGTTGCTGGATAATGCCTGTCAACTAAAATTTGACACTTTGCAATGTCATGCTGCAAGACTGGCATTAATGAGACAATCCATCAACATAATTTTGCAAACGTCAGCGCTCAACAAACCTACCTCTGTACAGAATGGCGTTAGCTGAGCACCGAACACTGGACGAACATACTGGTGAAAACGGGATTCTGTTTTGAAAGTCTTTCCATTGACTTTGAGAACTGGAAATTCTATTATTTCCTGAAGCAATATCACTTTGACAGTCAATTCAAAATACCAATGCTTACGTTAGATTTCGTTTAAGCAAAAACCTGTGGATCTATGAGAGTGCCGCGTTCGCAGGTTGCTTCGAAATCGAGAACAAGATAATAATCGAATGGTGATCTGCTTTCCGTGTCTGATGCCTTAATGTTCGTGGCACTCAATTTATTTATAAAATTTCTTTTGTTCATGTGAAGTAAATATCTCCCAACCGAAGGCTGGAATAACGTCCTTTTGATCATTCTTCAAGTCAAGAAATCGCTATTCAAATGTGCTAGTAAACAAACTTGAAGTTCGCTTTTAGTTCGAAATCACCGATAATTTAGAGTGTGCAAAATTAAATTAACTTAAATTAAGTTAAAGTGACGTTTATTAAATTTATTTAATCGTCCAATCGTTAAACCCGAATTTGACCTAAATAAACTAATTTAAAATAACACCACAACAGTAACAATTTTTAATCCATGACAAACTTCATCCATGAGACCAATAACATTTATATTTATAGTTATTAAGTAAATTTGTTAGACACGAATTAATAAATAAATAATTGCATTTTACGACCATTAGAACCTTGTTGATTGCACTTTTACATAGCACTGTTGACTTTTGAAAATTATGTCTGAAACTATGGGTTGCATCGCAAAACAACTGGAAAGGGATTTAAAAGAAAGCGTGAATAATAGGGATATTGAAAATGTCCGCAGATTATTAGCGGAGGGAGTTGCAGTGGATTGCCTAGACGATGAAGGAATGACTCCTCTTCAGCATGCTGCTTATAAGGCTGATTTGGAAATGTGCGAGCTGCTCATAAGACATGGGGCAAACGTCAACTCAAACTTTCATAACCATGGGTACACCGCTTTGATGTTTGCAGCCCTTTCAGGAGACAAGCGTGTAAGGATATGATGTTTTTACTAGCTGAATTTCTTGTTGGAAAATGTCTGTTCATGTTATTACACTTTAAAAAAATACTATTTAGAGTAAAGAATTAAAAAAAAAATTTAAACTAAAAGAATTGAAACTTATCAAACTCCTCCATTCTTTTTGTTAGGTGGTGAGGTATTTGTTGGAAAATGGAGCATCTACTAACGCAGAGAACTCTGTAAAACGAACTGCTTCTCAAATGGCTGGATTTGTTGGAAGGCATGAGATAGTAACCCTCATAAATAATTTTTTTTCAAAAGAAGAAATTGATTGTTATTGCAAGCCTAGAGGAAGTGATAATGAACCAAAACTTCCACCTAGTCTTAGCAACCCTTTATACAAATATTGTATGTCTGTCAACCTCAATCCTATCAGTCTTTCATTTATTCTGAGAGAATTTCCAGAACTTTTGTCTTCATCTGACAAGGTCTCAAAGATTCTAGATTTATTATGTGAGAAGATGATGAAAAAAAAGGAGACAGATGAAGTCATGGCTCTGAGGTTTCATTATATCTCTGTAGTACTCAAAGAAGCTGCAAAATTCCAATCTGGCAATCAAGACGATCTTGAGAATTGGTTAAAACATCTCATCAAGGGCAGGCTATCAGATGGTTTTCCAATAAACCAGGAAGTTCTAGTGAGAGAATCTCTCAGAACTTTTCCATTCCCAGAATCTCAGCTTTTCCAGCATATTGTGAGGAGCATAGCTAGCAACAAACTGAATGAAAAACTTACTGCAATCACTGTTCTTACTTCTAGCATTAATGGACAAAGGTATCCATGACCACTACTGTATCATTATTTAGCTCTAGAATATATAATGTAATTCATACAATGTATTTCCTCAAAATTTATTGAAATTCTTTATTAAAAAAAAATAAGGAGTGGATAAAATTATATCACCCATCAGGTTTCCATCAGAAGAAGATAGACAATGCAGCACATGTGGTGAATATAATGCCAAGACCTGTAATATCTGCAAGTCAATCTATTATTGCAACAAGGAATGTCAGAAGTTGCATTGGCACATTCACAAGAAGGTTTGCAAAGATCTTGCCAGGCAGCATGAAGAAATGGCCAGATTGAAGGGAAGAGAAAAACAGATGCAAAATGGTAATATACATTGAGTTTCGAGTTGGTTTCTTGGAGCAAAACTCACAGCAACCCCGCAAGTTTTTTTAACTGTCTCACAATTATGGAACGTTTCTGAGTTTCGATAATTAAGCAAAATAAAATTGTTCTAGACTTTCTACAAATTCAAGCATAAATAATAAATATAAATATTTTCTTAGGATAATTAATGGAAACATGAATTCATGAAAACATTTCCAGATGTGCCTCTGCATGGGGGTATGGAATTAGCTGTGGGAGCGGATAAAGCAAAACTGGCAGATGGGTCAATTGCATTGGAGGAGCAAGTGATGGAAAATATTTGATAATAAATCCCTACCATAACAGTCACTGATTAGAATTTTATGATTCATATCGGCTATGTCTATAACAGAAAAGAAGAATGTTGTGCACTCAGAAAATGAATTAAATCAAATTTTTGATCGTGGGTTTTTTGGAAAATTCTTTCAAGTCATCACCTCTTGTAGCATTGCCTTGTGAAATTTTTTGCACAATTTTGTTTGCAATCACATTACAATGGAGTGGATTGCAATGGCAACCAAAATCATTGTGGTTGCCTTTGCAATTCTTTTTCAGAGTCTTCATCATTTCTGATAACCAATGGAAAGTACTTGTCTGTCTCTAAGATTGGAAATGGTTCGAATGATGGCCTCACATTCCTACGACTTGGTAGCTAGGAGTTTGAGATGATTTTAAGTTTTATATGCTTTGATGATGAAGTAGAATATTGGTAATTTTAGGCATTAACACTTATTAATTTCTAACAAACTAACAATTGCAAGAAATGAAATGGCCTTCTTGAATTGACTGTTGTTCAAGTCCATCTCAGCTTTGTTCACTGCAGCCTCAGCTCTAGAAACATGCTCTTTAACCATGTTGACAAAAACCTGTGGTGGAGTTTTTAACACTGAAATGTAAAGGTTGAGAGATCATTCCTATAAGATGTCATGCATGATAATATGATTGCATCTTTCTAAATTTAGTAATTTCCAAGTTATGCATCATTAAGTTTCTTTAAGTGGAATCATTAAAACATTTGTGCAGAATTACTTCAATCTTATCTATGACTTTGAAATAGTTTTCTATCTCTTTTGACTTCTCTCTCAGCTGCTCTAGGGCTATATGGGCAATGTGGTTATCTTGACTTCTTATCTGGAATAGGTGTGCAAACAGCCCTATGTCATCATATTACAATGGCAGTTTAAGCAATTGTATTAATAATTCTTTTGTTTCACTTACAGCATCTCCCAAATCAATAAACTTTTCCAACTTTGTCCAGATTTCCTCAACAGTATCGGCAAACTTATCCTTCTTCAAATGATAGTTAAAACATTACAATAACTCTCGAAGTAATATATTATCAATTATTGCTTTATGTATTTGAA
This sequence comes from Hirudinaria manillensis, assembly GCA_034509925.1. Classification (NCBI taxonomy): domain Eukaryota; kingdom Metazoa; phylum Annelida; class Clitellata; order Hirudinida; family Hirudinidae; genus Hirudinaria; species Hirudinaria manillensis. The sequence goes on along the minus strand of CM067531.1, from coordinate 7,098,596 downwards.
CCTTAAGTAATTAAGAAATAAAAATTCTTGCCTCTTTCGAATCATCGGAACCTAGTAATGTGCCACAGCGCACGGCAAATTCTCTCAAGTCATCATCTCTAGAATATTTTAAATCATAGTCTTCTGGTCCCATTACTAAGTGTTTAAAACTGTTTCCGCAAAAATCACATATGTTTACATAATTCTGGGGGTAAAGAATAAATTGTGATTTCGACTCATAAGTTTGTAATGGGTGGTATCGTTCAAAAATATGTCTTAAAAAAAATATATTTGTTAGAATATTGAAATGACATTAATGATCAGACATTTTTTCGCTTGTCAAAAATTAAAACTTTAAAGAGTTAATTCTAAAGCTGAGTTCAGCAATACAAACAATGTTTACAATTAAAATTACCTTCGGAAAGGTTATTGCTTTGCGAATTGTACATTGTTCATCGTGGGTCTGACAATTACATCCTTTATGAAACATAAAGTCATAGATAATATATGCCTTTATAAATTACTGGTTACATTTAAGCGACATGGCCAAAGCGAGGCTTGATCTGGGTCACGGTTTCGTTAAAAGCATTATTAAAAACCAAGTGGACAGGTGATCACATTATAAAATGAAGTTATTGCTATCCTTCGTATTTTCCCTAACTCGTAGGACCTAATTATAGTAGTTGCATTAGAATACTTGGTACTTATATTCGTTTGTATTAATTAAGAGATAATTATGATAAAGAAGTCAAATCAAGTTCTAGCAAGTCAAAGCAACGCCCATTCAAAAAGAAAGAGAGGCGACCTGATATAATTACTTACGTCCTGCCAAAAGACAGAAGTGGTGATTTATTGTCCTTGTCATTTTATGCATTACCATTCAGCCTTTTTATACGATTTTAATGATAACTTATCACTTCATAAGACAAGCAAGTTATCAGTAACTGCAGCAATGATAAATATGATAAAGGTAACAACATCCCTGACACTAAAAGTGATGTGGCTTCTGGAGATAGTGATGTGGTATGCATATTGGCTGTTGTTTTTTAATGAATGTATAATAACACTAGTTATTTTCAATTGCTCAGAATTATTAGGTTATTTCTTTTTGATTTTGGAAATTATTTCTTGTAGGATGATGACTTGACTAAAATGTCAGAGAGCTGCCAGAACAAATTGAATTGCTGCAACTCCATCTAAGAGGCAAATCATTAAAATACATGTTGTAATTAAGCCTGAGGGTCACACCTTCACATATCAGTTTTTGTTAAAGAATATCATGTTAATTTTGAGTTTTTATTTTATTTATCTTGATGTTCTTATTGCTTCTTATCATACCATGTGTCAAGTGATGACAAAAGGAGTGAGTGCCTTCATGTACCTGCATTTTATTCTAGTCTGCAGAATATCCTGATGTATTTATCTTGATCTTGTTACTTGCAACACCATGTTTTAAGAAGCATGCAAGAATTTAGAGTTCACTATGATAATACTTTGGTCTTCTTTGCAAGTGTTTGTGTTCTCAAAATGAGTTGTACCAAAAGTCGTGTTTGTCATAATTTCATATCGGATGTCATAAAAATGTGAGTACATTTAAAAGGGGGTGTATGTAAATCCTTGTCAAGAAGATTTACAGTTGGATTATTTAGAAAAATAAGAATTTGACCCCTTATTCTTAGAGTAGGATTGATTTGCAACATAGAAATTTAAGAGATCATTGCATCATCAGACCATGGATGCATTGATGATTGTATTGCTTAGATTTTTTAGTTCAGTTTTCCATCCACTTTAAGCTGGAATTGGAGGTAGTCTTAACAAATTTAGTAATAGGAAATAAATGTTACATCTGTCCAATCAAACGCATCAAGTCTATTTTGCTCATTCTGGTGAAGCTTCGTTAGGGTCGTTCAACTATTGAGCCTCGCCAAGGGATTATTAATTGAGAGTGAATGTAGAAGTTTAGTCCTAAATGTTGGCTAAAATTGAAGTTGTAGGTATCTTTTGATACTTTTGAATTATGACTTGGTGAACGGCAACTGCTATTTAATAATTTTCGACCCAACAAACATCGGGTAACCGTGGAACTTTAACCAAAACAGGAAACTTAGAAAAGACCTTAAAAGGTCAAAAGAGTGAAACGTATGATAACTGAGAAATAGGCATTCCACAACAAGTTGTGCTCTTGAACGCGATGTGTGGTCTTTAGAGGGGGAGTTCGAGTGCTCGTGTGTTCAGCTGAGATATTCTGGTACAAAGCGATCTCAGACTTAAATTCGTAGCAAAGCTCTTTTTTTTAAAAGTCAGATGGTCCTGCTTATCTCAGGCTAGTAGCGACTGGCAGAGTATATTGATGATGTCAACAATGAAAACAACGTGGTGCAAGTCAAAAAAGACTAGATACGATATTAAAATATTCGATAAAGATTGATGAAAGTTGGTAAGGAATGAACGAAGTAAATGCTTATAGGAATGAATGTTTATATTATAAATTTATTTATTTAATTATGTTATTGTTATGTTTACATGATGTATTTTCAAGAAAATCTCTAAACAGGAGCTAATAAATGCCTGGAAATAAACTGATTATCTTTTCGAAGTTATCTCATGCTGTAAGAAGTGGAAGAAAGGTTGAAGATATGGAAATACCAGTGTTGACGAAGTGAGAGGATGGAGGTGATTGAGCTGCTGAAAAGTAGATTATCTGGACAATTAAGCCTCTGATCTTTGATTAGTAGGTATGCTACTTTTCAATAAACTGCACACAACCAATTTAAATTCTAAATTTTAAACTAGGTTGTACTTTGATGTACACTTATGTGTGCGTATAATATCCAGTTGATACCGGTTACAAAGTTTACATTGATTGTTGACATGTCTAACAAATTAGGTTAATTTACAATATATTTATATATGTGGGGTTGGGCCTGGCGATTTCATCCAGATTATGCAATCGAAGCATCCTCGACTGAGCGAATTAAGGAAGATCGAGAAAATGGGAGATGGTTACAAAGGAGGTGAGGGTTGGCATCACATCAGACATCATCGCATTGCTATGACTGTGGATATAAAAGTTTTGCAGACCCTGCAAAGTTGAGCGCAAAGTTCCTACTCGAGTCGCCGAGGTCCGTAACTTTGGAAATCGTGGATTACTTTTGATTTTCTGTCTTCACTTACGATTGGAATTTCGATAGAATATTGAATATAACGAATTTATTGGTTAATAATTTTATCGTGACTTTTGACAAGGTAATATGACATTTGATTAATTAATTGACTAATAGATAGACATCAAGATTTCAAAGCTAACGATTGAAACATGGATGAGATACAAAAGAACCTCAAAGAGACGTTGGATAAAACGGAAGCGACATCTGGTGGAAAGAGACTTTGGCCATTGGTTCATTTGATTGCAAACATTGCCTTTTTTATCGCCCTCTGCTTCTTCATTGCCTATTATAACCAAAGAATTCAAAACTTGGAATCTCGTATCGAAAGCTTCGAACGAAAGCATGTGCCATCCGAGGAGCTGACGAGAAGTCTTTCAAAGGTGAGGTGAATGAATACTAGCGGATATGATTAAGGTGTAAAATGAGCATTTGTCAATTACAATTTGAGCAATAATATTGTTATGCTAATGATGTGATACTAATGGCATTTGCTAACTTAAAACAACCGTACCATTGATCAGACAGGCCCTTGGAATCTTTTCAAATAATTCTTTAAGAAATATTTAATTCTTTTAAAAGGCAAAAGTTTCAATATCGCTTTATTTCTGATGAATATAATTATTAAAATGTTTACAGATAAGACAAAAAAACAAACTTAAAATTTGGGAAATCAGATGAAACACAATAGTCTACGTACATTGTATATTAAGTTGTCGTGACAAACTCTCAACAAATCTCATAAAATCATTGTTGCTTCATAAACTATGCGATTTCATAACTCACGGAAGATAAATCGCGAGATGTGAGATAAGACAAGATATGAAAGCAGAGTTCGCGTCTTTTTAAACGACAAATCGACATTAAAGGAGAAAATTCGCGCAACAAAAACAGCTACTTCAAGTATATGTTTTATTATGTTTAAATCTCGAAGCTTTTGTGATATAAATATTATGATAATTGTTTTAGTGGTTTTTGGTTTTTCATTAAAAATATTTGCAGACGTCAACGTCACCATCTCTTCGAAGAGACCGTAGAGACACACATCCGTGCACCTGTCCCGCAGGCCCTCCAGGTTGATATAGAACTATTATGAATTATGTATTATGTATATAATGCTATAATATTATATTGAACAATGCCAACTTTTATGTCCTAACAACTGTGTAACTAACTGAGTAATTACTTCGCTATAATATAAGCAAAATTAGATATTGGGGAATGTAGTGGCAAGGAATGGATACATAAATGTGTAGCAGCAAATATTTTGAATATTGAATTAGTTGTTATGATCAAAGTTTAAAAGTAACCAAAGAATATTAAGGAAAATATAAGAGCTAAAACTCCATTAATTTTTTAAACTGCTAAAATAAAGAAATAAAAAAGGTTTCTGCATTGAAAGCCTTGATCACCTTCATGGTTTTCATGGTGAATTGATTATCTTTGGTTGAGAGAGATTGGTGGTGGTTGATAATTCAAATCGGCGGTTATTTAAATGTGAGCTTTTGGTTATTCATTTAGGATTTTCAACTTTATAATAATAATAATCTTAAAGGGCATCTTACAGTTTGAGAGACTGAGCAACTCTCCTTATGCCTGCATTTTGCAGAATATGACAAGAGGAGAAACAATAAAAGATGTCCACAATAACAAAAACAACAACAACAATAATAAAATAATAATAATGCGTTAACAATAACAAAATAATAATAATAATTGCGTTTCGATGGAATATAGGTTATTGAAATCATCATCATCATTACCATGCCAGTGTAATTATGTTGCATCACGCTATTGATGATGATATCGATTTCGCAGGACCTCCTGGCACAGAAGGTAAAAGAGGTCGCAAAGGGGAAAAGGTGAGAAAAGGTTCGATTGATGTTAATACGGTAACTGATGTAGTGGTTAATAATAATAATAATGAATAATATTGTGGTGTATTAATGTTTACAACAATGTTCGTATAATAATTATTATTATTATTTCTTTTATTTCATTTGAATTTGTTAAATATATTTTATTATGCAAGAAGAACGATCACAAATTATTACGATAGATGTGATGTACGATTATATGTTAATTAAACAATTCGACAAACTTCACGACTAAGGACCTCTTTTTAAGTGACCAAACAATTTGCTCTTTGTTGAGGCGCATTTCCTTGGAATGTGTGAAACATCGTTTCTATTAATTATGTTTTATTTCGAATAATATGAGTGGAAATCTTTCGCTTAGATTAAAAATTAATAATATAAGGCTGGCCAATATTATCCTGTTCTAGTATTAGATAGGAATAATCTTTCTTTGGTCTTTGAAGAAGTTTTGTTTGTGAAAATCAGTGCTGGCATCGACCTTGCACTCAGATTCCGAAGGGATTGAATTTCCGGGAGTTGTTCGTTCATTGCTGACCAGCAACAACTCTTGAACCCTTTGTTAAGAGCGCCTTGGACGTTGATAATGTTGCATTATTATCGTTTAATGATTCTTTTGGATGCGATGATAAGAGATGGTGACAGAGCACGATGGCTTTGAAGCCAAATTAGATTTTTCATGTACAATCCACAGAAAACAAATCGGTGAATTATTTTTTGAAGTGTCCTCCGTTTTATGTGCTTATGCTTTGTAAATAACCAACTTATTTATATATTTAATAATTATATATTAATAAAAAAACCTAATATTTTTGGGACCTAACTTTTAGAAAAAGGGTATTGTAAAAAATTATAAGTATTATAAACGTTAAAATGAGATAATAAAACAAAACATAAAAAATAATAAATCAGAAACAACATTTAATAAGTATTAAAATAGATTTAATTTAAGTTGAGATAATCGATCATTTCGTGTCACGGGTCAGAATTGTGACAACCACCTTGTTGTGACACTTGAAGAAAGCGATATCTCTTTAACAGCTGTCACAAATGTCATGGGATCTCTTTACAGATACATCATCATCGTCGTCGTTATCATCACCAACCATCTTTAAATTTGGTTTGCATAACTACGTAATAACATACGTAAGAAAACATAGAACTAATTAAAATGCAATAATATACAAAATAACATTATCACATCACGAATTTCTTCACCATTTGTTTCTTTGCTAATCACTTGGTTAATGTTATGAAGATGTTATCATCGGAACGTGTGGAACGAGTGTTACTATTTTGTTTTCAAAAAGAACGGAGTTTAGACGTTAAAATGCATGTAGAGGTTACCGTGCATTTAGTCTTTATAATACATTTAGACGTAATAATACATTTAAACGTAATAATTGTAGACACATTTTAGTATTACATTTAGACTGATAATAACAAGATAAGAGCGCATTTGCGCACTCGATATTTTCTCTTCTTTATCGAGATAAGGACGAATCCAGAAATCCTTAATAAATACAGATGGTCTGATTGAACCTTTCTCTCCTCCCCATTTTTCTCCCCGAGGTCAAAGGTCAGAATTTGGCACTATTATCAGGTAAATTATTAAGTGCGGTTAATTTGTTTACCGCACAAGCTTGTCGATAAGAAGCACCAAAGCGTGCTGAATCTCCGACGTGCATCGAAAGGATGGCAATGTGATCGTCATCATCACAACAATTAAAGTCCGTGTTAAAAATAACTTCCATTTGAATCTTTGAAGTCTTTTTCAAGCGGTTAAAGACCATATTTACAAGCTTGAATATAATTGTTTAATTGAAAATAATTATTTTATTGCATACTTGCATCGAAAGAATTTCTGCGCTGTAGCAGTGTTATTCGTTATCTCAGTGATGTTCTTATAATATATTAATATAATATTCTTTATTTATCATCAACATGGTAGAAATATATCCGCATGAAATTGCCGTGTTTTTGCCATGGTGTTTTTATATCATTCGCGATGAAAGCGTTTCTTCAATATCATATTTAGCTTTTTATAAACAATTTATTATCTAAATTATTAAAAATAAGTCAAAATTGAATAAATTAAAATATTGATAATTGAGGAAATAGAATTTGTTCATTAATCTTCTGACGTAAGTGCTGAATAATATCAAAAATATAAAAAGATCTTAATATAACAAGTATTATAATAGCTTTGTTTCAGCTGGTCTTTACATCAATCTGCATAATAACTCAAACAATTCAAATTATTCGCCATTAATTTTTGCTTAAACTTTCAACAAAGATACACGAACCCTTTGAATCGGAATGGCTAATAATAGCCAACCAATTGATTTTAAAGTTCAATAACTCATTAATAAGCGAAGCGAAGCTGTTAAGTTGTCAAAACACGAGTTTAAAATAATTGGATTAGAATTATTTTTTCGTCGATTGGCATTTTTCTTCTATCATTGGTGGTGGTGAAGATGGTTATGATGACGATGACGAAGGCGACGCCACAATGATGATGATGGAGATGGCCGTGACGTGGATTAAGGGTTGTTCACCGTTCGTGTCCCCAACAACAAATCACTTTTTAAGTGCTTGCAGACCAAAGGACCTTCGTACGACACGTGTAATTTTCGTAATTTAAAAAATATTTTATTCCAATGAGTTTAAAAATATTAATTCACCAATTCATGAACTAAAAGTTTATTTATAATATATTTAGTAATTATTAATTTTCCATGACACTCTGACTGATGAAAAGGTTGTTTAACACAAGTGGCTTAAACCACTTTTGCATAATTTCATAAAAATTTGTTCCAAGGACGTGCAAATGGACTATTACAGTTATTTAGAAAACATTTCTGAATTCTTTGCTGATTTTTTCCAACTTCTTTTGCTGGTTTGAACTATTATATTATATTAAAATTATTATATTTATAATTATTATATTATATTAAAAATAATATATTATATTAAAATTATATTACAATATGACCTAGATATTCGATTGATGGTCTAAGAGATGCATCGCTAATTAAACTGATCAAATGATTACTTCCCTTCAGCGAAATTAATTATTTGAACCATCACTTGTCATTTCATTCTATCTATTAATAAAGTTAAATGTTAAAATAGTAATATTAAAACAATAAATATAATAATAATAAAATAATATAATAACATCTTCAATAATTTTGGGGACCAAAGGGTGATTGTGCAGCATTAGTGAGAAAAGTCGATCCTTACGAGCAACCGGTGCACGATGGAATTCCTTTCCAGAAGGTAAGGATTTTCCAATCATTTGTTATTTTAAATATTTAAATGAATTAAATAATTTTGAATAAATCAATTAAATATTTCAATTCTGGCTTAATTGATGGAAGAAATTAAAAACTAAAAAAATATTTGTAATATTTTTCTTTCTGTAATTTTAATTCTAAGTCTTTGAATTGTGTTCAAGTCTTGCAGTGAATTAATTACGAAAAAGATGTGATTGAGACTTCACAAGTGACAATCAATTTAATACATCTTCCAGCGAATATCAAACAACCAATAATTTTGGGTCAACATGATCAAAGTTCATTGCGTGCAATCGTTTTAAATTGTAATAAACAGCTTAGTACTTGATTTACTACAATCGACAATTTTTTAAAATTAATCTCATGTAACAATGGCGAAGCATGAAAAGCCGATCGAAGAGCTTTATGATCTGAATGATCTGATGAGATCATGCAGAATACGTGATGATACGACATATTTAGTACATTATATATAACATGTCGAGACGTCCTCAACATTGGCATGATAGTGGTGTGCAATTTTACCTTAAGATGTAATTTATGCTTCTAGCAATCTCCGAAGCGATCGATCAAATTGCACGACGGTTCATTCGGTTTCGTCGAAGTGATGCCCGTCAAGGTAGTCTCACTCATTTGTTTCAAAAATACAAATATTTATTTTATAAATATATTTACATCTTATTAGGCAATATATTATTACTATAATATATTATATGAGCTAAAACTTGAGTTTATTTCTCGATGATTATGAAAAAGACCATCATTCATACCATAAGAAATATCATACATACATGTAGGGCAAAATAAATATCATGTACATATACATACGTACATACATACATACAAACATGACAAAGTAAATATCACACACCTGGAAAATGTCGTGCTTCATTTTAAATCTTTCCACCCTATCAAAATATTTATTGAGCCCTGCACCAATCAACAAAAGCCGACATCCTAAAGACCTCTCCTAATATTTTAGGTCCCCAGACGGGTCAGGGACCTAATTCATTTTAAATCATTCCACCCTTTAAGTTTAACTTTTACTATTTCAATCTTGCAATCCTTCGGTTTGTCTCATGGTAGAGCAAATATTATTATTAAATATGTATTATAAATGTTATTCTCACGTGCCTGAGGGTTTAAGGTAATCTTACTGATCCCTACCCGCTGGAAGGGTTGATTTGATGCTAAGTAGTTGGTTTTTCAGTCATTTGAACATTCGGTTAATAAAACTGCTTGTTGTGTTATATAATCGATTGTTAATCAATTGTTTTTCAACTAAAAATGTTGAAGTGTAGCTACTTTCCATTTAATTATCTTATCTTAAAACAATCTATATTAAAGTTCCTATTTTTACTGAATAAAGCTAAAATGTCACAATAAATCACTTTTGTTGCCGTGCGCCTATGAATTACGATCACAAAAAAGCATCTTATTACTTTTTCATATTACTTATCCAAATTGTTTACTTGAATTAGTTTTTGATTGGCTTTATTCTTAACTTTATTCCTAAATAACTATAAATTATTTATATTTATCTTATAGGGAGCGAAATACGAAATCATAACACTTAAAGTAAGCAAATCTTCGTTTGACATTTTCACATCCCCTCTGAACGTCTTCAAGACAGATTTAATGTCAACATATGTAGTCGATGCCGAGAGATGATGTTTTATGCGATGCTCATTCCCCCAAAAGGGATGCCGATGATTGTTATAATGTGGTGGAAATATTGCAGCAACTGATAAAAATCTTCGACAATCGTATAATTCGCCACATGATGTCAAAAAACAATTAACAAAAAACAAACTTTAAAACCTTTCAAGGGAGAGATGGGAGAGATTGGATCTCCGGGTAAGCCCGGACCACCGGGACCGCCCGGCAAACAGGTGACGTCAAATTATCCACAACCGACTCATAAATACCGATCTTGAAACATAAATAATTTTATTTATTTTCGAATCGATAGGGTCTGCCAGGAGAAACGGGAAAAAGAGGTTTTGACGGACCGCCAGGTCCCCAAGTGAGTTTCTAATTAAGATTACCTTAAACCGTTTGATCAGCTCATCTTAAAATATTTATCTTCACTATTTATCGAGTTTAATTTGCCCTAAGAAATATGTCTAAATAGCAATTATAGAACATTTAAAAAATATCTTTCCAGCATTGGTGTTTTTAAGTCGATGTGGTAAAAAATGATTTGATAATTCTTTCAAATAACCTAGGTATTATTCAACGAGATTATTGTGGGCAATGGTATATGTTATATACTATTCAACCTATTAAAAGTATACGGGCAGTGTATACACCATTAAACGTGTTAAAATGTTGTGGGCAATAGTATATGTTATATACTATTCAACCTATTAAAAGTATACGGGCAGTGTATACACCATTAAACGTACTTTACTTTATGTGACTAGCGGCAACTCATCCTACAGCCATAAACCATCTCAATACCTCAGCTACGCGAAAAGGAAGAAGTCGATTCACATTTAAACATGACATCTGTGCACGCCACCGCATTTTGGAGTGCAGTCATCGCATAGGCATGATATTGTAGTGGTGAAAATACCAATCCGTATATGATATATATGTGATATATGCGATATATGCAATGCATACGAATTACAACGAGACACTACAACGTCATATTCTAAGAGATTGACATCCATTCTCAAAATGTTTTCTTCTCTTCAATGTTTTTAAAAATCCGGAAAAGGTCTATCAACTTGTGAAATTCCTCCTCTTGAGGTGATTTCAACAGGCGTTTCCGAGAAGCCTAAAGGTGTTTTGTACAGGGAGGATGCTTTAAGAAAGGCTTTCACGAGCAAATGTTCCTACATGCCTGCTTATCCATGTCTTTCCAGATTGACCGTAACATCGAGCGGTTGTTAGTGCGGTTCCTAAGTGATCTTGTACATTAGCGGATTTGAGTGATGTTGTTTATACTAGTCCCTTCTCACCCTTACAGCCCGCTCGGCTGTGGAGTTCTAAACACTTCTGGTTTTGTGTATTCCCCGTTATTTTATTTAAAACTAGTGGTGCCCAGCCACGCGTTGCTGTGGCTCAATCTGATTATTAATTTTGTAAGAAAGAAATTTTCAAATATGTTTATTTTTACAATTTCACAATGCTTGAGTTATTACGTTATTTTAAGCTTTTTAATGTCTCGCTAAAGTTTATTTACATAGATTAGGCCGTGGCGTTATCGTGGCAAGATGGCAGGATTTTCGAAAAAAAAAACGTATTTTTACATGCTGTAGTTGTGGCACATATATGAAACCTATATACAAACACTCCCCTGATCAAGTACTTTCAGAGAACATTTGCATGTTACAAACACACATTGCATTTTTATTTATATAGATTATGGTACAAAATGATCGTAATATCATAATCATAATTATATGATAAAAGAAGAGTATCTTGACATATAATCAAAGATTGTTGTTTAAAAGTTGAAAAACCATTCACAAATCACCGACGTATTCTTAAACTTATGTATCTTTATCTCCGCCATCATCATGATAATCATCTTCCGGCTGACTGAGTACAAAATCTCGACTTTTCCATCGTCATTCCATTCTTTTTAACGATTTTCCCGTAAAATGGAAAACATCATAAAGCATTAACAACGACTACTATAATCGTAGAGACTTGATTGGCACACACAGCTGGAGCTCGAAGGAAGTGTTGCGTGCCCTTTGCCACCTTCATTTCTTTTCTATTTTCCAACAATCCACTTCAAATGTCCGTCACTGATTTACTTCTCATACCAGTTTAAAAATTCGAAATTGCAAAACAATTTATTGGAAGCTATTCGAAATGATTGCCAGTGATCAAATAGTTGAGGTTTGCCAGATGCTTTATTTTTCAGATTATTCCGATGGTATTTATTCTATCAAAATTACAGCGCAGGTTTATTGATTTCGTGAGCCGATAACTCTGTTAGATGCCAAAATATTACTCAAACGATATTCAATAATATTTACAATAATAATATGTTTAACGTGCCTCAAAGTTATTTGTTTGTATTTATCCTATGCAGGGCCAAAAAGGGGACTTGGGTTATCCAGGCAGTCCTGTGAGCGATTTATTTATCAATTTCAACAATAAATGTAGATAAATATTTTATAAGTTAAACTAATTATTAAATTTAAATTATCACATATGGATTCACAAACATACGAATTTAGCAGAAACCCTCAATTTAATCCATTCGGTAAAAATAAAAACCCTTAAGATTGATTGCTTTTACAAAACATGATCGAATTTCCTTGAAGGAGTCTGAAAAAGTAACATGATATTCTCAGCTTTCTTTTGCGCTCATCGCACTTTTGGATTTTTTAAAATCATGACAAATTTTTTTTAATAATCGATCTTAATTAATTTTAATAATTATTCTTTGCGAATTTGTGACCATGTTCACTTTAATATCATTCGAATTCATTTCTCAAACGCACGTGAAGCTCTGATACTCCATCGCTTCGCTAACGCAGAACCATGAACGATTTCTAACGATCCTTGTCTTTATCGGAAGGGCCCACGAGGACAATCCATGTTGACGGTTTCTGACCTTCAGATGCTCATCAGAAAGGGATCTCTGACTTTGCCTCAGGGACCACCGGGACCCCCTGGAAGGAAGGTTAGGGTTAGGGTTGGGTATCATTAGCATCTCTCCATCCATTCATTCATTCATTCATTCATCCATCCATCCATCCATCCATCCATCCACGGTGCCCCCTTGGAAAGAAGTTTGATCGAAGTCCTTTTTGAGATAAAATATAATTCATGAAATAATCGGATGTTTTGAAAAGAATTATCTGATTGTTCCTTCGAAAGCCCTTCTCAAAAGTGGTTTTGGTTGAGGAATCTTGTTGTCTTCAGTCTGAATCTGTAAGGAATGCACTCGAAGTCATCGATGATGTTTAATTTTTATTGTCAAAAGGGGGATACTGGACCTCCCGGATACAAAGGTGAAAAAGGAAACAGGGGGAAAAGGGGTTCAGAGGTCTGTGGAATATTAACTTTATCATTTATTTATTCATTACTTCTACTTGATTATCTGAACATTTTCTTCAATTATTATTAATTCAATTCTTAACTTATCTTTTGCGAACTTTTACGTTCAAAATTTTGGAAATTAATTTTTATTTGTCAACAACTTAAAAGAATGGTTTTTTGCAAACGACGTTAAATTAATTTGTAAGCAAAACGTTTTAGTTCTTCGGAATGCGGTTTAGATTATGGTAAGTTGAGTAATTTTTAAGATGTGTCGCATTTGTAGGGTGTGGTCGGTTCGAAAGGCGATAAAGGCGATAACGGTCCTATGGGGCCCTGGGGACTCAAAGGTCCTAAAGGAGATCCAGGAGATGCTGGACCAATGGGGCCTGAGGTGGGATTTTTTTTTCAATTTGTTTAATTTGTGTAAAACAAAAAGTTCTGCTGGAAGAAATAATATATTATTATTTAATTAATTTAATATAAAACGATAAAGCTTCCAGTTTCAAGAGATAATTTCATTATAATTTTCCAAAATTATTAATTTCGACCTAGGGTCCAATTGGCCCACCCGGATCCCCAGGCATTGATGGAAGAGATGGCGAACCCGGACCATTAGGTCCAATGGTCGGTAATTTATAACAGTAAATTTGGCTTTGCAAATAGCAACGACAATAACCGTGAGCAACTGAATCCTTATCCGCATACCTATGCGCTCTGCATGGGTTTAGTTTAGTGACATCATCTTCAGAGTAGGATAAATCCAACAAAAGTATGAAATATTTATTTTCAGGGTTATCCAGGTAAGAAAGGTGAATCGGGTGAACCCGGCCAACCGGGCTCTAATGGAGACATCGGCTCACCAGGACTTCCTGGGCCACCGGTAATAAAAAAATAAATTTCTTGAAACTAACACTTAAAAAAAAAGAGAATAGTGAAGTTAATTGACCTCAATAGCGATAATAAAACTTGTGGAATATACTTCGTTTTGATACTTGAAATAACTGTTATTAAAATTAATTACTAATTTATAGGGCGAACCAGGAACGGTTGGAGCCTTTGTCAATGGAGATTGGGTAAGTCGTAATGTATTAAATTTATCGCGCATTAAAGGAAGATTATACCAACATGTCATAATAAAGAATTTTTAACCAAGTGGAGAATTTCGTTTACTCAATCTAAAAAAAATAAACAACTCAGAATTCCAGCTGTCTAATGATATTCGCAGCACCAAAAGAAGTTTTTAAATAAAGTTGTTGACATAAATAAATCTTGGACGAGCTAACATCGAAATATATTTTAGATACCCGGTCCCCCAGGGCCACCTGGAATGATGGTTTGTGAACAACTTATTACAGACCTGCATTATTGATATAATTATATACGATAACAGAATTAATTTTCAAAGCTTGTTTTAGAGAAAAATCAATTGCATCTTTTTTGGTGTCTTATAAATCTCTATGGGTTGTGGAGATATTTTTTAGCCGATCCCCATTCGTGTAGCGCCCCCATTCCTTTACCCTAAACCCCAAGTGAGGGCGCTCCCAGGCTCCTCAGGCCGAGTGTCGAGCACGATATGTAACGGCTTCTTACCACTATTGCCGTTCAATAGTTAAACACTCGGCCACATGCTACTTTCCTCAAATTCTGTGATTATTAATTGAATTAAATTCTCAATTAGACTCCTCCTATTTCTGTATTCATTCCAGGGTCCTCGTGGTTTGCCAGGAATTTCAGGAATCAAAGTAAGGAAATTATGTGAAGTTTTTCTCATAAAACTATGAGCCACTTATGTGGTCATCATTTATGTGAAAACCTTTACCGATGAAATTTTTTGAGATGCAACTTATAGGATAATATTGTAGACAGATAAAATTGTATAATATAAATATATATTTCTCTAAGATTATCTTAAGCACTGAATGAACCTAATTTTAGAATTTCAATTAATAAGGCAATTATTTTCTGGCGTTACGTCTATTAGATTTTAATTGTTAGAAAACTATTTAATAAATGTTATTGATGATTTCAACAGGGAGAGAGAGGCGTGACAGGAGAAAAGGGAGAAATTGTATGATAAATCATTATATTTGATAGATTAATGTATCATTTAGAGTTTTTTTATTTTTATTTAAATCTTGGAACGAAAAAAGTTATATATTTATATACATATATATAAATTATATAGAATTATATCCTTAAATAACAAGTGGCAAAGAAGTGCATTTAAAAAAATATCTGCTGTTTTACATTTTCATTGTTTGATGTTATTAATTGTTGCAATAATTAACTACGGCAGCTATTAAAATATGATAATTGGAAAGATATTACAAACGATCGTTCTGTTGTCGTTCAAAGGGTAGCAAAGGAGATAAAGGAGACCAGGGTCCCATGGGTCTTCCCGTTGGTTAATTTTAAAATGTTTGAAGCGGGGCAATCGGTATAACACAACTTAACAGCATTTAACAAACATTTGCGTCTTATTTGTCGTTGTTTATTTCCTATTTCTTCAATCTTTTCCAAGGCTAAAACAATAAACATTTTCATTCACTGACACCGTTTTGTCAGAGACGCTAACTGATTGAAAGTCTTAACAACTAACATTGAAGCATGTTCGTTTAACTCAGGGGTTAAAAGGGGACTCAGGTCAGCGCGGTCACATGGTAAGTTATTTGGTCATAGATTAATATTGTCATTAATAATAATATTAAGAAGGATGATTATGTTACTATCGTTGTTGTAACAATGTTGACCGATTTCGAATTCATAACATAATTAGTTCCACTTATTTGGTTTTACATTCTGCAAAGATTTAATAAGCTCAAACTAGCAATTTCAACATTAACCCTCTAAGGAATATCTTTGGGACGCGATTAATTTGACAAATTGTTATTCAGGGACCAACTGGACCAAAGGGCCCGAAAGGAGATGAAGGAAGCCAAGGAGAGATTGGACCCCAAGGAATAATGGTTCACTTACGATTTTGTAATTAGTGCTGTTATTTGATTTATTTAATCTTTGTTTAATTGCTTTAATTCAGGGTATACCTGGTCCTGTGGTAAGCCTACTATCTTAGTTTTCCTAGTAATGTTAAACTTATTAAAACAATTGATGCTATCTATGTTTTCAATATTGGTAATTATTTCAAAGGGTCCAGCTGGTGAAAAGGGAGAACCAGGAGAAATGGTTATTAATGTCCAACAAAATACATGTTTAGGCTTTCAATATATTGTGTTACGTAATGCAAAAGCATTCTTTATAATGAAATTATACTTTGTATACTTTGAAAGTATACTTTGACAGTTGTGCGTATTGAATCTCAATAATTGTTTGTTCGAAATAACTTGAAAATAGCTGGAACTAATGATGACTTCTCCTATCAACAGGGCTTGAGGGGTAAAAGAGGAAAACGAGGAAACAAAGGGGATCGGGGAGACCAGGTCATAAATTTCAAATTTTTAGACTTAAGTGCTTCGGCGAAATATTGTAACTGTATCATTATTCATTAGTCATTTTATTATAAATATAATTTGACCATTTTAATTCAAATAATTCTGCTTGAAACTTTCTGAAGTTTGACTCATGTTACTGGGGGAGTTGTTGCTATCATTCAACCTTTCAATTTATCAAATTTTTTTTTCAAATTAACCTTTTTGCAAATTTCCAAACGTTCCATTTTTTGTCTACTCATTAATTGTGTCAGTGTTTTAACCCCTTAACTTAGAATGAAACACAGTAACATCATTTCATTGGTTGACTCTAGTAACCTCTATGAAATTAATATTATAATTGACTAATTGTTCTATGTTAGAATTTTAACGATTTGATGATAGGGTGTTCCGGGATTAGATGCACCTTGCCCACTAGGGAGCGATGGATTGCCCCTGCCGGGGTGTGGATTTAAGGTGCGATTCTGTTAACATGGCTGTAGTTTAACGCATTAATTTCATTTCTTAACATTCTGTATTTCTTAAGTTTTTTCGTCAATGTTATCTTGCTTATGAATGTTCGTGTTCTCTAATGGATTAGAAGTAACCTAAGTATCTAATAGAAGCAACGGCTGTATTATTCGCTTTTAGCCACATTTCAGCAAAATGGTCCATTATAAAAAGTGACCTTATTTTTTTCAGCCAATTATGAGACCCTACAACAAGCTGAATCCAAACTGAATAAGTTTGTCTCCACAGAAGTTTTTCTCTGCAACGAATCATAAAAATCCCAAAATGTTTGTAAATACTTTAAATCTACATTGAGAATAACGCCTTCGCAAGTCCCAAGCGAAATTTGTTTTTTAATATAATAAAATGTATTTATTTTGGAATAGATTTGTTAGTTTTGCACTTTTTGTATATCAAACTTGGATTTTCCATTGTAATATTGTCTGCCTTCGAAAATTATTCTAGGAGAGTAGTTGAATGTAAACTAGGGTGCTAAATTTTTGTTTTGCTATTTTTCAATGTTTTAATCAACTTTTAAATCATTATACTGACTTTTTGTAAAATTGTGCCTTAACAATAAATGCTACAATTGTGTTTGAACAATTTAGAAACATTTACTTTTACAAATACAGACCGTAAAAATTGCATAGGCTTTCATTTAGATTTTTTAAATAGGTTTAAAGAAGCTTTCGCAAATGTGAATCAAACGCTAAAACATTTACAATGTAAAGATAGGGTTCAATATGATTTTTAAATCCACTTAGAGGCAAGAAATCAACACCAAATGTCATACAATTTGGCAATAATAAATAAATAAATAAATAATATTTAGGCAACTGGATGGATCCCTTTGTCTTAGACTTCAATGTATACAAAGAGCCTATGATCCAATAGGTAGTTTATTCGTGAGGGGCATCGCATTAATAGGGGAAGGGAAGTGAGTAAACTGGTCCTTAAATAATTTCGTGATGACTTTAAATCGTTTTAGAATGATGATTGATTATCACTGGAATCTATAAATTATGATTATAAGTGTTTGATTTTATTTTTGAATCAATTAGAAAATAGAGTGTCGACCTTCAATTTTCCAGTTTTTATGACAATAATTGTTATTTTAGTATTTGTTTAAAATAAATTATTACCTCAATTATCTTTTATATATTTATCTTTAAGTTTAAATTAAGGTGAATTAAGCATCCATCTTGACGTGAGAGGGGAAGCTCACAACAGGCGCGATATTATTCATTACGTGCATTGTATGTCCTTGGGCGTTGATGCATAATGCGCATTATCGTCTGCACGAGCGTTCGGTAGAAGTTTGGCTTGAGTAAAGCAGTTAAAATTTGAATTTAAAATATATCCTTCAATCACTTTTTAGTCTATCCTATTCTTCAATTACAACAAACTTTGTGCACGCGAAATTTCGGAAAACATTCACCCTTTACGTCGGAATAGTTTACCCGACAGGATGTTTTTAAACAACAATTGCCGGAGAA
Organism: Hirudinaria manillensis; assembly: GCA_034509925.1. Classification (NCBI taxonomy): domain Eukaryota; kingdom Metazoa; phylum Annelida; class Clitellata; order Hirudinida; family Hirudinidae; genus Hirudinaria; species Hirudinaria manillensis. The sequence continues at coordinate 7,079,839 of CM067531.1, read as the reverse complement.
GTGGAGCGAAGTCTTCTATTTCGGATGTAACAGGAGTCTGCTGCAAACTCGAGAATTTCGCTCCGATGCTAACTTTGCTTTAACGAAAAGAAGTTTAAGTAGATTATCAGTGAAACGATTTAACCAGTCAATAATCATTCGCAAAAAACCACTTCTCCCAAGGATTTCTTCATCTAAATTGTTTATGAAAATTATCTGAATATCTTTGGATGAGCAATCTACGTCTACGAGTATAGTAATGTAAAGTTGAGGATATGGATCTTTGTGAGTTAGCATTTCCTTTCATTTTTTTTAATATTTTAATGTTAGTTTTTGTGTTTTTGCATTCATTTTAAGGAATTTATGTAGGCGTTATTGCGAAGATTCATTTATTCTAAATTGAACTATTAAAGATAAGGTTCCCAATGCTGAGCGAATACGCCGTTTTTCGCCATAAATCAACATTATCGGAAAAAATATGATAACTCAATTAATCGCAACTTTTCCACTCTTTTGCTCGAGATGTGTTTTCAAAATACTTTTACTCCGAAGAGAAATGCTATTAATATTAGAAATAGGTAGCTATGATGAAATGATTTGTATGACATTTTTCATAAATTATAATCAAAAAAATGAAATTATTTAAGTTGATCTAGGTTGAATTTGCTTTATTATTAAGCTGCTAAATTTTTGCTCATTAAAACAATTAAGTAGGAAGTGAGTTACATACTAACTAGCGACTTTTCCTGTATTTTGGAAATACAGGCTAGTCTAGACAACTAATTTTCTAGACAACAAATTTTTAACTAGTCTCTGAGCCGATTAAATAAATGTTTTGCTGCCTATTTGTTGTTTCACCATTAGATCACTGGAATGGCGAACAATTTCAATCTATTCAGAACAGTGCACTTGACTTTAGCACATTTTATTTTTTTTTTAGACTTTCATCTGGCTAGCATCGCAATTATAGGTCTTAATGCATGGTATCTGTCGTAACTAGACACAATTAGACAGATTTAATTTTCTTTTTCTTTTTTTAATATTAACTGGACCAAATAAGTGGTTAAAGATTATCTAAATATTTTGAGCCGAACAAATTAGACGCGTGGAAGCATATTGAATGTGTAGATGCTTTTCCTGATAGCTTCCAATTTTCATTTAAAAGATGTACAAAGGAAAGTATTTACCAAATGGATCAACATCTTTCTTCAAGAATTTTCTGAAAATCACTTCTACGAACAAGTGCGAGATGCCAGAACATTGGCCAAACTTTTGAGTTTAATCTCAAATTATAAATTCGTAAGTTTTTTTATTAATATCAGTGGAATAAAATTACATTTTGATGTAATGATTAGTTTTCCATTTTTAAAGGTAGTAGCAACAAATATTTCATGTTAAGAAAAAGCCAGTCTATTAGAGACATATTGCACAACAATAAATATCTTACGTAACATAAGATCTAAATTATCCTTCAAACAACCTGGTTTACTGTTAATATACAAATATAAGAGACAAATGATTTTTCGTAAATTATTTACCGAATTGTTAGGAAATAGTTTTTGTCTGCTTTATTTATTTCATTCCAAGTTTCGATTCATTCTGTAACTTATGCCCACCAATTTAATGATGAAGTAATAGATTTAAGATAATAACTTTAGGGGTAAAATAATGACAACATTGATGGTTTTAAAAATTGGGATTCAACATGTGAAAAAATAGGATGTATTTATCCATGGTAGCGAATTGTTTAAAACAATTTTTAATGTACAACACGCGCCCCTTTTAGTGCTGATGTGAGTGCACTATTTTTTCATCCTTTTCGTTGGACTTGCACATTGTACTTGTTTAAAGCCATTGTTCTTAGCGAATTCATCTGCCGTGAATTATATTTGAATTGATGATGAAAAGTAATAATTGGTAAAATCAAATCCATCCCCACCCCTCCATTTTAATTTATTGAAGATAAATAAAGATTTGGGAGAAAGGTTTGACAGCTGAAGTTAAAAATAAATATATAATTTCATCTCAATCAGCGTAAAAAATACTTGAGATGTTAGGTTTTCCAGTTTAGAGGGATATTTAACATTCAATTTGTATTTAATTTTTGAACCGCTCTTGCTTTTCAATTGAGACAAGAACCATGTTTTTAGAGTCGATCATTTAATTCAGTTATCCATCATTAATGAATGTATAAAATAACAATTCACACACAAATAGTTCGGTATGGAGTTACCATTGGAAATCCGTTAACTACTAACAAATCGTTGGACTTTATTTGTGCAAAATTATAATAGCAAAATAGAATATCAATTGATCTGCCAAGTTGATATTTCAGCCTCCTTTGGAACAACAACCAACCAACAAGGAGGCAATGTTTTGGGTCTTTAAGACTTTGAAAGAAATATTTTTGGTGAGTCGGCTTTTTATTTAAAGCTTTAAAGCTTTGTTTGAAATTGTATTTAGGTTCATCGCGTAATTAAGATATTACTTATATAAATTAAACATTATAAACTAATTAATATTTTGACATTCTAAACAATTGAAAATTCGACTAATCTATTTATTTGAAGATCAACTTGAAAGAAACTGCTGATTCAATATTGTCATCCGATAACTTAAAAGACATTCACAACTTTTTATGGGCGACGATACTTCACTTCGTCGTTGGTTTTTATGGATGTTTATTCACATTAATTAATTATAAAAGACAAATTGAAATAACATTATTTGTTAAATGAATCTGTAAAATATTGACAGTTAAGTCTTAAGCATTTTAAACTTTTAAAAGGCAATTTAAGTAAAATCTTTGGGCCATCTTTGCCGATTTTGAAAAAATTCCACCTGAAAGCAAAACAGCTGGAATTAATTTATGTTAGTCATCTCTATGTCGATAATATATATCGATTGAAATAACTCTTAGGTCGATCCCCTGACGAGACAATTGAAAGAGTCTTCACTTTTCGACAATTGCGAATTGGCTTTGCTGCAATGGTGCAGGAATCAAACGTTTGGGTGAGTTTATGACGAAGTGTGACACAACCCTTGTTGGCATTTAATGGTGATTTCTTGGAAAAAGACTATGCCTTGTAATGAAGACGATGTTATCATAACTTTTAACATTAATTTCAATAACTGCAAAGAACAAATGCAAATCATTTTCACATTGGAGTTATGAAACATAGCAAATGTCATTGCCATATATGGTAAATAGAAACATGTTATAAATACAAAAAAATTATAAATATTGACAATCTTCGTATTTTGACAGATATAAACAAGTTGACATAACGAACTTTTCGAGTAGCTGGCGTAGTGGTTTGGCATTTAATGCCATTCTACACAAACATCGGTAATTAAAAATAGATTACTTTACATGTAATTTACATGTTATTTATTAAATGATTACTTCCCGGCAAATAGTATAACAAAATTATAAAATCTTTTGAGGAAAAATTCAAATTAGTACAAAACTGTAAACGAAATTCATGAATGCTTGAAATGATAGTAGTTTCATACTCATCGCTCGCAGTCCCAGATGGTTTGAATATTCATCACTTGTTGGAAGACCTGGACACCTTAATTTAGAACATGCCTTTCAAATTGCTGAAGAAAAACTGGCGGTAAGCAGACTGCTGGATAGCAAAGGTGTGTAGTGTAATGAATTATTTCATTTCTTTGAATTGTGATACTAAAACGAATTTCCTATCAAAAAGTAATCCGTATTGTTATCAAAGATGTTAATAAAAGGGGTTAATTTAAATGACGATTTCTAACCCATTGTTACTCTAATAGCTTATTAATCACTGTTCCACAATAAATGATTTATTAATTAATTACAGACATCGATATCGATCATCCAGATGATAGATCAATTATTCTTTACCTTGTTTTGTGCCTCGAAAAGCTTTTATTTACTCAGAACACGTTCGCTCCTCCATTCGAAAATGTCAAAAAGGCAACGATTTAAACTCATTTCAAAATGATTTAAAATCACTTTAAACATTTATCTTGATAATTAGATTTATTCCGTTAATAATTTTGCTGCCAATTCACAGCATGACAAAGTGTCGCCTCCGACCTCTCCAGCTCCTCGATTTCAAAGTTTTTTTACGAACTTTGACAACTTTCTGTTGATCTCTGATGATAGTCTGACGTGGCTGAGGCAGGATTTGAACCTGCTCAAGGAGAGGAGTCATTCCTCTGGTGATGTGTTGAACCTCAGAGACCAGTTTCACCAGCACGAGGTTTAATAAACATAATTGAAAATTAATATTGAAGTCTCTATTTAATGAAACACCAATATCAATATTTGTTTAGCAATTAAATTGTTCATAATAAATTATTATAATTCATAATTGCAAACAGGCTTTCATGTTAAGACTTACAGAAAGGCAGGACATTATCGGCAAAATATTGACGGGCGGAACTGCTCTACTTAAATGTTCATCGTTAGATGATCGCCAAAAAAAGTTCATCGACAGACAAATGGAAACGATAAACGAAAACTGGGAAGAATTACGAATAAACGCCATGGAAAGACAAAGCAAGTAAGCAAATGGCTTATTTGGAAATAACTTGGAAGCATTAAAACTATTTATTAAGTGTTTATTTGGAAATAACTTGGAAGTCTTATAAATATTTATGTGATTACTTTTATCACCAGTTTGCATTCAGATCTAATTAAAGAACAAAAGTTGGAAATTGAAACTTTTGCAAAACATTTGACTTGGTTTGAGCATAAAGTGTTGGCACTGAAAAGCATAAATAATGAACATTCTATCGATCTGGGAATCGATCAGTTTCAGGTTTAAATGAATCTTTTGTAAATTATTTCCGATCCTAGATCAATGTAACGTTCTTCTTGCAATAAATAACTTCATTCTTACTTTTGATTACACGATTTCTCTAATTTTGTTTTCCGCTTTATAAAAATCTGCAATAAAATGTTAAAATGATTTTAATATTTGTCCAGTATTTTATCAGTATTTATATTGTATAATTATACATCCTTATTCATTACCATAATTATTATTATACTATATAACGATGAAACTGCATTTAATTATTAATTAAAAAATAACTTGCACCTAGGATTATGCATATAAAATGTATTTATAATGTATTTTATAAATATGTCTACGGGGTAATTAGAAATCATTTCATTAATACCGTGGAACTTGAGCATTCATTTCGACTTAGAATTATAAGAAATAAAATTTTATTTGTGACAGGATTTGGAGGATGCTTACCTAACTCTGCAAAAAGAGGTTTTTGGTCTCCAATCGATGCTGCTCATTGTAGATGAAGCAGGCTCTCATTTGGGTTCAAATTGATTTATTGCTTAATTCACTTTTAATTACAATCTGCTGCATTTGGCACACTTAAATATCATGCATTTCAATCATTATTAAGAATAAAATTTATTATGAGCATTTATTTAATACTTAATTAAACAAATTAATTGAGCAATTTTATTTTCATACTTAAAAACACCTTGAAAGGCTAAACTCTAATCAAAAGGTTTCAAATTTGTCCAAAGCAGCCCCAAATAATGTTAAAAAACATGTTGACGTTCATTTGGTTTGTAACTGCAAAAGATTTCCAATTTGTTTAAATAGGAAATAGTGTGTTTGCAAAGACAGATATTGGAATTTATATAATTTTATTATGAAATTATATTTAATAGTTGCCGATAAATACTTATAAAAATACTTATAAATCAGCGATGGAAGGACAGTTAGAAAAACTCGGAAAGAGATGGTTGGATATTTCTTCTGAATTTGAAAATTTGAAACATTTCGTCGGAAAGTTGAGGTGGCAGAAAGGTGCTTTCGTTGCGAAGTTGAGTGGATTCAGGGAATGTTTGACGGAAATGGAAGCACTGCTCAACGGGGTTTTGAGACTGCAAGCTGCAAACGGAAGAATCGATGAAAACTTGGATCACGTCGTGCAACAAGTCAAGTGCCTGAAGGTATTGCAAATTATTTTTACATCGGACTTAACTTGGGTATCGTTATTATTATATTTAATTCATTCTATCTCTTATCAATGTGATTTCGGTTATGTAAAATTTCAAGACACATAAACATTTCTAAGTTCTAGTTAAGATTATTAAATATGTTATTAATTACGAGTTATTATCTCAGTAATTATTCAACGCAAAGCAAGCAAAATGTTCAATTGCTACTTATGCAGGGGAAATGCATTAGAATTAAAAGTTTAAAATACTTTGATCAACAAAAAAAAAGTAATTTGAAAATGCTTTACTCGCAGATGATTGAGAACAATATGGATGGTATGGTGGAGGAATTTCGTCATCTGAATGCGCTCGGGTCAGAGCTGGTCAAGATGTCACTCGATGAAAAGTTGGTTATAGCTTTTATAAATCGCCAACTGCAGTCTTGCCAGGAGAGATGGGATGTATTGGTTAGAAATATGGAAGCATTGAGTAAAGATATATCCGCGTCCGGGTTAGAAATCGCAATCGTTTCAAATGAAAGCACTGACCAAGAGGCTGGATTCGATCAACATATCAAGTCGTCACTACGAGATGTTCATTCAAATAAATTCTTATCTGAAATTTTGAGTACCAAAGACATTGATGTCCTTAAAGGCTTTCAAGGTTTTAAGAAAACCGATGAGAGCGGAGACATCGAAGGAATATTGAAAGAATTTAGTGAAAAGACTGGATCACTCAGACCCAAGAGACGCAAATGCAGCGAAGACGAATCGAAAGATTTCAAATCTCAAAGAGATCAGTTCGGAGTAAAGAATACTGGTGATGACTCTCAAGATGGCGTCCTCCAATGCATAAAGATTTCTAAAAATGGACACGATTTAGCGACTTTCTCGATGTTGAAGAAAATTCCAAAATTTCTGGATGGAGAATCATTATGTCCGTCTTTAAATCATTATTCGGAAAAAGGGAATTCTTTGAAAAGGAAGAGCATTGAATCTTTGAAGATGGAAACTTGCAAGAACGATCCTGATTCTATAAATCTGAGGCAAGAGTTCGATAAACAGCTTGTTTCCTTCAATCAATGGCTAGATCAGGCTGAGGTTATTCAGGAAATGGTCTCTTTGGATAATCAACAATCAGACATCCCGTCCAGTCTCAACATACACGAACAAGCCGTTCTCATCGAGGTAAACTTATTTTATTTGCCGTTGCATAAAATTATAAAGTCGAAATATCTTTCTTCCGGGAATGTATTCTGTCGTTACATAAACATGTTCAAAATGCATATTTTTTAAGTTATTCGCAACAATTATAATTACAGTTAGTTATTTTAATTACATTTTACAATTTATTGAATGTTGTCACAGGATGCCAAAAAAGACGTTGACGTCCAATTGAAACATCTGGAGACTCTCCAATTTACAGGGAAACTTCTGCGTCAAGAACTTCTGAAATGTAATTTGAAAAAATAATTTATAAATTGATTAATTGATAATTTAATTAGATTCAATGAGAATTATTTAATAAATTACGATTACTTTTTTAAGGTCATCAAATAGATGTTTCCAATTCAGTTTTTAATCTTTAAGCTTTTAATCTGTGGCTAATTTAAATTTAATTCTTTAAAAAATTTTTTTGCAGTAAAGAAACCAACGGGACCAACTGTTGAAGCACTGCAATCAGTCGAAAGACGATGGGAGATGCTCTTGAAAAATTTGGAAGAAAACCAGAAGCAGCTCAAATCCACCAGGAAATCTTGCGATTTTTTTGATCGACTCGAGTTACTCGATGAGGCCGTTCGTGGTTACGAGAGATGGGCTGATGAACAGATTAACAACAATTCGGACAAAGATTTTGCCCAATTGAGCCGCCTCTTGGAGCAAAATAGGGTTTAATATTTATGTACTAGTAAATTTTTGTATTAACTCGAGAGTTCTTTTTCATGTGATTGTTGAAAGCAGAATTAACCGTTACATTTATTTCTTTCAATCCTTTCCAGTTATTGCTTTCAAGGTTTTGCGATCTAGTTTTTGTTATTCTCGGAATATTTTTAATTAACTTGAAATGTTTATTCAGGTGAAAATGAAATCTTTGCAATCGTATGAGGACAACATCAGAAAGTTAAAAGAGATTCTTCGGGACTGTGCAAATGCTGATGAATTGGCAGAAAAATTAGAGATCGTAGAACAAAATTTCAAAAATACTTTGGCCAAAATGGGTTTGGAGTTTTATGCTTTTATGACAAACGTTAATCAAATTTGTTGGCGATAAGTTAACGAAAAGAATTACATTTTTTTTTAAATATTCTTCTCCGTAAGATATAAATTCTGTATGTTATAAAATATTTAACATAAAAATATATATGCATAAACGTTATTCAAATTTTCTAAAAGATTTTGCCTGCCTCTGCGGCATTCGTTAGGTTCGAGACAAGTTTCGATTACCAGAGCTTTAAACTACGTACCTTCAAAGTCATTTTCTGACTCAGTCTCCAGCTTTAACAATTGGTTGGATGAAGTTGAAGTCAAGGCAACGACGTTGTCATCATCATCGCTCGTAATCATCAACTTCGTCGAATGTATGGAGGAAGACAGTAAAGCCCTCGAGGTTAAAAATGCAGAGCTACGTTTCATAACAACCGATGATTACACTTAGTTATAATTATAATCGTAAATAAAATTATTTGTTATCAAATTAGGATCTGTTGCATGAGGTGAACGATAAATTGAATCATCTGGAATACTTAAACCACGCCGCCGAAGAAATAAAGGGAAGGTCGAGCGAACACAAGTTGAGCGATGTTTATATAGAAATTGCAGGAATCAGTCGTAGATGGACGCATCTCAGAAATATTCTTAATTCAAAAACCGAGAGACTCAAAACTGCAATCGAGAAGGTCACAGATTTTCAGGTAGCAATTCTTAAGCCATGGATGACTTGCAGTGCATTCGATGTGAACGAGGAGATTTTCTAACGTACAAGATTAAGAACGTAAAGAAGCCAAATTACGAACGATCGACATTTATTTGGCTCTGATTTTTTATTTACAGCATTATTTGATATTATTTTATTACATGTTTCTAAGTTTTATTAAAGTTCCTATTACAAAAGAAAATTCTCAAAAAAATAAATAAATAATGCCCGTCTAATTCAATTTATGACAAAATTCAGCTGGTCTACTTTTGTAGACTTTCTAGCAGGCAACTCAGTAGTGAAGATTAAAAATATTTTTGAACTTCAAGATTAAAAATAATTTTGTTTACCAACTTGAATCCAGAGTCATTGCAAAGAGTTGAACAAATGGCTCAATGAAATGGACGCATTTCTTAGCAGTGAACCACTTACCAAGGGCAACATTGATCTTCTGAAAGCCCAACTTAACGAGATCGAAGTGGGCTAAATTTGACTTTAGCATTTTATTTCGTGAGGTTTATGAATAGTTTTGAATTTTATATTTGACTTTAGCATTTAAAAAAATCAATTCATACATTTACTTAAAATAATGCCTTAATAAATAGTAACGAGTTCTACGTGTCAATTGTGAAGGGGGTGAAAGAAGACATAAAGACGATGGAGAGTAGTTTAATATCCATGAACGAAGTTGTCGACAACTTTTGTTCCAATGCCAATCCAAACTTTGCCAGAAAACTGAGAAAGGATCAAGAGGACATGAACAGCAGGTAATTCCCGTAACGGCTCCGTAAATGATTTCACGCTGTCGACTTGTTTCTGGTGGAGTTCTGAATTATTTCAATAACCTTTCAACATGTTTTGTTTCTTAGGTGGGCAAAGATTTGCAAGTTATCGGAGAAACAGTTCGAGACCCTACAATCGGATCTAACGTGTTTTGAATCCATGGTTTCAAAGCTGAAAGCCTTATGTAGATGGATTGACGGAAACGTGGAGGCGGTCATTGCCAAGGATTATAAAGTATCCACTTTGGCAGAAATTAATTCTCTTGAAGATCATTTCAAGGTTAAAAATTTAAGTACTGAGATCCGTTTCAAGAATCACAATAAAATGATCGAACCTGTTTAACTGGATTTGAAATGGTCACGTGAAATTAGAATCAATGAAATTTATAGAATCAATTACTGAATCAATTGATTAGAATCAACGATTTCAGATTCATGCCCAACAATTAGAATTACAAGGCTCGTTTTTACTACGCGAAATAGAACAAGAATTGGAAAGAATTGGAAATGATGGCCAGGCAGACTTGAATGAGGTCGATGATGGAAATATATTCCATATTTTTAAATTTACCAAAGAAAAGTTTGACTCTGCGAGATCTGGGATGAAGTGTCTTTTGGACAAATTTTCAGTGGCAAAAGCCAAATATGATCTTCTCGATGGTATGTCTATCAAGTATATAGTGCTTATGCTGCTGAATTGTATTTGTTGTATACATTATATATTGTTGTAACCTAGGGGTCTGATGAATTAATTAACGTAAGGATATCTTTATTGGATTTAACTAATGGCAAATACGTCTGGACGATTTGGTCGATTGCTTGTCCTGATGGAACCGCTTAATGACTCGAATCGCTAGCTACGACTTCGAAATAAAAGATTCTGAATATTAACTAAACTTAATTAATTAATTATTCAATTAATTAATTAATGTCAGGGATCCAACATTGCCCCCTCCTTAAATCTGTTCGTCCCGAACAGGCTGTTCTGTTTCTCCGTGATATTTTGCTAATCGATTGCTGTGGACCACTTTCATTCTAGCCCTTGCTGACTTCTGTATGCGGTATACCACGTCGTTTATTTTCTTTATGATTCGGTATGGTCCTTCCCAATCTTTTTGTAACTTTGGCGACTTCCCTTTTTTTCTTTGGGGGTTGTATAGCCAGACTAGTTCATTTTCTTTAAAGCTTATATCATTGGCTTGCCTATCGTATCTCGCTTTGGCTTGATCGCTATTAACACTTATATTTTTCCGGGCAACCTGATGTGTGTCGGCAAGTGTATTTCTTAGGCTTGAAACGTAGTCACATGCCGACTTAGGTTCTTCTGCTCTTCCGAACATCATATCGGCAGGAAGACGAATCTCCCTCCCGAATGTCATTTTTGATGGACTGATTCCTGTCGTTTTATGCACGGCTGTCCGGTAGGCCATAAGGAAAAGTGGTAGGTATCTGTCCCAGTCATCCTGCTGTTCACTTACCATTTTTGACAAATACTGTTCCATGGTCCTATTAAATCTCTCGACCATACCGTCCGATTGCGGATGTAATGCAGTGGTTCTTGTCTTATGGATTCCAAGGTTTTCGCATAGCTCTTGAAATATTTTCGACTCGAAATTCCTTCCTTGGTCCGAATGTAACTCTAATGGCACCCCGAATCGACTAATCCAATTATTTACGAGAGCATCAGCTACATTTTCCGCCTCCTGATTTGGCAGTGCAAACGCTTCAGTCCATTTGGTAAAGTAATCGCTGATCACTAATATGTACCGATTTCCCTTCTTTGATGCAGGGAATGGTCCGGCAATATCCAAAGCTATTCTTTCAAAAGGTACTCCCACATTATAGGGTTGCATTAGACCTTTAGTCTTCTTCTGAGGTCCTTTACTGGTTGCGCAATTATTGCAATTTCTACACCACTCCTCTACGTCTTGTTTGTAGTGCAACCAGTAAAACCTCTCCCTCACCTTCCTGATGGTTTTATTCACTCCCAGGTGTCCACCTGAGGTTCCGTTATGGAATTCTTGTAACACCTCAGAGACGCAAGATCTCGGAAGTACTATTTGAAGGTGATAGTCGGTGCCATCCTCTGTTTCCCACTTCCTATGTAGGAGTCCATTACTAATTCTCAAGGAATCCCACTGTGCCCAATAGGACTTAGTAACTTCTCCGTGCTCCGCTATCTGTTGCCAATCTGGTTTCACCCCAGCCTCCATCCACTGTAGTATGGGTGCAAGTGCTTCGTCTCTTAATTGTAGATCTCGTAACCCGCTTTCCGTCCAGGGTTCGGGAGCCGTGATACGAATTTGTCGACATTCTTCGGTTTCCTGTTTTTTCTCTGCGTTGTTGCAGTGTCTGCAGTTAAGTGGACAAGGACGTCGTGATAGCGCATCAGCGTTGTTGTGTATTTGACCTCTCCTGTGTTCAATATTGAACTGAAAACCCTGTAGTTTTTCAATCCACCTCGCCATCTGACCTTCTGGGTTTTTAAAGTTTAGCAGCCACCTCAGGGAGGCGTGATCCGTTCTTAGCAAAAACGGCTGGCCCAAAAGATATTTCTGGAAATGTTTCATGGATTCTACTGCTGCTAATAATTCTCTCCGGGTCACGCAATAGTTCCTTTCCGCTTTAGACAGTGAACGGCTATAAAATGCTAGAACTTTTTCTTCATTTTCAACTCGCTGAGAAAGAACTGCTCCGATTCCACAGTTACTGGCATCTGTATCGAGGATAAAAGGTAATCCGGGAATAGGATATGCCAGGATCGGTGCCGTTGTCATAGCTTCTTTCAGATTATCAAATGCTTTTTCACAGCTGTCGTTCCAGATAAATGGTTTGCCTTTTACAGTAAGCTCATGAAGGCTTTTTGCGATGTTTGAAAAGTTGGCAATAAATCGTCTGTAATAGGTACAAAGTCCTAAGAAGCTTTGAAGTTCCTGGATATTTTTGGGTACAGGCCAATTTTTTACTACATCGACTTTATCTGGATCTGTACTAACACCTTCAGAAGACACGATATGGCCAAGGTATTTGACTTCTTTTTTAAAGAGTGAGCATTTCTTTGGACTCAGTTTCATGCCTGCCTCTCTAATCCTACTAAATACTTCTCGGAGGTTGTCTAAATGTTCTCCAAATGTTTTTCCGACAACAATTATGTCATCCAAATATACTAGGCATACTTTCCAATTGAGTCCCCTTAGTATATGTTCCATTAATCTTTCAAACGTCGCTGGGGCATTGCATAGCCCGAACGGCATGACAGTGAATTGCCATAGTCCTTCACCTGTCGAGAAAGCCGTTTTTTCTTTATCGTCAGGATGTAACTCCACTTGCCAGTAACCACTTTTGAGATCTAATGTGGAAAAAATTTTTGATCCCGAGAGAGTGTCTAAAGTATCATCGATTCTAGGTAAGGGGTAGCTGTCCTTAAGTGTTATTTCGTTCAGCTTTCTATAGTCGACACAAAAACGAAGTGATCCGTCTTTCTTCTTAACGAGTACCACCGGTGAGCTCCAGGGGCTATTTGACGGTTCAATAACCCCTTGGTCTTGCATTTCCTTTATCATTTCCTTGGCGTTTGCTCTTGTAGCTAAAGGAAGTGGACGGGGGTTTTGTCGAATGGGTTTAGCACCTGCCGTATTTATTTGATGCTGCACGAGGTTAGTCCTACCCAAAGGGCTGTCTTGTTCAGCCATTATATCCTGAAATTCGCTAAGCAGATTTTTCGCTTGTTGATAATCTTCTTTTTGTAGAGTTTTGTCTAAATCTTTCAGGAGATTGTCCATTAATGGTTTAGACATAGTATCCCTTTTGATATGCTTATTTCCACTTCCATCTAATGTCAATATGCGTTCCACGTTCCTGCAAAGTGCGATAGGTGTTCCTGCTTTGATCTGTTGTTCCTGGTCAGATAGATTCATTACCCTCAGTGGAACTCTGCCGGTGTTCAGCTTGACTAGTGCTCGTCCTATTAGTAGTCCTTGGCCAATGCCCGATTGATCTTCGACTGCTCCTATACCAAATTTTGTATAGTCGCCTTCTAGCCCGCCCCAAATTAAGCTTTCCGACTGTGCTGGGATGGTCTCGTTTTGTAATACTTTTACAAACGTGTCTTTGACTTCTGTACCTCCGTAGTGTAGAGGAATCTCCATTGCTCCTTGTTGAAGGGTGCCGCCCTTCATGTCAATGGAAATTCCATAGCGTCGCATGAAATCCAATCCCAGTATACATTCGTCTGTTATATTGGCTATCATAAATTCCTGTTCGAATGACTTGCCTCCTAAATCCACTGTAATAGTTGTGGTTCCTTGAACTGGCACTATTTCTCCGGTGGCTGTTTTTAGCTTGTAGTTGTTGGTCGTTACCTTACTGTTTCTTGCCAACTTTGGTTGGACAATAGAAGTAGATGCCCCTGTGTCTATTACAAGATTATATTCTTTCCCTCCAATTTTCCCTTTAACCTCTAGTGATGATCCTTTTCCTAATGCTGTAACGTGAAAGACGAGTGGGGCATTTCGAGTTTGCTGAAACGATCTTTGCCTCTTAAAATTAGTAGCTTCAGGTTTTTCTGATTTATAGGGCTCTCTCCAGTACTGCTGATTTTTGGAGAAGGTCGTTCTACATTCTCGGGCCAAATGGCCAGGCTTGTTGCACCTGAAGCACCTTGGTCTTCTATCCACTACCTGGAATCTTAAGTTTCTTTGGGGCTTGCTGAGGTCATTGATTTGTCGAGCCATTTTTGTAATCATCTCTCTGTCTTTGTCATTATCTTTATCTTTCTCCTTGCCTCTGTCTTCCTGAGCTTCAATTTTCTTTACATTCAAGCTTTTTTGGATTGAGGCTCTTGCCGCCTCCATGGAGATTGCAAACGCCAATGCTTCATGGCTGGCCTTTATTCCATGAATTTTTAGTGCCATTTTGGTTTCCGCATCCCTTATCCCATCAACGAAGGCGTCAGTTACAATGTTTTCGATGAAATCTGTTGACTGTCCTGGATGGGCTAGGTATGCGAGCCTTCTGACATCAGCCTCTAATTCTTGGAGTGTTTCGCCCTGTTTTTGCGTACGATTTTTCAATTCGTTTTTATGTACTTCCAGCATGTGGCCATTCCCAAATCTTCTTTCCATTGCTTCTGCTATTTCTGAATAGGCTTTACAGTGGAGCATTGTTTGCAAAAGCTCGGCTGCCCTTCCTCGCAGTACCATTATCAGCTCTGTTGCTTTTTCCTCTTCGGTCCACTTGTTGCGTTCAGCGGCAGTTTCAAACTGATGTCTGAACACTGCCCATGGCCCTTGTCCGTCGAATAATGGTGGTCTTGTCGTTTTCTCTCTTCCATATGTCTCTGTTTTCGATTCATTGTATTTTTTAAACTTCTCTATTTCCCTCCTCTGCTCTTCTTTTAGTGCATCTAATTCTGCTTTAACCTTTCTCAGGTCGGCCATCTCCTTGGATGATCTGAGGTTGGCTACGTCCGTTTTTACCTCTTCCATGGATGTCTGGAATTTGGCTGCATCAGTTCTTACCTCTTCCCGCAGAACATCCATGGATGTCTGGAATTTGGCTACGTCTGTCTTTACCTGCTCCCGTAAAACATCCATGGCTACCTGAAAGTTAGCTATATCGGATTTCACATCTGACCGCAAAATATCATTGTTGGATTGCATATCCGACCGCAAAGTATCAATGCCGCAAATCATATCTGACCGCAAAACATTATTGTCGCATTTCATATCTGACCGCAAAGCATCCAGGGCATTATTGTTGGCCTCTATAGCAGTCTGAAGGGCTTCCCATTGTTTTTCTTTTTGAACCCCAAATTCATACTCCAACGGATCGTGATTATTTTCCAAAAGCCATTCCTCGAGCCGTCCTTGTAGTTCGGCTTTTAGGCCAGTTGCATCCAGGCCTCGATTCCTTAGTTCTCGTCTCAAATCGGGAACGCGCAAATCGTCCAGTATCTTAGGTCCCATTTCTGTCGTTAAAACTCGCTGTTTTACCTCTAGTGAATCGATATCCCTTTACGACGTTAAATCCCACTCCTGACACCAATGTTGTAACCTAGGGGTCTGATGAATTAATTAACGTAAGGATATCTTTATTGGATTTAACTAATGGCAAATACGTCTGGACGATTTGGTCGATTGCTTGTCCTGATGGAACCGCTTAATGACTCGAATCGCTAGCTACGACTTCGAAATAAAAGATTCTGAATATTAACTAAACTTAATTAATTAATTATTCAATTAATTAATTAATGTCAGGGATCCAACAATATATTATATATTGTACATATTGTATTAATGTTTGCCTTGTTACATTATATATCTGCCTGATGGAAGGCCATTCATATTCGTTACAAAGCTCATTTAATTCTCTCGTTTTTCTTTGGAGTTGCTAATGAATAAAGTATGTTGCCCTGATGCAGTAAATATTTTCAAACTTTAGCTTCATTTTGCCTTTTTTTATTCTGTTCAACGTGTTGAGATATGAATATTCATGAATATATTTGGAGCATTTCATTCGATGGTTGCCGTGTATTGCTTGTTTTCTGAGAATTTGCTCGTTTACTTGGAAAAAACAAGAATGTCTTAATTGATATTTTAACCTGTTTATGGCATTCAGAACTCTTAAAAGAAGAGAGTAAGAATTTGGAGAGCTTGAAAAGTCAATTGGAAGAACAGCAGAGTTGTAAATCTTTGGATGCCGAAGAACTGACGGAAGAATTAGAGGTTTGAGTCCATCAGCTTCAATCATTGATTGATTGATTGATTGATTGATTGAGTGACTGATTGATTGATTGATTGATTGATTGATTGATTGATTGATTGATTGATTGATTGATTGATTGATTGATTGATTGATTGATTGATTGATTGATTGATTGATTGATTGATTGATTGATTGATTGATTGATTGATTGATTGATTAATAAATTCATTGATCACGTTGACCTCATGAGCTTTGTCATCTCGGAAACAGAATCTAGAAAATATTCTGTCATCAAACAATTTCGACAAGATAACTGAAGTGTGGCGAGAATTACTACATGAAAAGTCATTTGCCGATGAAATGACAAAGGGACGCCTCGATGAATATTTTAAGAATTACAAGGACTTGCGTGGCGAGGTGATTTTTAACAAATCTCTTTCTATAGCTGTTCTAGAGCCATTTAGCCACATCACATTAATTTATAAACAATCACCGTCGTCATCATCAAATCAATGTTAGGCGGAAGCAGCGTTATCAAAACTTTCCGAAATGATTGGCGAGAGTCAAGAAAGAGAGAATTTAATTAGCGACATAACACAGTGGCTCTGGGACACCAACGAAATCATCAAAGAAGAAGATCCATCCACGAAAGGAGAAATAGATTATCGAGTTACATTGGCTTATTTCTTCATTAACAAATGTTGCATAATTAAACAATAACAATGTTTATGTATTTAACCAATATTTAATTATAATAACTATTTATTTGATGAAAGTAAATGATAATTGATAAGAACAGCTATGAATTAAAAGTGAATAGTACAATCAAATTGTTATTATTATGATTATGATTATTATTATTGTTATTATCATCATCATCATCACCATCATCATCATTATTATGCATATATATATATATATATATATATATATATATGAAACATTTCCTTTGTAGTTATTAATAAGAATCGATTTCAATCAAACATTAGGTGATGGGGAATGAATTCGAAACTAGAAAGAAGTCCTTGGAGAAGTTATTGAAGGACATCCGGTCAAAGGTCAACGGTGGAAGATCAACAGAAGCCGTGAGGAAGCTGCAAGAACAGCTTCAGTTGCTCTCTGTTTGTGCATTTTTAACATTTTAATTAATTTCTTATGAAAACAATTACTTGCCTTTATTAATAAACTATTTTTGTTTATTATGACATTTAATCATTTTTATTGAAAACCATTTTAATAAATTTCTATTAATTCTGCATAGAATGCATGCAAACAATGCAATAACAAAGTATTTTCTCGAATATCTATTTTGATACTTCGAACATTATTTCCAACAATCATTTCATAACAATGAAATTTTCCTTTTTGCAAGCAATTGATCGAATTTTGAAAATTATTTGTTATTTGCTTAAAGAGTTTTTAACAATTAACGATTAATGAAATTAATTTCTATTGCTTAATTCACCTAGTATTTCATTCGTCTCTGTTAAAAGCTACTCTCCACAATGGTCAAATTAATTCAAAGTCGTTGTTTCTAAAACATTGTGTAAAACGTTGTTATCGGAAAAACTTTTTTCTATTCATTCGAACATTTAGAGATTGAAAATTTGCTTTTCAGAAACATTTCAAGGAAGTTGAGAACAACTTCTTGCACTGG
Organism: Hirudinaria manillensis; assembly: GCA_034509925.1. NCBI lineage: Eukaryota > Metazoa > Annelida > Clitellata > Hirudinida > Hirudinidae > Hirudinaria > Hirudinaria manillensis. The sequence goes on along the minus strand of CM067531.1, from coordinate 7,061,844 downwards.
CAAAGGAATGGTTTGGACGAAAAAATAATAAAAATTAAATCAGATTTGGAAGCGATTGATGAACAGCTGAAGACCAAATTAAAATCTTTCAGCAGTGAAGATATGGACCTATTGATGACCTCAAGGATGGCATGTTTACATAATTCATTTGTTGAATTATTCTTTAAATTATTCAAACAAATTGTATGATACCATTTTGAAATATTCATATTTATGCACCAGATTGTAACAATTGTGAACGTACGCATGCTATAAATTATGGAATTAAATATATTTTTAGGCATTTTATAATTTAATAAACGGAATGAAGAGCGATTTTGAGGAAATCATGAAAAGCGGCAAACAAGTCGTAGAAAAGAAGCTGACACAGCGTCCCCTTCTCTTAATGTCACAGTTGGACGAACTCAGAAACCTCTACGATGCCATCAGTTCAAAGGTCCTATTCGTCTTCAACTTTTATTTACTTATTAATTCGCCATTTTTAAAATAGATATTTAATTAGTTTTAACATCAATTATATAATTAATAAATTATCAAGAGCAGGGTTTCGTTAAGACAGTGTCCAGCATTCTCCCGAAAAACGAATATTTTCACTTGAAAATGTCGTGGATTGTTTTTTCAAATTTAATTTTTTATTTTTATTATTTATCCTTACTTAGATAACAAAAGACAAGAATGACATTGAAGAACTGATGATAATATTTCGAGAAAGTCGTGACATTTTGGAATTCATTGAAACATTCACGAGTGATTTAGAAATTTATAAGCAAAGCGTCCATTTAGAAAATCTGGATTTGTGTCATCAATGGATAAAGGTGAATGTGAAATGCATTTACTATGAATATGAACGATTAATGAATCAGTACATTAACTTACGATATGCTTAACCTCCACGTAACAAATCCCTACGAATGGGAGCACGTATAAATTTGCATATTGTTGGATCCCTGACATTAATTAATTAATTGAATAATTAATTAATTAAGTTTAGTTAATATTCAGAATCTTTTATTTCGAAGTCGTATCTAGCGATTCGAGTCATTAAGCGGTTCTATCGGGACAAGCAATCGACCAAATCGTCCAGACGTATTTGCCATTAGTTAAATCCAATAAAGATATCCTTACGTTAATTAATTCATCAGACCCCTAGGTTACAACATTGGTGTCAGGAGTGGGATTTAGCGTCGTAAAGAGATATCGATTCACTAGAGGTAAAGACAGCGAGTTTTAACGACAGAAATGGGACCTAAGATACTGGACGAGTTGCGCGTTCCCGATTTGAGACGAGAACTAAGGAGTCGAGGCCTGGATGCAAATGGCCTAAAAACCGAACTACAAGAACGGCTCGAGAAATGGCTTTTGGAAAATAATCTTGATCCCTCGGAGTACGAATTTGAGGATCCAAAAAAGAAAGAAGAATCTGAAACCATTCGGTCTTTGAAATCCGATATGAATGATTTGAAATCCGATATGAAATCCGATATGAATGCTTTGCGGTCAGATATGAAATGCGACATTGATGATTTGCGGTCGGATATGAAATGCGACATTGATGATTTGCGGTCGGATATGAAATCCGATATAGCCAACTTCCAGGTAGCCATGGATGTTTTACGGGAGCAGGTAAAGACAGACGTAGCCAAATTCCAGACATCCATGGATGTTCTGCGGGAAGAGGTAAGAACTGATGCAGCCAAATTCCAGACATCCATGGAAGAGGTAAAAACGGACGTAGCCAACCTCAGATCATCCAAGGAGATGGCCGACCTGAGAAAGGTTAAAGCAGAATTAGATGCACTAAAAGAAGAGCAGAGGAGGGAAATAGAGAAGTTTAAAAAATACAATGAATTGAAAACAGAGACATATGGAAGAGAGAAAACGACAAGACCACCATTATTCGACGGACAAGGGCCATGGGCAGTGTTCAGACATCAGTTTGAAACTGCCGCTGAACGTAACAAGTGGACCGAAGAGGAAAAAGCAACAGAACTGATAATGGTACTGCGAGGAAGGGCAGCCGAGCTTTTGCAAACAATGCTCCACTGTAAAGCCTATTCAGAAATAGCAGAAGCAATGGAAAGAAGATTTGGGAATGGCCACATGCTGGAAGTACATAAAAACGAATTAAAAAACCGTACGCAAAAACAGGGCGAATCACTCCAAGAATTAGAAGCTGACGTCAGAAGGCTCGCATACTTAGCCCATCCAGGACAGTCAACGGATTTCATTGAAAACATTATAACTGACGCCTTCGTTGATGGGATAAGGGATGCGGAAACCAAAATGGCACTAAAAATTCATGGAATAAAGGCCAGCCATGAAGCATTGGCGTTTGCAATCTCCATGGAGGCGGCAAGAGCCTCAATCCAAAAAAGCTTGAATGTAAAGAAAATTGAAGCTCAGGAAGACAGAGGCAAGGAGAAAGATAAAGATAATGACAAAGACAGAGAGATGATTACAAAAATGGCTCGACAAATCAATGACCTCAGCAAGCCCCAAAGAAACTTAAGATTCCAGGTAGTGGATAGAAGACCAAGGTGCTTCAGGTGCAACAGGCCTGGCCATTTGGCCCGAGAATGTAGAACGACCTTCTCCAAAAATCAGCAGTACTGGAGAGAGCCCTATAAATCAGAAAAACCTGAAGCTACTAATTTTAAGAGGCAAAGATCGTTTCAGCAAACTCGAAATGCCCCACTCGTCTTTCACGTTACAGCATTAGGAAAAGGATCATCACTAGAGGTTAAAGGGAAAATTGGAGGGAAAGAATATAATCTTGTAATAGACACAGGGGCATCTACTTCTATTGTCCAACCAAAGTTGGCAAGAAACAGTAAGGTAACGACCAACAACTACAAGCTAAAAACAGCCACCGGAGAAATAGTGCCAGTTCAAGGAACCACAACTATTACCGTGGATTTAGGAGGCAAGTCATTCGAACAGGAATTTATGATAGCCAATATAACAGACGAATGTATACTGGGATTGGATTTCATGCGACGCTATGGAATTTCCATTGACATGAAGGGCGGCACCCTTCAACAAGGAGCAATGGAGATTCCTCTACACTACGGAGGTACAGAAGTCAAAGACACGTTTGTAAAAGTATTACAAAACGAGACCATCCCAGCACAGTCGGAAAGCTTAATTTGGGGCGGGCTAGAAGGCGACTATACAAAATTTGGTATAGGAGCAGTCGAAGATCAATCGGGCATTGGCCAAGGACTACTAATAGGACGAGCACTAGTCAAGCTGAACACCGGCAGAGTTCCACTGAGGGTAATGAATCTATCTGACCAGGAACAACAGATCAAAGCAGGAACACCTATCGCACTTTGCAGGAACGTGGAACGCATATTGACATTAGATGGAAGTGGAAATAAGCATATCAAAAGGGATACTATGTCTAAACCATTAATGGACAATCTCCTGAAAGATTTAGACAAAACTCTACAAAAAGAAGATTATCAACAAGCGAAAAATCTGCTTAGCGAATTTCAGGATATAATGGCTGAACAAGACAGCCCTTTGGGTAGGACTAACCTCGTGCAGCATCAAATAAATACGGCAGGTGCTAAACCCATTCGACAAAACCCCCGTCCACTTCCTTTAGCTACAAGAGCAAACGCCAAGGAAATGATAAAGGAAATGCAAGACCAAGGGGTTATTGAACCGTCAAATAGCCCCTGGAGCTCACCGGTGGTACTCGTTAAGAAGAAAGACGGATCACTTCGTTTTTGTGTCGACTATAGAAAGCTGAACGAAATAACACTTAAGGACAGCTACCCCTTACCTAGAATCGATGATACTTTAGACACTCTCTCGGGATCAAAAATTTTTTCCACATTAGATCTCAAAAGTGGTTACTGGCAAGTGGAGTTACATCCTGACGATAAAGAAAAAACGGCTTTCTCGACAGGTGAAGGACTATGGCAATTCACTGTCATGCCGTTCGGGCTATGCAATGCCCCAGCGACGTTTGAAAGATTAATGGAACATATACTAAGGGGACTCAATTGGAAAGTATGCCTAGTATATTTGGATGACATAATTGTTGTCGGAAAAACATTTGGAGAACATTTAGACAACCTCCGAGAAGTATTTAGTAGGATTAGAGAGGCAGGCATGAAACTGAGTCCAAAGAAATGCTCACTCTTTAAAAAAGAAGTCAAATACCTTGGCCATATCGTGTCTTCTGAAGGTGTTAGTACAGATCCAGATAAAGTCGATGTAGTAAAAAATTGGCCTGTACCCAAAAATATCCAGGAACTTCAAAGCTTCTTAGGACTTTGTACCTATTACAGACGATTTATTGCCAACTTTTCAAACATCGCAAAAAGCCTTCATGAGCTTACTGTAAAAGGCAAACCATTTATCTGGAACGACAGCTGTGAAAAAGCATTTGATAATCTGAAAGAAGCTATGACAACGGCACCGATCCTGGCATATCCTATTCCCGGATTACCTTTTATCCTCGATACAGATGCCAGTAACTGTGGAATCGGAGCAGTTCTTTCCCAGCAAGTTGAAAATGAAGAAAAAGTTCTAGCATTTTATAGCCGTTCACTGTCTAAAGCGGAAAGGAACTATTGCGTGACCCGGAGAGAATTATTAGCAGCAGTAGAATCCATGAAACATTTCCAGAAATATCTTTTGGGCCAGCCGTTTTTGCTAAGAACGGATCACGCCTCCCTGAGGTGGCTGCTAAACTTTAAAAAACCCAGAAGGTCAGATGGCGAGGTGGATTGAAAAACTACAGGGTTTTCAGTTCAATATTGAACACAGGAGAGGTCAAATACACAACAACGCTGATGCGCTATCACGACGTCCTTGTCCACTTAACTGCAGACACTGCAACAACGCAGAGAAAAAACAGGAAACCGAAGAATGTCGACAAATTCGTATCACGGCTCCCGAACCCTGGACAGAAAGCGGGTTACGAGATCTACAATTAAGAGACGAAGCACTTGCACCCATACTACAGTGGATGGAGGCTGGGGTGAAACCAGATTGGCAACAGATAGCGGAGCACGGAGAAGTTACTAAGTCCTATTGGGCACAGTGGGATTCCTTGAGAATTAGTAATGGACTCCTACATAGGAAGTGGGAAACAGAGGATGGCACCGACTATCACCTTCAAATAGTACTTCCGAGATCTTGCGTCTCTGAGGTGTTACAAGAATTCCATAACGGAACCTCAGGTGGACACCTGGGAGTGAATAAAACCATCAGGAAGGTGAGGGAGAGGTTTTACTGGTTGCACTACAAACAAGACGTAGAGGAGTGGTGTAGAAATTGCAATAATTGCGCAACCAGTAAAGGACCTCAAAAGAAGACTAAAGGTCTAATGCAACCCTATAATGTGGGAGTACCTTTTGAAAGAATAGCTTTGGATATTGCCGGACCATTCCCTGCATCAAAGAAGGGAAATCGGTACATATTAGTGATCAGCGATTACTTTACCAAATGGACTGAAGCGTTTGCACTGCCAAATCAGGAGGCGGAAAATGTAGCTGATGCTCTCGTAAATAATTGGATTAGTCGATTCGGGGTGCCATTAGAGTTACATTCGGACCAAGGAAGGAATTTCGAGTCGAAAATATTTCAAGAGCTATGCGAAAACCTTGGAATCCATAAGACAAGAACCACTGCATTACATCCGCAATCGGACGGTATGGTCGAGAGATTTAATAGGACCATGGAACAGTATTTGTCAAAAATGGTAAGTGAACAGCAGGATGACTGGGACAGATACCTACCACTTTTCCTTATGGCCTACCGGACAGCCGTGCATAAAACGACAGGAATCAGTCCATCGAAAATGACATTCGGGAGGGAGATTCGTCTTCCTGCCGATATGATGTTCGGAAGAGCAGAAGAACCTAAGTCGGCATGTGACTACGTTTCAAGCCTAAGAAATACACTTGCCGACACACATCAGGTTGCCCGGAAAAATATAAGTGTTAATAGCGATCAAGCCAAAGCGAGATACGATAGGCAAGCCAATGATATAAGCTTTAAAGAAAATGAACTAGTCTGGCTATACAACCCCCAAAGAAAAAAAGGGAAGTCGCCAAAGTTACAAAAAGATTGGGAAGGACCATACCGAATCATAAAGAAAATAAACGACGTGGTATACCGCATACAGAAGTCAGCAAGGGCTAGAATGAAAGTGGTCCACAGCAATCGATTAGCAAAATATCACGGAGAAACAGAACAGCCTGTTCGGGACGAACAGATTTAAGGAGGGGGCAATGTTGGATCCCTGACATTAATTAATTAATTGAATAATTAATTAATTAAGTTTAGTTAATATTCAGAATCTTTTATTTCGAAGTCGTATCTAGCGATTCGAGTCATTAAGCGGTTCTATCGGGACAAGCAATCGACCAAATCGTCCAGACGTATTTGCCATTAGTTAAATCCAATAAAGATATCCTTACGTTAATTAATTCATCAGACCCCTAGGTTACAACAATATTTTATTATATTTAATAGGATAATAGAATTACTAATTGATTTAGGATAAGAACAACGACGTTTCGAAAATGCTGCAAAGAGCGGTTGCAATGAGTTCTTCATTTCAACAACATTCGGAACTGATTGATGAAAGCGTATCAATAATTCAACAAAGAAAACTCTATGACAACCAAAAAACATTAAAAGAACTTCTCCAGAATTTACAAGATTTTAAACTTGCTCTTGTGGTACGTTTAATGGTTTTACCACGTCCATGATACGGAAGGACATTAAATTTATATACAACAATAACTTTGTTGTAATTGTATAAAGATAAGTTACGATACTTTCCAGAAAGAAGATGAACTGCTGGATATTAAATATGGCGAATTTGTTGAAACTCAGAATAATGCAATTGAAATGTTGAAGAAAATCGAGGATCAAAGATCAAAAATAGTGGATTTATTTACTGATAAACCGGTACATATATTTTTTAAAATGTTTACATCAATTTTTTTTGCATTGGCAATTATTAACAGCTCGAATCAAGATAGAGTTACTTTTATGATAATTTATTTTTTGCCAAATTAAATAAACGTATTTTATTTAACCATTTAAGACTTCTCTCGAAGATTTCCTCAATGTTCTCGATAAATGTAGGAAACTTTCTAAGGAGATCATCAGCAGGAAATCGAAATTCAATCACATCGTTGATTTCAAAATGAAGGAGTTGAACATGCAATGGAAACATTTGTCAAGTGCTGTGGAGGTTCAAATGATTGCATAAATTGTTATATAAATTATTGTATATTATTATTATATAAATTATTTTATATTATTATTATATAAATTATTTTATAAATTATCGTGCCAGAGCTTTGGCTTTATGACATAACGAATTAATTGCATTAATTAGCCAGTTCATTATTGATGTCGACCTGTTTTAAACTTGTTCAGTCAGATTTTAAAATCGAGGCGGGAAAGTTTTTAGATTATTGATTATTGCTTTTATTGCTTTTTAACACTAAAAGTCGTCCGCTTAATCCACCTTTGCCATCGAGGAATAGCATGTCAATCTTAGATTGGGTCGTTGTAGTTCAGAAAAGGCATTAAAACACTTTAGATTCAAAAATAAAAGTCCGACCATTCTGATAATTTTTCAACGACCTAACCCTAAGTGATAAAACATAAGAATTTTAATTAAACCAGAAAAGCGGAAGCATTGTTTCAAAAGAATCAACTTCAGATGAGCCTTATTCAGTTAATAATCTTCAAACATCTGTTCAGGTTAGTGCTGTTGTGACGAATATAAAATAATAAAGTGAAAATAACACTTTAAAAAAAAATTTAGATTCATAAACAACCGAACAGCGACGGTAGCCACAAAGAATTGAGGGATTCTGAGGAAATTCTGGATTTTCATTCGTTCTGCGAAGAATTTGAAGAATTGAACGGTTGGATTAACGAGCTGGAGTTAAGTATCGAAGACGTTGACAAACCAATGGAGGTAAAAATCATTTATTACGTGTTCTTAAAGTGTTAGTAATTTTTTGTGATTGAAAGATTAATCATTTCTATGTTTACAAATGTTTAATGTCTTATAGTTGCAGACTTCTACAGAACATTTGAAAGCCGATTTCACGGCGAGAGCAAACAAACTTATAAATTTAGAGCAGAGTATTGTCAAACAGAAAAAGGTCAAGAAAGAGCTCGATACAAATATTCTGGAGCATTTCAATCTCTTTAAACTCCGAATGAAAATTTTAGAAACTGAACTTTTTGGAAACGAATCTAATTGTGACTTAGAGACTCGAGTGGCTCCAAATCATAAAATTTCATTCACGTGCGGATCTCCCCAGGATTTCATGAATAACCTGAAAAATCTTGAAAAGCACGTCGAATTAATAAACAAAAAAGTCGAAGAACACAACACTGAACTTTCTGAGCAACTGTTTCCTACTTTCCCGACTAAAGTATTAAGTTTCGTTATATGCCAATTTTATTGCTTCCTAAAATAAGTTTCCTAAAGTTTTCTTAAATGTCTTATTTTTAAAATAGATTTCATGGAAAACAAATTATTTCCTAATTAATATAAATACAATTGAAATGTTGTAAAACGAAGAAATGTGTAACTAAAATGCTATTTGTCATTCAATCGGTAGTGAATGAAAAACATATGCGTGACACCACCTAATGTCGTATCTTCCTCGAATATGCTTTAAATTTGCAGATGCTGATGCATTTTATAATTATCCTGGAAATTCGATTTATTTTTAATTTGTATTTATGTCTTTGAGAAGGCACTGTTAGAAGAAATAAGAATGGCCAAGAATTGTTACGATGAAGCCAAGGCTAGATTCGACGATGTCTTTGGACGAGATAACGTGTTAGTAAAGGAGACATCACGTGTCCTCCAAGAGATTGGATCCTGCCTGGAAGCGTTGCAAAGAAAGTGGTAAGAACATCCAACGAAATAGGAACAAACTTATCAAGTTTATTATTCGTTATTGTTATTACGGATTATTTGTTTGCTTAAATATTCTAATGACTTGTGATCGGAATTACACTTTCGTAACTTTGCGCATTCATAGGCAGATTAAATTATATTAGTATATCCTGTTATTATACACTATATCTTAATAGTAAATTAATTACTTATGGCTTACTTAATATAGTATTTAATGAAATTATCTCTAGTTGATTTTTGCAGGAATGAATATTCCATTGGATGTGACGTCCCTCGTATCCGCGAAGATGCCAAGAGAACATTGGACGATGTCAAATCTTGTTTGAACGAACCCGTTAATATTTTCTTAAAGAAAGATCTTTCGAGATCCCATGCTAAGAATAATGTGAGTTGTTTTTGCACTTAAAAACCAATTCCGTTGTATTCGTTTAACTTCGGTTCAATTAAGACCGATTAATTGTACAAATTAAGAAGTAACCTTAAAACATGGAATTAACATTCAAGGACGTCTTGAGGACTCTTGGACAATTGAGAGTCACATGGCATAAAATGTCTGAAAATATTCTGATGTCTTCTCCTGACGATCTCTGTAAAATGATTGAAGGCTGCAATGTACTGACATGTCCTCTTAATAAGGTAACAGTGGTTGTTGAGGAAATCGTTTAGTTGTCGGAGAGGTCATTTCGTTGTTGGAGAGGTCATTTGGGATGTCAAAACCTCATGTTTTACTTTTACAAACTCATTCATCCCGATACTGATAATATTAAGTCAAATATATTCTGTTTTTTTTCTATGGCAATTCACAATAATTACATTAAAAGCGGCCTATTTAATTTATTTAAATGCAAAAATTGCAACAAATGAAGAGAGAAATATAGTTGCATTAGTAAAAGACTTAAATAACTACGAATTTAAATATCGTTAAACAAGTTCATTATTCATAAGTATGAATTATTCTCATACTCATGAATTATTCATGTTTTTAGGCTTTGATCAAGATTTGTAGAAGGAAATTGGAATTAGAAAAATATTTAATCGAAGTGGATCGAAACGAAATGGAACTGATAAACATTCAATCAAGTATCGATGAGGTACAAAAACTGCTCAACGACAAGAACATGAAGGATGACAATGAAGTCATACAAGTATGGTTTCATCATTTAAGTTACGATTTCGTTACTACTCTCCATTTAAAGGCCAAAGCAATTAATCTTTTCTTTCATGAAATTAATTTTATTAATTAAAAAAGTTATTAGTTTAAAATTTAAGAATCGAAGATTAAAATACTTTGGCCGAGTCAACCGTATAATTTATAATCGTGTAAGTATATATTAAGTTCTAACTTTACATCACTGAATATCAAACAATAATTGAAACGTTAATAACTGAAATGTTCAATGATCCTGTTCTTACTTGAACATTGAATCCTTCTTCCTTCAGAAAGTTTAAAATCTAAATTTTTATCTCATAATTCGATCATTCTTTGACATTTCTCCTTTTATATTAAATTGTATTTTATTGAATATTTAAATCTGAAGCAATCAAAATTTACAGCTTATGAATGACACCATAAACCGTGCTGAGGGAAGTTACGATCACCTCAAAGATGTTTTGGAGTCCGTCAAACTTCAAAGCGATATAATTAAATTATTAGAGAGCTCTCCTGATGACGATGTAAGTTCTAAATTGTCGTCATGGGTGGCTTTGAAAAATCAAGTCCGAGCCCTGAAGAAATTGAATAGCATCCTCCACGGTGGGTTTTTTTTCTATTTGTTTAACAAATGTCTTCAACTTCAAATTTTAAATAATCTTAATTTGTATTTCTTGTTCTAAGTAATCGAAATTCTCGAAAACAAATCAGAAGTAACAGAATTTTAAATGCAAACCGAGAGATTCGGGCTTGAACGTTTTATTAAACAGATAAAGTTAATGGGGATCGTTTTAAGATGGAATGCAAATGACGATAAATACTGTAATAACCCGGGGTCCCCAAACTAATTATAGAAGGTCAGGTTTATTGAAAGTGTTCAGATGCCTTGGAAGATGTACAATGCTCGAATGTCTAAGTCTTGAAATCTGCTGTTTCTCTAACTCTCGCTCCGCTTTCCGAGATAAATCTATTTGTCGAGGTTCAAAACCAAAGAGTCTGAATAGTACCAATTAATTAATTCTCAAATTATATTGCCACTCAATTTAATTAATTACTAAATTAATTAATCATCAATATAATTTTAATTATACTTCAATTAACTGGATCCAGGGATCCAACAATACTTTTAAAAAAATGATAAGTATTTACCTTTCCTCTCATCACGGTAGATGATCTTACCTGTTCGATGGATAAGACTTCATCGTCTGATGACATTCGGGTCAACGAGACTACGTTTGCATCGTTTGTTAGTTGCTTGGCAAACCATGCGAGGGACTTGTTTAATGACGACGACGTTGTTAAAACTTTCTGTTCTTCCGTCGGTTTTTTGATGCAGATGAGTCAGACAAAAGTGACTCTTTGTGATTCTGGTTCTATCGAGGGAACCTTATCCGCTCTCAAGGTAAGCAGAATCTATTTTTTGTTTCTTCAAAGTTTTACCTTTATTTAATAATTATGAGCAGAATATTATTATTATTATTATTTTATTATTATTATGAAATAATCTGAAATCTCTAGCCTCTTCAATATTCAATGCCTGAAAATAAATTGTCGTTGTATTATATTACAGTTATTAATTTAAATCATTGTTTGGAAATATTCGTGTTCGTTCAAATTCGAAATTGGACATGATCCGTTTCAAAAACCTGTACGCTTATACTCTACAAATCTATAATATTGATCAATTTTACTGCAACATAATGATCTATACTTCAGTACTGAAGCTCTATTTAATAGGGAAAGATGGAAGAAGTTGATGCAAAAAAAGCCGAAGTATTAAAACGATGTTCTGAAAAGTCCAACAAGTGTGGTAGGATCGAAGCATTACTTTCATTAGGTAGGTTTGCTACTGAATTTAATGAATGTATAAGAATATATACAAACGATACGTTACCATGTATTACATCATCAACATCATCATTACAAACATTTTAAAGGCTTAATGTGAACGATTACACATTCTGCATGAATTCACTTAATTCATAACTTGCTGCTTCCCTTCTGACCGAAACCCAATCGATGACTGAGAATCATTGACCAAAAATAAAATTTCGATATAAAGAGAACAATTATCGATTTGTTCATGAACAATTAAAAATCCTAAACTGCGATATCTTTGTTATGTTGAAATTATAATAGAATACACGTTTTACAAAAATGCACTTCACTTCTGACCTAAAATAATATTTATATTGAAAGAAGAAAAAGTGAATTATTGCAAATCAGAATGCGACTCGATCGCTCTCCGAAGGAAGCTGAATTTGGAAGACATTCTCCTTCAATCAAACCATTTAAATTTTCTTTTCAACGAATTACTGAAAAAGATGGAAATATTGGAGCAAAATGCAAGACTTGTTGAGAAGGCAGAAGTTTGCATTGAGCCCAGTGAAAGAATAATAGATAAAGAGGTTGGAAATTATTTAAATAATCGCATTTATTTTGGCTTTTCTTCATTTGGTTTTGTTTTGACAATATAGTTTTAAAAGTACGGCGAAGATTTTATGAAAATTATATAACAATTTCATCAGATTATTTAATTTTTTAATTCATCTTTGTAGGATAGATTTTATTTTGAAATGAAACTTACTAGAAAGTATCTTAAAATAAATTTTATTATTATATTTATTAATTATATTATTATATATTTAATATTATTATAAATATTAACAATTAAAATATAATTTTATACTGGGTTGTTGGCAAACTTATTCGGCTAAAATAATGCAACGCCATATAACAGAATAACATCATTTCAAATCGGTATTTATCAGCTTTATTACTAATTAAAAAACAAAACAACAATTTACATTTAATCGCAACCTTCGTTCACACCCCACGCAGAAGAGATTCATCTTGGAAAAAATACGTAGTTTCAAGTCAAAGGCTGGAGGCATGATGCATCAATTCACTTTTGAGGATAATTCACTACTTCTTCGAAATATTCAACTCCTAGAGAAGCGATGGAGAACGACAGAGTTTATGTTTGATTCAACTTTCTCTTGTATTAAAAATATTTGACTAATATTTAATAAAACTACAACTATTTCTTATGAATAAGTAAATAATTGTTAATCTTTTGATTGGCATCTTATGGTACTGAGTATGTTTATGAGAAATAACAAAATATGATAAATAGCTTTCAATAAAATTCCTAAGTTTTAACCGAACTATCAAATTCCGGAATCCAAGCGCGCATCTTCGAACGAATGCATGATGATAGTTATTTAAAGCTTTTCCTAAGTGTACATTTTATTTTCGTCCTGTTAGTAGTGTTAGTTAGTTTGCAATTAAGCTTAGTAATAAATTAAATAATAACTCGAATGAGCAACGTTAATTGACGCTCACACCTCAGCTTCGCTCTGAGAGAGAGGAACTCGTGCTCCACACCGCTGTGGGTGACAAGTGGCTCGTAGAGATGATTTTTGTTTTAGTCTTTCTTAAGGAAGCCACAGTAGTTGGTTGTGGTTGCGTAGTTGTTAGCTGTGAGTTGAGACATTCAATCCTTTGTCTTTGTTTTGCAAACGATGTACAGGATAACTTCGAATGATGGAAGAGAAGAGGATGGAATGGACAGATGGGCGGAAGAAATTAAGAAGGAGTTGAAAACAATCAAAGAAAGCATTCCAGATGATTTGGATGGATTGAGAAATCAAATTGAACAGCTCCAGGTGAGATGGCGAATTATTATAATTATTATACTAATAAAGGTAAATTATATCTTGTATTGGTGTATAAAGTGACTGTAACTCCTATTTTATAGGTAATAATATTACCTATTTATTCAAATTTTACATGGACTTTAGTCTAATAATTTTCAACAGACTCTGAGGACGAAAATGTTGAATAAAGAAAGTGAAACTTCCGCTTTTATGCAACAGAATAAACTCGACAAAGGTTTGTTAATCTAAAATGTTAATTATTAAGGATAAAGTACACCAGATAATTTTCCATAATAATCCTATTAATTTAATAAATGCCTCTTAAAGAAAACAATTTAAACCTATAAAAATACGGGATGTTTACGACCTTAGGTTTCAATGAAATGTTTCAACATTTCTAATACAGTTAAACCGTGTCTCACTCAGAGATATTTATTATAATAATAATTAAATAATGTGGTATTGTGATTAATTTGTATTTAATGCAAATATTTCTTAATTAATTATTTCTAGGATCCAATAACTCAGCCGAGAACATTGACAAAACATTTCAATACTTCAAATCCATGTTTGATCAGATTATTGGAGATAAAACTAAATTTTTCGAGGTCAGTAAATCTGGCTGCTAAAGTATCAGTCGTCAGAATAGCATAGTTGCAAGTCATTGGCATCGTTGTAAGTCATCATTGAAAACATATTCAACGACAGAGGGCGACGAGACGGCAGGACGTAATGAAGAACATGAACAGAACATTAAAACGTTTAACTAGCATCGTTTCCCAATGGAAACCCATACTCCAGCCCACAAGAGGTCAATTGGAAGGTCAACTTTCTAATGTTAAGGTCATTTCAATTTTCGAGGTCAATTTCATTATGTCAATTTTAAGTCCAAGGATATAAAACGCTCGATTAGTTTTTATTGCATTTGGAGATAAATTAGGTTGGTAATTTTTTAAATCAAATAGTTATAATGGGCACTAATTACTTCCTAAAACCTTAACCATAGCTGATAATGATTACATTAAAATATGTTATTTAAGCTCAGTAAAATTAAATTGATAGAAAGATTGCAAATGTTGCCAAAGAATTTTTTAGATGAGGGTGCAGTTAAAATAAAGTTAATGTCGGTAACTAAATGATCATAATTTTGATCGTTTTGTCGCTAAATGGTGATATTTTCTGGTCTCCTCTCAATAATCAATTTGACTTCCAATTGAGATCTTTCTTCAAATATTTTTTGGCCACCTTTTTAATTTTCCAATATGATTGGTAGCTTATGAAGTACAAAAATAATTAACTTTTTTTTTTACATAAACATTTAGTCAATATAACATGTAACAGGTAGTGCAATCGGAAATAGATTCGCTTAGGTCACAACTTGACCTATGTTTTTCAAACGACTCTGAAAGAACCATGATTTCAAAACAAATAGACTCTCAGTGCAAAGATATTGGTAGCAGGTAATTAATGATTAACGAAAAATTCTTTCAATTTGAAAAATTTATTTCCAAATTCATCTCTCGAATGTTGTTTGAAACACTTATATTCATACGTTCGACGTTTTTATTCTGCAGCGATTTCTTAATTTATTCATCCAAATGTTTCGACGTACAAATTAATTATTAATGTTATCACAGTTACATTATTGACATTATTATCGTTTATATTAATTCTGTTGTAATGTCGGACGAAGCAAGATTTTTTTTAAGGAAGACACAATTAGGAAAATATTACTTATAAGGATTTAATCGCATAATTAAGATGTAATTTGTTTCACCAGCATTCGATGGCATAATTAAAATTCTTTTTGCTGTCAGGATTGTGGATCTGGAGAAATCGCTGGATGAAAAGATGAAAGCAATGAAAATGAGATTGGATGAAATATGTCCATTTTCGGATGCACAACTATCTAGTTAATATGAGTTTTAATTATTTTAATTACTTTAGTTATAATTGCTTTGCATCGAAAGAGCACATCTTCTAACCATCGGGCTTTGGTGACGAGCGACCTTCAAACAGTGGATTTGTATTTAGTTAATGAATTATTATTAAAAAGTTATAAAAGTAATGCAAATTAATTCCTTATATTGTGCAATAAGAGACACAGACAGTGATAGGATAGCCATTATGAAATTATTCTTTTGCTAAGTGATTTAAGGACTTCTTGAAATTCTTTATCTCACAAACGTAACCCTAACTTTGCCATTGCAAAACTTGTTTAATAAGATCTATCACTGATCAAAATAATTTCACTGGCCTTTAACTCCACTTCTTTTGCAATCCTTCCATCTCACTGCATTCTCAGTTTACAGTCAAAGTTCTTTTTATACATTCATAGTTTTATACATCCATAGTTTTTATACATTCACAGTTTGCTCAACAGTAAAAAAACTAACTAAAGTCCAAAAAGTAAAGAATGTAAGTTGTAATAAATAACCCAAACTTGACGATATTAAGTCAAAGATTGGTCAAATATTAACATCAGCGACAAAGCTATGAACTACCTTACGGACGAATGAATTAGTCTATTGTTTTGTTCTGCTAGTGACGGTCTCATATCCGTGGGAGAGAGCTTTAACGGATGGTGATCATCCTGTTCCTTATTACATAAAGTAGGTTTGCCTTTGTTATTATCATCATCATTAACATCTATTAACTATGCCATGGAAGGATTTTCAAATCTTAAGCGACAACTATTTAAAACATTATTACTGTATTTAAAACATTGCAGCTATATTTAAAATATTGTAGCTATATTTAAAATTTATATAATATTTATTTATTACATCTAATTACAAAATAATTATTTTAATTATTAATAAACATTACAGCTATATTCATATTTCATTTTCGCCGTCGTCACCGTCATCATTGTCCTTATTGGCTCTTACTTTTATAGATATTTAGCATCACAATTTGCATAATCATCATCATCATTACTAGCAAGATTTTGTTGTTTGAAAATAGAATGGATCTTTTCCTTCTCATCTCATCGTTATCTTCGATTTAACTCCTACTAAAGTCATTACTTATTGATTTATGACTTCATTGGACGATATTATTAGTTCGACTTAAGTTCGTACCATAATCGTGGACAACATTACCGCATCCGTTATTGATATTGTAATAACCCGGGGTCCTCAAACTAATTATAGAAGGTCAGATTTATTGAAAGTGTTCAGATGGCTTGGAAGATGTACAATGCTCAATTGTCTAAGAATTGGAATCTGCTCTTTCTATTACTCTCGCTCTACTTTTCGAGATAACTCTAGTTTGTCGAGGTTCATAACCAAAGACTCTGAATAGTGCCATGGACATTAATTAATTATTTAATTAATTATAAAATTATGATTTATGATAAAATAAAGATGAATTCCTGTTGGATGTTCTTAGGAACAACACCCTGATCATGAGAGAATTTCGGAAATTTGGAACGTCGGAGGCAAAACAATCAAAACTGGCGGCCTCAGAGAGCCTATACAAAACTGTAGACGGTTATGGATTAAGATCATTCACCAGAGGTATTGGAATGTGTGATTGGATTTCAGCAGCGGTTCCAAGAGTTCCATCTGGCCAATACATCAAATGCATAAAAGTCCGAGCGGCCGCACTTCACTGCAGACTCCGAGCATCGAGATGGAATCCTCTGGCTTCAAGGAGATGCGGGGAGGGCTGCAATTCTTTCGAATCGCTGGGCCACATGATCCAGAGATGCCCGATAACGGATGGCCCAAGGCATGAAAGACACAACGCTGTCGTTAGGGAATTAGAAAGAGAACTACGAAAAGGAGGCTATACTACGGTAATAGAGCCCCGTATTCCCACAGAAAAGGGACTCAAAATTCCTGATTTGTGTGCCTGGAGAGGTGACCTCTACATAGTGACTGATGTTGCCGTGACATCCGATGATTATGATTTAGACAAGTGTCATGAGAGCAAAGTTTCAAAGTACAACATTAAAGATGTTCATGATTGGATGTTGAGGAATGCCCCAGCCGGTGTCCAAAGAATGCTTCCGAAGGTTGGCGCCTGCGCTTGCAACTAGAGAGGAGTCATGAGTGCAGAATCATACAGATTCTGGAGAGAGTGCGGCGCTTCGAAGACGAGTTTAATGTACGTTGTGCTCTCGGTCCTCAGTCACAGTTACAAAATCTGGAGGGCTCACAGGTACCCACTTCCTAGGGCAATCGCACTTTTTCGGACTGCGAATTCTCAGTGACATTGGCAGTTGACGTTACTCGGCGCGTTCGATCGTGATTTCACCTTCTGACTAGTGAACGACCGGGGACCCCGGACCCGGCTGAACCCCGGCCTTTTTTACCACCGGGGTCCCGGCCCTGGTCCCGGCTTTTTAACATTCCCCGGCCCCGGTCCCGCCCCGGCTTAAATTCAACCGGGGTTTAGCCGGGGGTAAACAAAAGTCTAATTTTTAGCTTTGTCAACTTAGATAAAATGTATTCATCATCCGACGAATCATAAAATATATCGTTCGGAGAGTTAAACAGCCTCAGGTACAGCCGGCAAAAAAAATATATAATATATATATATCATAAAAATATATAATATATATATATCATAAAATATATCGTTAGCCGGGGGTAAACAAAAGTCTAATTTTTAGCTTTGTCAACTTAGATAAAATGTATTCATCATCCGACGAATCATAAAATATATCGTTCGGAGAGTTAAACAGCCTCAGGTACAGCCGGCAAATTAGTGGAGTACGATAGAGCTCTTAAGTTATACTTAATGAATACTAAAGTTTCAACATTTTTGGGCAACAGTCTAATTCTCCCTTTTTGAATAGACTGTGCCACTTTAAACTCCCGTTCACTATCACTTGAACTGGGAGGTGGGCTTAGGTAAATCCTTGCTAGCTTCGCCAAGCCTGGTAACTCGCTCCTGTAAATTTTCCAGTAGGCCAGTGGGTCATCCGTTCTATTTATGCGCTTTTTTGAAGGGTAAGCCTCCAATTCCCTCTCTGCTTCGGGTGCTTTCTTTCCCGTAATTTCGGAAGCTTCTTCTCTCAATACTTCTTCCCACAGGTCGTTGTATTTGCTTGAATGACCCTCCTCTGTTCCTGAACAAGAAGCAGGCACCCTCCCATCAAAAGGAGCCTGAGAAAGTTGCCTTAACTCGATGGAGTTAAAAACATCATCGGCTGGAACCTGGAATGATGTCCTTAAAACTATGAGTTTTAAAAAAATTACCGTTTAACTTTCATCACTTTGGCCTTCACAAAACAGTAATCGATTAGTATTCAAAAAGATTTGATTTTCATGAGATTCCATCAACGATTTAATGTTTTTCTAAGTTTTCGCAACGGAGCGTGGAAAAGTTGTCGTTGTAACGTTATTATAGATGGCCTCCCCAACCCCGGCTTCAACCCCGGCCCCGGCTAACCCCGGCCCGCCTGAAACCCGGCCCCGGCTGCCCCGGCTGCCCCGGCAACCGCTCCCCCTACCCCGGTCCCGGCCCCGGTCCCGGCTAAAATTGTCGCCCCGGTCGATCACTACTTCTGACCGAATGTCCAGGGTGATCTCGGGCCCTAGTGCGGACACTAAACTTTGGAGAGGCCGTCGGAATATTGTTGTTTGTGTTTTGGGTGTGAGGCCGAGAAAATAAAAGAAAAAATAATAACAACATTAATAACAATAATAATTCTACTAATAATAATATAACAATTAATAATATTGTTGGATCCCTGGATCCAGATAATTGAAGAATAATTAAAATTACATTGCTGATTAATTAATTAATTTATTTATTATTATTACTATTATTATTATTATTGTTATTGTTATTATTGTTATTATTATTATTATTATTATTATTATTATTATTATTATTATTATTATTATTATTATTATTATTATTATTATTATTATTATTATTATTATTATTATTATTATTATTATTATCATCGTCATCATCATCATCAGCCACAGTGAAGAGAAAACACAATGGGACCATCCAGAGATAAGTTCACTTCTCAGAGACATTGGTAAATCTTCTAAACTTAATTAATTATTAATTTAGATGTTTGTATTTAAAACAATGAAGCTGTTTTCACCCTTTCTATGTAATATAAAACCACTGATGATTTTTTAATTTTCACAATATTATAATGTGCAGATGGGTTGAACAGCATCAAGTTTTCAGCATATAGGATGGGCATGAAACTGAGGATGTTTCGGAAAAAATTATTAAGTAATTTCTTATCATGACGTATAATAATTATTAAGCGATTTATTATCACTGACGATGTATAATAACAATTTAATTTTTAAATTATAGTGGACAAGGTGCCGTTGGAAGATTTAGTCTGGTTTTTTAGAGAAAACGTTTCAATGAAATTCAATCCTTCCTCCATCCTCTCTGTCTCCGATTGTTGCTACTTGCTATCTAAACTCTTGGACCACCTTGACCTTAACGTAAAGTTCAAAAACGACATGCGAGAATCATACGATAGCGAAAGAGTGCTTCGACAGCAATTTTCTGAAGTCTTCGGAGCTTCTCTTTGGATCGAACTTACACTCAATTGTCTCCTGCACTTTTTTGACAGGCACGTTTTTGTTAATTATTAATTGGTTATTAGTTATTGTAACAATATCATTGCAAAGAATGCACTCACGTGATTTATCAAATTCTTATAAGACCTTCGATATGTCATTTCTTAGTTTGTTATCCTTAGTTCCAGGAAAGGACAGCTGGAATCATCTTGTATCATGACGTTTCTCGTGCTTCTCTCGTCAGGGAGTCTAGATGATAAATACAAAGGTTTTTTGCGCATTTCGATCACTTCAATTTAGCATAGAAACCGTAAAAATATCCCATCATACGTTAATGACTTTTGTTTTCACAGTATTTTTAATTATTATATTTATGTTACTTATAACTTGCCATCAAATTTTTACTATTTGCAGCTCTCTACTCTACAGTCCTTTCAGACGGTTGCATGACTTTGGAACATCTGAAGAAAATGATCACCAACTGTCTTCAAATGCCAAAGCTTTTGGGAGAAGATGGAGCCTTTTCAGAAGATTCCGTCGAACTTACTGCTAGCAACTGTCTGGAAAAAGTGAGTTACTCCTCAGAGAAAATTGGACTTTTTTTGTGATTTTGTGTTTCAAACGAGAATATTTTGAGCAGACTGGTAGCATCGACGAAATCAGTGTAGAGAATTTCATAACTTGGATGAAATTGGAGCCACAACCTTTGGTTTGGATAGGCGTACACGAGAGATTGTGTTCTGCTGAGGATGCCCTCCATCATAAAAGATGCAACGTCTGCAAAAGGAATCCCATTCTTGGTCTAAGGTTAGGGTTAGGGTTAGCGTATCGATGACTCATAACTTATAGACTCATAGTTTTCTTACAATAGATTGACCTGATTAAATTGCTGATGGTTAATTCAAAAAATGATTACATATATATATTTATTTTATCATAATAGAAAAGTGTTCGGTTAGGTGTTCTATAGAAATGGTGATAGGTTGAGAAGTGAAATGAAGTTCAAAGCCCTTCTTGAGAATAAGAATAACAATAATGAAAATAATAATAATGTGGTTTAATTAATTTATTAACTTAAAAATCAAGATATAGATGCTTGAGGTGCTTCAACTTTGACCTTTGCCAAGATTGCTTCTTTCATGGCCTTAGTGGTGACAAGGGGCACAGAATCTCTCATCCCATGCAAGAATATTACTCAACGGTGATGGTTGTTGAATTCTATTAATTAAAATTTAATTGAATTTTATAAATATAATTAACAAATTAATCCATGATAAGATAATATACTCCCGAAGCTTATGAAACAATTAATACTCATCATTCTGCGCTATTAATGCAATCTCAAATTCTAAATTATATTTGTCATGTATTCTTTTAGAACGAATCAGTAATAATTTCACACTCGGTTAAAAATTACCGCAGCCTTCTCGTATTTTCCGAATATAAAATCCACCGACATAAATTAATAAATGAATACGATCTCGCCTTATTTTTAGAAAAATATGTTGTTTGTTCTTAGAAATGATTTAGACATTATACTATATTATACTACTATATTATACTGAAAAATAAAATATAAGACATTAAAATATCTTGATTTATTTTTTTAAATATCATATCTAGTTCTTTAAGCTAGACTTTCAGTAACTTGAAACGTTTTACCTTTTCAATAGATAACTTCTGCAGAAAACGTGAGATGCCTCACGAAAATGTTCAGAAATAAATTGAGATCGAAGAGGTACTTCAAAACCCACCTGAAACTCGGTTACTTACCTGTATTAGATTCCACCAAATCTTTGACCAGGACGACGGGGTATAATACACTGGAGAGGTTAATTGTAATTAAACAAGTAACATTCGACTCTATTTCGTGACTTTATGTTAACGTTCCTTGAATATTAAAAGGTTTAATGAGATCCGAGATGGAAAGACCAAAGTCGATGTGGAAAATGAGCCACCTTTAACGAGGTCTCTTTCGATGGATGACATCGACAGCAGACTTTCCTGCTTTGGTGATGGAAGTTACAATCGCCATGTCGATTGCGAGTCGAAGGAAAGAAAAGATTTTAGGCGAGGAGTGAAATTATTTAAAAGTCGCACTTTGTTTAAATTCTTTGTCCACAAACATTAATTTAAGTTTAGTTTAAGTTTAATAAGTTTAATTGCAATAATACTTGGCCAATAATAATTGGTCAAACATTGTTAATTCATTGTTTGTAGTCTAAAGAGAGATCAATTAGAATCTAAAGTCAACAAAGAGGCCCAGTGCATGCTCGGTGTTTCGTCCTTTAGGTTTTCTTTCAATTAATATTTAGATGGTTATTCAATTAATTAAAATTTATTTCAGTTTAATTCCGTTAATTTAAAAGCATTGCCCTTGTGCTAAGGTAGCCATTGTGGAAATTGAATTAGTTAGTCTAACGAGGTCTCTTTCATTGGCACGTTATTGAAAAATTAAAACAAATGATAAGTAGGTAATAACGCCTTCTGGAGGCTTTGAAGGTGAAGGCTCTTATTAAGTATATTAAATATATTATTTGATTAAGTATATTATTAAAAAATTATTATTATATTATTTCTTATTTTTTAAATCAGACTTTCACAGATTGAAAGCAGGAAGGAATGTGATGCACCTGATTGGTAATATTTATCAGATGATAAACTTGTTGATGTTAGATGATAACTTAGATGTCGAGTAATTGTAAAAGTAATTGTCGAGTAAATGTTAAACTTTTCTAATAAACGTTTGATAAATTAAATTAAATCACAAGTAATCATCCTTAAAAGTTAAAAGTATCCTTAATAGGTCTGACGAGCACAACCTCATCGCCCAATATTGCAGATACCTGCAGGACGGAAAGTCCATGAAATTTGTGAGAAATGAACTTTGAACTTTATTATCAAATTTATTACATTTGTAAAACTTTACCTGTTAAATGACATCAAAATACTAGTAATTACGACCACTCTCTTAATATTCTTTTTCTGGCAGTTTCATAAGTAATGCAAAATGCCAAAAAGTGGAAATTGAAAAAAAAAACGAGCAAAATGTCAAAATTTTAACCATGTTGTGCACCGAAAGATCTCGTCCATATTAGAAATCAGTTTGCATTTTTATGCATTTGTAAATATTTCATATGATTTTTGAAAAAAAAACTTTTTTTCGGCGCCTTAACGTACATAGTTTAGATTAACAATATTAACTGTAATTCCTCTGAGATTTCAGTTTAGTGTTATATAGCAGTAAATAAAGAATTAGAAATATATTAAAAATATAAACAAATTCTGATTGTATGAAAACCTATGAAATTAATGCCTGGTTCATGTTATAACCTTTCAAGTTCCTATCCGCTATTTCAGTTACTCAGTCCTATGGAAATTCTCCTCAGAGTGGAGGCCGATTACAAGAATGAATTGGAAATGGCCATTAAAGAAGTTAAAGAAGAAAGCAGGTTGATGTTGTGATTTATGCACAATCAGTTGACTTGGGTGCGACTCCATTAGGATTCAATTTTAGCCGATAGAGTTCCTTAATCCACAGCAATTCGCTTGCTAGTTACAAGCTGTTACTAAGTGCATGCACCAGAGTAGGAAAAATAGGGCTGGCTCGATTCCTTTACGATTCCTTTACGAGTCGTTGCTTATGGCTTCAGCTTCTTTGCCATACAAATTTTGAACGATGAGTCGAATCGAATGATCCCAGTCCAATTAAGTCTCTGATTTTCATAGGTTCTGAAGATATTTTTAAACTTAGTCGCTACGTGAACAGGCTACTCCAAAAAGAATATAATGATTTGAAGAAGACCCAAATGAAAGGCCAGCAACCAATGCCTGGAGTTTTAAGCAAAAGTGATTCCCAATCAAAGAACAGAAATCCTGATGATATTCTGTCAGCAATTCCCAAACAAGGCAATTTAGATAGAATTGACAGAAAAATGAAAATCCTCGACCAACGAAACTTAAGACTTGAAGAACAGCTGAAGCATCTAAAGATGCTTTCAGATGAGGTAAAATTATTGAAATTTCAGAGTAAGATATATCAAAAAATATAAACCTAGTTTTTATAAATGATTTACACCGTTGTCCTTAATGCAAATATTAAATCCTGTTCTCATCAATGGTGTCATCAAAGTTTATCTTAAATAATTGACTAGCTGAAGCCTTTAAGTTTATGTCAGTCACTTGGTTTTAAAATTCTTGTAAATTACGAAAAGGGACCATCCAAGCTACAGTCAAGCGACTTGAAACTTCAAATGTCTGATTGTTCTGCTAGTACGGCCGTGAAGTCCGCCGTGATTCCTCCAAGCTTTGAACTTGCCTCAGTGAAAAGTCGCGGCAAAGGTATTATTCGAAGTGCATTGTACTCATTTGAGCTCCAATGAATCGATTTGCAAGAGTTGTCATTCGTTTGCATTTAAGCTTCCAGCAAAAAAAGGAATCCCAGCAACGAGCGCCACTCCCTTCCTGAGGGTCAATTGAAGAAATTCTCAGCTGATAAATTCACACAAGTTACCAGCAAGCTGCATCAGAAGAAAAGCGCATGAATGTACACGATTTTTAATGTTTCTCGTTTATATTCGTTCGGAAAATATGCATTTGTTGCAATTAATTTGATTTTACTTGCTTAGATTTAACAATCGCTTTGTTACTAAGCAAATTAATAGCTTTTTATCTCTTCCCGAAGACTTATTTACACTATTTCTGAATTTACGAAGATTAAATAATTCCAATTATGTTGATGTCATGAGATTGATCCGCGTGACATTTGGGATAAAAGAAAAATGAGATTGCGATAAGGAAGCTTTTACGGTGCATCCGGCTATAAACGAGAATTCTGATTAAATATCCTAAAAGTAAAGAATTATCGGTAGCTAGAAGCTTAACTAAGGTCTTTCTGTGCGATTGCAGAGGAGATGAATCGGATTGCTGAAGGCTTCAGAGGAAGCAGGCCTCCTACACCGGCGGACACTTTGATACTCATTGGGGCGAGGGACTTGTAATTAAGTCGGAATTAGGATCATCACCGAAGTCTATGGAAGGGTCTACAAATAGTTCACAGAAAGCACCATCCGGTACCACATTTTGATCATTTGGTTGGTGATTTTCCAGTAAGTTTTGTGTTTCCCTTTCTTTCCACGGATAAATTGGTACATGAATAATGTCTCCATTCCCACTAAATATTATTAACTGCGGCAATAATTAGAGATAAATCGATCAAACGTCCTAAGTAAAAAATTCAAGCTGACGGACGCACTTTAATAATCATAAATTTAGCCAGTCAAGCAATTATAATTAAGAAAACAATGATGATTATCTATTTGAGTCCAAAGTTGGATAAATTCTTATGATTAATTTTAGATGCATTCGTTGGAGATAAAAGAGGGAGTGGCGTTTAATGTGAGATTTGGCTGTTATGGATTTGAACAGAAATTCAATTTTCCCTACTTTGTTCTCATTATAAACTTTATTGCCTGGAAGAGTATGTGATAATTAATTTATTACATATTTCATTCTAAAATGAAGGCATGACCTCCTCAGGAGATATGAGTACGACGAGATTCACCGTCACCATCCTATCAAAGTTTATTTTCATTAAGAATGTTATTATTTGCGAAATTATGTTACGTTTCAGACTTAATTATTTCAGAAGCAGGGGTCATTGAAAATATTCAGAACAAAAAAGCAATGTGATTCCGTATTTGTATTCCATCAAACTGTGTCGAGATGCAAAAAATAATATAAAGGATCCTTAACCGTTAGCTAAGAACTATTTTGAGTTACCCAAACTTTTGAGCTGAGATCTGTCGTCTGTGTTTGATCCTTTGGTGGTCGTCTGCTAAGAACGAAACGTTCCGCGTCTGATTGTAAAGAAGATCCAGATGGATCTTTGTTGAAGATGTGCCTAATTTTGATGGAAAATAAGGCACGGAGGCTCAAAACGAGGGAGTTTGCAGCAACAATAACAGATCATTAAGAATGGATGAAAATTTCAGCTTCTTAGCTATTCGTCCTCACAAATGTTGTCGTATACATCATTCCAGGGCCCGATTTTTTTTATCTCGAAGCGCGGTAATTTGCTGATCCCTGTCAATTGTCTGGCCGCGTAAAGATCATCTCCCCTGAAGATGAGAATGGCGTTAAAAAAGTAGGAACGGAACATGGAGTCTAAGGGGCCATCAAACATGTCCCAAGGCGTGACCGGGTAGAATAAATCAATCAAGTTTAGGATATGCAAAGGACAGATGCCATTTGCGAATGCTTCTTTGTTGTACAGCCAAACCTGAAATTAAAATGTAGAAATATAAGTAAAATCTTTCTCATTTTTGTAAACCATAATTTAAAGTAACTCTACTGATTGATTTTAATTAACTATTCTATTTTTAACCAACTATTATTATTATAATAAACAAAAATTGGAAATGGCTAACTTATTTTTAACATAACTAACAACATCTCGAATATTCGCAATTCATAGCACTTTAGCAAAATAAATTTTAAAAGTCCTTCCCCGAATCTTATCACTCACCTTAAGGCCGTAAAACAAGTAGACGAATCTGGAATCAGAAAAGGCAGCTTCCACCTCCTTTGGTCCCTCCTTCGATTGACAGCTGAAATCGGCCAATGTTTTTGGGTAGCCAGATTTTATGTTCAATTGATCGTACTTGTAGTACATGGAACCTAGAAATAACAAGTCGAACGATTTGTATTTAATTCAGAGCTCTGATAGATCGCATCATATGCAATTCACGACCCACCTTCAAAAGCAAAGCTTTCTAAGGAGCCGTCTGACGTAAAATACTGAAGGGCTGCATTAACTTTTAACGGAAAAAAACAGAAATTATCGGCTCCTCTGAGAGTTCTCAGCAGAGCATGGCTGTAGATCCAACAATATTCATTTCTCGTGAAGATTGTGACATATTCACTTGCATTGTTCACAAGCCAGTTTGTCGCCAAATCGAATCTTCCAGAGCATTTACCGTGGAGTGCTTGAGCTTGTTTTTGATCGTGACGACCAATTTCCAGATAGGCATTATCGAACAGAGGGTACATGACAGAGCGGTTGTCCATGATATGTGTAAGACCCAAATAATGGCCGAGGGAATGGATGAGAATGTCTTCGATGCTTTCACCTCCAGACAAATTAATGTAAACTTCCGTTTTCCTTCTCGATTGCTTGACGTACGTTTTAAAACTTCCTGAGATATTGCAAGTTATTTTTGACTGAAATTTCACTTTTCCATAAATTTCGATTGAGGTAAAAAAAACTTCAAACGACTTTATATTTTTCAACAGAAAAAATATAAATGCAAATTAAATGATGAGACAAACTATTTAATCCAGAAATAGTAGTTTTTTTTATTAACTTTATGAGTTTTTAATTATAACTTTATATTATTACAAAGCTACCTTTAACAGCCTTTTAGATACTTGAAAGTAATTATCGCATTCCTGTCATTTTAAATTTTGACGGACCTTCGTGACGAAAATCCCGAGAATGCGGCAAATTGCGTTCTATATTTATGAATTTCTTGGAAATTAAGCTATGTTATTTCAAAGATCACCAAATATTTCTTTAATTTTGTTGAACGAGAAATCA
This sequence comes from Hirudinaria manillensis, assembly GCA_034509925.1. Taxonomy (NCBI): domain Eukaryota; kingdom Metazoa; phylum Annelida; class Clitellata; order Hirudinida; family Hirudinidae; genus Hirudinaria; species Hirudinaria manillensis. Next base: position 7,034,003 of record CM067531.1, on the reverse strand, counting down.
GAAGCGAATGCCACACATATTCGCTAGGAAATCGTCTCCAATTAACAGAAAAATTAGCGAGGCTTCATTAAAGCGGAGAAATCATGATCTTACGGAACTGAAATTACAATTTAAACAAGAGCGACGAACCTTTTTTGATTGTGTATTCAACATCTGCGATATCACTCCTTCGTGTGTTGTAGAATTTCAGAGGTATCACTTCACTCCAAGATTTATGGGCATACAAGACAGCTACTTTGTAGTTCAGCGTCACTTCGGTTGAGTTGCTGAAAGACCACAAAATCACTTTGCGACCAGTCACTGATCTTTTTCTTCTGGTCAAGGGTGTCTGCCTGTTCTCAAATGATCTCTGACCACGGTCAGGCAAACCACTTTCCCAAATTGCTTCGACAGGTTGAACGCATGCAATGCCTTGACAAGGATCGTCAAAGAAGGACTTTAAAACTTTCAATGTCGCAACGCTCTTTCTCGACGTAGTGTCTCTTTTTCTTCTTTCGGAATGCTTGACAATCGTTTTCATTTTAACAGATTTGTACTCGTCTTCGTTGTTGCATCGCTTCACCATCATCTTTTCCAATGTTTCTAAATCCAAGTAGCCGGTGGTTTGAAGTTTAAAATTATTTTGAAATTTTCTTATTGCCATTTGCCATGATTCCTCCGAACAAACTCCGGAGTTCAGTGAAGAAATTGGGCAGTTTGAATATCCGTGTTGGTAAAGATACTTCTGTAGAAGCAATATCAAAAACATTATTCATTATAGTAGTAGTAATTATAATAACAAAAAACAAACAAAATATTTGAAGCATTTTGATTCTACCAGTCAAAATGTGACCGTGTTTGCATTTTGGGGCATGATAAATGACTCGACCAACAGATCAAACTATATCGACTCATAAACCTGTCAAACTTTCGAAGCCGAAGTAAAGGCGCCAAACATGGTTTTAATTTACTGTGACTCGCTCTGGGGACATGGGATCCTAGAGACACTTCTTAAGCTTATTATCATTTATCAACCATAATACAGGGTCTCAAAATTATATGGTCTTAAATCATTTCATTAAATTATCTATTAGAGCACAGCAAAAGTTGGAATCAACTGAATTTGTCAAAAATCAACGTTCACCTTTGCAAAGTCGGTATTATTTTCTTGCCTGGGTAATCGATGGGTCTTGCAAAAATTTGTGACGCAGAGCCAAAGTATTATTGGTATCCAGAAATATTTCATGTTAGCTGGAATATTGACAGATTTTTTATTGATATTTCTGCAATATCATTACAAACAACTAACTTCAAAACTAGACTATTGACGAAGACGATGATGGTGAAGAAGATCCGGACACCCGTCGCCCGCTTTCCCAGGAGTCTCACTGCAAATGAAACTCATCTCCTCATCATGCCTCATTTTATACACATCCACGGCATGCACGGAGCCAATACGAATGAGAATTAATGTTCGAAATGACAAGCAATTATTCGACGATGGGCCTTTTGAATCGTCCGTGAGACAATCTCAAAAATTAACGGTCCCTAATAAAATTTTGAAGGCATCAGTCAAGTAGTTTAGAAACTAAACAACTGCACAGCCGCAAAAGAACCGACAGCAAAATGATTACTGGGGATAATAATTCTCAGCTCAAAATGTCTTCCAACAGCTCAACCAGAATTACGGACCTCTCAGCATGGCACCCCAACTATCATCGCTGGAAGATCGAAAACTTTGCCATCGACTCGACTCAACTCACATTAATCAAAATGAGTGTTACAACTTCAATTCTTAATGTATTTAATTATTCATGTCTATTCTAAACTAGCCAAGCATATTATAACATAAATCTTCATAATCTGAGAATGTATGGCATAACAAAACTTACAATCTTACGATCCAAAAGTAATCACATTTACGAAAATCTTATCATCCGGAATCACAAATCAAAGGATTCAGTCTCATAAATGCCCATAATCACTTTATTGAAGAAACAAAGTAAGCTCTCCCAATTTGAAAGCCAGACATTAAGCCCAAACACAGTTTTTAAATTACAGATAAATGTTTCAACATTGGATTTCATAAACGAAATCAAGAATAGTTGATTGTCCTCACCACAATACCCATTGCATTTGCCTAAGATGAAAAAAAAAGATGGCTGACTGACAATTTATACATTTAAAGTTAAAGATTTAAACTCTTTTCTTCATGACCAACATAAGAGGATAATGGATATTTTCATCATAATATTCTTTTCCTTCTCTCAGCTTCTGTAACAAAATAAATAAAATAATTTTACACTTTCAAATTTTCCTGAGATGAAAATATCAATGGCCATTTCTTAAGACTGTGTGGTAGGCACAGAAACTTCTAATGGAGCTCTAAAAGGAGATCTAAAAGGCAATTGCTCATTGTGCGTGCAAATATAAATCTGAACATAAAAACCGAGAAAGAGCCAACTTTAATATGAAGCTCCCATATGTAACTGTCATAGTTTTCCACTATTTCACAATCCATTACAGATTTAGAAAGCTGAGCAAAGTTATGGAATGTATCATGTCGTCTAGGAGCCATCATAATGGCTTGGCCCTACACAAAAATCAATAACAGTTAGAAAATAAAAACTGATTTTTACAGGATATATAGCAATATGGTTTGAGCAAAGCAAAAATTGAGGTCAAATTTTACCCCAGGTTTGAGTAGTTGGGAGGTGGCCTTCAGTATCTGTTTGTGCAATGACTCGAAAAACAGGCTGTAAATGGTCAACCATTAACTTATAGATTTTTCCAATCTGTAATATCACATACACTTTAATATCTGAGCCAGGGCACAATGGGCTTTCCAACAATTTCCCAAAGCATGTAATTAACTTAGTCCCTAAACATAACCCTTAACTAATGGCTTTATAGCTCCATAATAGACTCAATAATGAATTTTTTCCAAGCAGTTCAAGTTGTGTCCATGTAAAAATTGTTACAATCTAACATTCAAAATAGCATCAGTCCTTTTCATGATAGATGCAGTTAAATTTTATGACGGTTGCTTTATTTAAACTGTGTCGAGATGCAAAAAAGATGCACAAATTTAGTAAACATACAAAACAATGTCAATAGCTGTAATAAGATTTTTCTACAGAATGAATGTTTTATGATTGCAACATACCTCATGGAATTTTTAAAAAATATTAAATTTGGTTCTGTGACTCACCAGTCTGCAGAAATGACAAAGTCAAAGGAATCTTGAAGGTCGTCAAAGTCAATTTCATTCTCCCATTTTAATAACCTATTAGAAGCAACATCTGTATTTTATCATTTGCCAACAATATTGCAATGCCAAACAAATTTCTCAAACCTAGAATGAACATGCAAAGTTTTAAGTAATGCCGAATTTCTCTTTATTATTTTCTCAACATCTACAAAACATGAAGTAATCAACAAACTATTTTTTAACAATCGCTGGTACTAATGCCATTATTGCAAAATATGCCCATCACTTTGTAAGGAAAATTCATTTCCGTCTGTTAGAAGGATCTCCTTTGCTGAACACATGAGGGCAAGCTGCAGTATGATGAATTTAATACCATTGTTCATGGTGAAATATTATTATAACATAAATTTAAGATGACTATCAGATTCAACTTATTTGTTTACTAAAAAGTTTACATATAACCATATATTTCCTAAAAATGAACCTGCCTAAAGAACTGCTTCAAACACAGACATGACCAAAGAAGTTTTTTCACAGGGAACCTAGGAGGCATAAAGGTCAGCTGCTAATATCTAAGAGGTCATGCTCATACCCTGTCATTACTAAGCAAATTAATCTCTGCACAATAACTTAGAAAAGGTTGAATCATAGATGGAAACAAAGGAACTGCTGGTTTGTCAACAGATTTTGAAGTTTGTTCTTGGTCAATTGCCTTATGTAAACTTATGAAATATGAATAACAGTTCAATATTTAAAGACCATCCACTTGTGGAAATAATATTTCATTTGTAAGTAAGTTAAATTAACTTTTCAAAAGATAACCTTATTCCTTATCAAAGAGAAGAAAAACTATGAATTGTTCAAATGAAGAGAAGAAACTAAACAAAGTGAAAAGTTTGAAATGAATGATGAATTTTTTTTAAATTTAGGTAAATCACTAGATATTCAAGTTATCCTTTATTTGAATTATTGTTTAAATAGATAAAAACTAACACTAATACCAGCAAGACATGTCATTCCACCACCAAGTTCACAAATTCTTTTGCCTCTAAGGTAAAAGGATTTTTTTTGTAAAATATTATTAAATGAAACATGAACTTATTTTTATAAGTATTTAATAAGGCACCTAAAAAATCAATGCAAAATTTTATCAAAATTTGGCTCCAAAGTTAAAGCTATTTGCATTTTATTGAAAAATAGATGAAATGCTTATAAACTGGTTGAAACTTATAAATAATGATTAAAATGATAATAATGATGACAATAATAGCAATAACAATAATAATATAATTATTATTATAATAATAGTAAAAAAAAGTACCACTATCTCTAGGAAAATAATATACAATAATTTGAGGGAGTCATAAATCAATTAAATTGTAAATTCCTTGCACATATATCTCTTTTGAGAAAGTTTGGTCGGCAGCATTATTATTCTGAAGGAAACACCTCAGTTTAATAACTGCCATTAAGATAAGTAACACAATAATACTCTATTTAATTTTACAAAAGTTAGTAGTGATGATTTGAAAATGGAATGTAACATCCCAACTCGAATATGGAGGAATGTTTGGCACAATAATAAGCCAGCACTTCTTCAGAAGGCCAAATGCCTGTGAATATTTGACATTTCAAAGGTTATATCAGCAATGGTTAGAATTATTAGAAACGAAATAATCCGAATGTAAATAATGTCCTGAATACAAGAAATGCTTTCTATTAAACTCCTTAGATTTAACTATCAAACATTCTCAAATAATTGTTTCCAATGATCTTAAAGTTACAACTCTCCATTTCTTTAATTTAATAACTTTGATTCCAAGAGAATGATAACAAGTGGCAGACATTAAAGTGTTTTTCTACAAGTAAATTTATGAAAGTTTAATTTTCAGCAAGTACTCACAGACATTGCCAGTGTTATTGAATCCTTGCAGTTTATCTAAAGCCACCCTTCTCTCTACATGTCTTTGAATCGTTAAAAAAAACAAATAAAATAAAAAACTAATTAACATTGCTGAAATACTTTTGATTAAAACTAAATTTAAAATCCCCAATAAATCAGATATTTAGTAAAAGGCATGTAGAAATATTCTGATAATTTTAAAAGTTAAATGACTTGTCAACACATCTGATCATTTAATTACTAAAAAAAAAAAGAGTAAAAACGTGATATAAAAATCTGGAAAGCTGGTACTCCTATAAATCCACCACAGGTCATTAGCATCTGCAAAAATACAATCGAATTAACCAAATTTATTCAAAATGCTTTTTAATAAAAAATGATCATAGTTCGTATAATTATCTAGCATACTACGAAATAGCATACTGCAGAAATAGCTGAGAAATGTTTGACACCTGCTTCTGGACTGACAGAAAGTTCTACAGAAAATAGCCCAAATGCACTAAACCTCCGGACAGAAAATTTGCCAGACTTGACTTTATTGTGCACTATAGCCTAGATATCAAATTATTTAAATTGTAGCCGATCTATCATCGAACTAACCGGTGGTTTCCAAAGATATTTATTTACATCAAACAGTATTTTCCATCTTTGCTTAGCTGTTTCAGCCATTAAATTCGATGCGCTATCAAATCGCTGTCCGGATGCTGAGCTAGCAAACATGCATTCTCCATCTGATGCTAGAATCATTACTTAAGGGAGACTTGCAGTTGCAGTTATTGCAATTGATTCATATTTTAGAATTAAAAAACTGTGATCTTAAAAACAGGTCAACGCCACGACCTAAAAATTTTGAAACTGCATTGAAGTATCAAAACTTAATTTGAGAGCTGTCCCTAGGCTTAGATCATTCACTGACTGCCTTACTCACTCACCCACCCGCTTACTCAATTACTCCTTCACTCACCCACCCGCCCACCCAAACTCATTCACAACCCCCCCCCCCACTCCTTCACTCACTCACTCATCCAAAACCCGCTTTATCCTGCAATTACTAATCCATACCCTCACCCAGGGGTCGGCAACATTTCTATGACATCTTGCTGAATTTGTACGCTTATACCATTGGGCGTGCCAATAATTTCTTATTTAGCTATGGAGTCAGTAACTAAACTTCTACACTAACTCTGCAAGGAGCTTGCTAATTCTGCAACTTTCAACTAAATCAAGATTAACAAAATAGATAAAGTCTTGACAACTTAAGCGGGTTGGTCTCTCATGCAAGTTCTTTTATTATTTGATATTTTGATCGTCTTCCGCATGCCAACGAGAATCACATGTGGTTCCAAGCCTGGCACGGTTGCAGATCACTGCCACAGATTTAAGGCTCACTTTTAAAAAAATAAATGTTTTATCTAGACTCCCCGCGCGCCTACCAATAACACACCCTTAGTAAGTAAATAAACCCTTATTTGAATACCTTGTTTTTCCTGGGCGAACTAGAGTATTGGGAAAGGGGAGATTTTTGCCCGATCTTTTTTTAAGGAACGGGCGAAAATCCCACCCATGTACTCAATCACAAGTCTCCAGAGCAATGCAAATTTTCCCAAGATGTATTATCTAAAGAAGTTTTCAGACCTCCAATCTGTTCCAACTTGCACGACTATTAGGAGACAACAGATTCTCTGCTCATTATAAAACAAAATTCCTACAAGTATGTACAATTTAATTCAGATGTAAAAAAAGAAATGTTAGAGAGTAATTCACATTTTTGGTTACATATCAATGCAGGTTCATAACCAAATTAGAAAAGGTGGAAACAAATGAATACCATACTTTTTATAAATTATATACAATTTATTTAACTCCTGACAAAAACGTTCTCAGAGATAGTTCAAAGGCTACCTCTAGAAATTCAAAACTTCCTAATGGACATGATGAGCAAATATTAATATGACACACATGCACATGAAGTCAAGATGGAATAAATATGGACACCAGAAACACATGAACACATGAAGAAATACAGTGATGAGTTATGACAAGCATATAAAAGTCATCTACATTTGATGATTATAAAAACAATTTGGTTACATTTCAAAGACCATATTTAAATAAAATTTATCCTGTACTAGCATAAAATATGACTTTGATTAATGAAACCATAAAAGATCCACACCAAATTAAACCTTATATATAAACAATAAAATTAATAATGATGATGACTAACATAAAGCAATTCAACATACATGCAATCACTGTTATGGATAATTGCCATAAGCAAATATTGAAAGAAATGGCATGAATATGAATCAGTTTCTTGTACAATCTCCTTTGGAGTTGTGGCATGTATGAGGATATCTCACAGCCTGTCCTCATGTCCCATCAACACATACAGACTCGTTGTTGTCTTTGATTCCTGACGACTCTCAAGAACAATGACACTGTTGATCAAAAAACATAAGATCTAAAACAATGTCAAACTGAGCTAAGATGTATTTTATTTTTTAATAAAATATTATTTATATACTTAAATTAAAGGTCCTAGAAACTGAGAACAGTGTAAGAATGTAATGCAGGGCGGAACTGGTATTTGAAAATAGAGTACTGACATTTGGTACGGGCAAAACCACCTTGCACGGGATGACAAGAAAGAATAAGCAGTCAGTCATTATCTCTATTTAACATGTTGCACCCATCCATAATGAAAGCACCTCCAGCCACCATTGTTTATTTCATAAGTAATCAACAACAAACAAACTGACCTAAAGTTTTTAAATAATGCTGCATGAAGAACAGAAAGCAATTTTATAAATAATTCAAATTTAAATTAATTTAATTTATGTTTTACATATCTATTTTATGTTTGCATATTGATTGTTATTATTTAATACTAGCATTCACAACTATATTAAAGTTTGCTCATAAACTTTTACAAATAAGTTTTAGTTTATGGTGCAAATCAGACTGACTTGTCGTGACCCAGAACTCTGAAAGTTGTACTCATGTCTGAACTTGTAATCTCTTGCATTACCTATTGATAAGCAATCATATGATATTCTTTTACTGCTTTTTCATGGAATTATGCAATCAAATATTATAAATCAAACCAACCAGAAAGTGATCAATGCATGTGAAACTGTATGTGATAGAAAATGTTTATTAAAACCTCGTTAGTTCTAAGACTTCTCCCCTGCATACCATGGTCATGAAAGGCCAAAACGCTGTCTTGCAGACAAACTGAAAAAATTGTAAAGCATGAAATCCTTGATTTAAATGTTTGTTGATTTGACAAACTTAAAATGAATATGTAAAAAAGTACTTTACCCTGAATTTAAGAAAGTTAGTGCATTTGTAAAGGTAAGCTAAAAAAAATTATATTTAATGAAATTCTTATCATATGCAATGTACGCAATCAATGCCCATGTTGTCAATGATGATTTTGTTTCTTCAAGTAACAACAAATTAAATTTAAAAAAAATCAAAGATCAACTGCTAAACTTTAAACTTAAATTAGCCGAACTTTGAATTGTTTCACAACCTAGGGACTTAATGGTGAAATCGAACCGAATGTGTGACATGGATTGCCTTTCTCTCTGCTTGACTTTCCCAGAGAGTGTCAGCACTTTCAATTCATCTATAAAAAAAAAATCTGCTAGTAATAACTTTTTGAGTCATTTTGTATCCGTATTCAAGATCTCACTTTCAAAACAGATCAAGATGCTGTTCTTATCTAGTTGTATCACTTGAAGGCAGTCAATAGCATCGGCAGAATCTGCACAACATTTTTACGTGACTAAATTTGTTTTAAAAAAATCCCCGAGAGAAAGTTATAAATGCAAATAACATTTTAAGTAGCATTTTCTGCAATGGCTAACAATATTAACAATTGGTCAAAAAAAGATCAAACAACCTGCTCCTATTTCATCTGGCCAATTTGTTGAGAGATTCAAGTTGATGAGCTCAAACCCGAACGTATTACTGTCCTTGCTGCAATCAAAGAAATTTGGAATCCACTCATTTCCTTCCAAAATATTTAAAATAAAGTGCATTTATTAAACAATTAATGAATAAATTCTAGCTTAGATGAGACTACAAGCCATAAATCATGTTATTGCTAGAATTATCGAACATCAATAATATTATGATTAAATGCTAGATTAATCTGTTCATCTGATGACTAAAAGAACACTTTAGACTGGCAATCCAAATAACTCACCCTCGATAGACAGCCACACAAAGCAATGGATACTCCATCTCGGGGGTGATGAACATTTCCAATACCCTCAATTGTGGACTGACTATACAGTCAAAGTTCTGTCTCAATCCACAATTATAAATAAATCATTAAGGTAATTATAATAATCAATAATCATAAATGATATTGCTAGGATTTTAAAATTGGGTAAAGCTGGGAACATATTTTACTTGCATTTTTCTTATTCAAAAAATATATAGATGAACATACATAATATTAAATGTCTGAAAAAAACCCAGTCACCTTAAGTAGCATAAACTTCCTGAGGGGATCGTACCATTGCATGAGAAAGATCTTATTCGGGGTCATACCGCATAGATATTTATAGCCGTTATAAGAATTACGAGCCACACAGCATTTGATGCAATTCCTGGTGCCTTCAATTTTTGTTGTGGCCATATATCTCCTGAAAGATTGATATTAAAGTGTCATGAAATGATGAAATCATCACATCCAAATTCATACATTTACATTTAAAAAGGTGTCTAAATAAATCTTCTCACTTTCTCAACAACTGGATGGGGATTTTCTCCATTTTGAGTGACAATCTGTGATGCTGTTTACTGTATAGGGATGTTAGGTCATGACGATACAGAGAAGGACCTTTTCCTATTTTTAAAATATTTAATTAATTCCATCTTAATTAAATTCCATACTATATTCTAAACTCTATCAGTTGGTTGGCAGTCAACACAATTATGATGACAGCCCCGTGCCCATAAATTTGTATAAATAAATTTATTTAACTCACACCCACCTGATAACGACATCAGAACATCATGAACCACATAAATCCAAGTGCAACGCTTTGCATGCAGCTGGAAAATTAATAAGTTCACTTTTAAGAATTAAACAAAAACAACAAAGTACCAAATAATAAACCCCAATAACATTATTAGATGGATGTGCCATAATGCCACACACAAACATTGAAAATTAATGTTTAAAATGGTGAACCATTGTTCATGAAGTTGCCATGACAGCTTGGGTTTGCATAAAACTATGAAATGTCACGCGTTAAGAGAAATAATCGTTATTACCAGTTCAAGGACACTCTCATGAAGTTCATTGAGGTTAAGTGTGTATATTCCTTCCTCTGCTCCAATGATGATGTGTTGATCTGGCATTTTAAAAGTTTATATCCTACTATTATATGAACCTAAAACTTTACATATTAGTAGTTCTCATTCTAAAAATAATCTTAACTTTTCACCTTATTTGCAAATAAATGCTAATTTATACCAGAACCAGAATCTACTAAAAAATTTTAAAAAATAGTTTTGAAATATACCCTTTGTGTCTGGATGGACCCAAGATGATGTACAATGGATTTTAAGTGGACATCCATTGAAGACTTTAGAGAAACATGCCCCCATCTAAATAATTTATCATTTATGTTGAAACAGTATATTCATATTTGTTGAGCTTGACTTTTATTAATGCTTATGTTATTTTAGAAATTTACAAATAAACTCATTATTGCCCAACATATTGTGACCAAAACACAAATGTTCTTGCAGTCATAATTTAATAGAGTTTAATGGTAATCCTGATTTTACAAAATGGAAAATAGTCAATTAATGAAGGGCGAGGCAAAATAAAAAATATTAACAGGAACGGCTCTTGTAGGCGGCAGACCTTTGATTAGAGATCTCTAAAACAAAATAAATAATGTAATAATGATTTGTAATTATTGTATAACCTATAATAAAATTCAATTAACATTCTTAAATCATTGCTTCCAAAGGCAACTAACCTTAAGTATTTCCAGTATTATATTCTTTTATTATTATATATTATATTTTGGTATTTTGGCAAAACTTTAGAGTATTAAAATAAAATCTTATGCAAACAATCAAATTCATAATGCACAAAAATTTTTTGAAAGAAACAGAAATGGCAAACTGGTAAAACATTTTGATGATAATCATAAAATCTATTAAAATGAATGTCAGGCAATAAATGACCTGATATGTGAGTCCCATATCCAAATCATTTCCAGCATCATCTGGTATGGGAGTCAAATCAAAGTTGTCATTTGTCAGAGTAGTCTCCCTGTCATTCAGAAGATCTGTATCGTCCTCCATCTATTGGCATGGACATTTGCAAGTTTACTTGTAACAACAAGTGATAATTACACCAATAACAGCAATGATAGTAACAATGACAGCGACTTTACAAAGCACTTTTAAGATTGCTCAGCATTGTAGTGGAATTTGTGTAAACAAAAAAAAACCAAAGATATTTCAAAATTGATTTAAATTGTAATTTTAATTCCTAAAGGAGAGAAGAAAGATTCTAGGATGAAGAAGACAATAGGTTTTCTAGATGGGAATCCACATCAGAGATGCATCAATCGTAATACATAAAAGATTGTTGGAAGCTGTTACAACAAAGTCTCCTCTGATTGAAGATGAAGTAATATGCTGTTGCATTTGGAATTAAAATGTTTTTAGAATTTTTGATAAGGATGAATTCAAAATGCAAAACTAGAACCATATTAAACATGTAAGATCCCTCTTTAATAATAAATAATTATTGTAAAAAATAATTTTGTAATTCAGAATAATGTCAAATGCTAAAGCAAACAATTTAGCCAACTTCAGCAGATGGTGCTTTTCCAGTCCATTGAGGTATTTTTAAAGGCAATGTAGTCCTATTGGAAACAATAAAATGGGCAATAAGTTGTAATGTAATTTGGTAAACATGAGCATTAGGGGCACTTAGACAATTTGCAAGGCACTATCTCCAGGTTGCTAAACCAATATGACAAGATGCAATCATTGCTTTTTAATACCTGTTCAGCCTGATTATTTTGTATTAACAATACTCAGCTAAATGCTAGTTAATATGGGGATGTGTAAATTATTTCTATTCATCAACAGTCATCTAATAATGTAATTTTTCACCTTTCACAGTAACTGTTTGGAATATCCCTTCAACAAAGAGAAGCAATTTATGATTTAAACCAAATTCAGTGAGAAAATGAATTTAAAGATTTTATATAAAATTGCCATTAACCCTAATACCAACCATAGTAAGGGGCATCACACATGCCCCTTCCAACTGAATTAAGTATTTAGCCTTAAGTATAATATTAGAATTCCAAAGTTTTTTTTTATAACAATGTTACAGTGCTAAGTAAATCTATATGAAAAATATGACCATAAATGATAAGGTCAAATTATCTATTTATTATAGAAATTGCAGCAATTTAAATATCAAATACTGTAACTTTAAAACTAACACAACGTTGGAAGTGCTAGGAAGGTTATCGTAGAGGTTGCTCCCCTTTAATAACATGCATTATTATTAAATATAACTTATTTGTATATGAAAGTTAATATATAATTTAACAAAATATCACATAAAACATGAATAATCCTGCATAGATTCATAGATTTCATGGCCCCATATACTTAGAAAGCAATATCTAGCAATTTTCCTTCTGATATTATTTTGGTACTAATTGCAAAGAAAAGTTACTTCTGAGTGATGGGGGGATGACCTCAACAAAGAGCATTCTGAAAGTCATTTAATAAAACAATGAAATTCATTTTCAGAAATGGACAATACCACAAGCATTACTCTCATTTCCTTCAGGTTTGGCCACAATCTTCCATCTTGACTGCAGTGAATTCTGAAGGCAAGAAAAGTTTTTTACATTGAAATTAGCAAACATATGTTGACATCATATACCAGTGATAATTAAATAAGGTTAAAAAAATTTAATAAAATTCACATAATATTAGCAAGGAGTATGTAACTCAAACATTTTCCTGATTAGATGATGGTCCAAGATAATTTCCAGAAAGTATGCTGGCTTTTTGCAACAGGTCATTAGTAAGGCTGACATCCATACTTCCTTGCAAGAAAACATGCTATCAACAAACAACACAATTAATGAAATGTAATATCAAACAATGATTTACTTATATTAAGTTTTCAATATAAACATCAAACATTAATGGTAGCAATAAATGGCAATAATATACTTGTGTTCTATTAACATTTCACTAACTTCTAAAAGTTTCTCGGTGCTCGGTCGCCTCTTCGGATTTTTTGTCAGACAGACTTTAATAAAATTTTGAAATGAATGGCTCCTTTGAAAAAAAAAAAGTTGTATGTGTTATGCATTTAATTAGAAGATTCCTGGTCAGGCAGATGATTCCAATTAATGAAAAGTAATATAGAAAAGCAATTGGAAAAGTTCCAGCAATTTTATATTTAATCTCCAGCTTTTATGCCCCATGAACTTCTGAAATACAATTGCAACTCACCATTTCGCTTTGTCTCTTAGAGTTGGTGGTTTGAAGCTGCTCTTGGACATAAGAAAGAGTGCCCTTTTTAATCAAATTAAAATAAAGACTGATTAGAAATAAATGTGAAACATCATTACTTAAGCTCAAAAGTATTAGTTGTCAGTAAGCATATTGATTATTATAATGCTCATCTGAATATGATCACATTAGATGATGAACCTCATGGGATGGAGATCAAACATAGGTGGTTGTAATTCTGCAAACTCAATTGCTGTGATACCAATGGCCCAGATGTCACAGAGGTGATTGTAACCGCCTTTCCTTTCCACGGCTGCAACTTCTGGAGCCATCCAATACGGAGACCCTATGAAAGACCTTCGCGTGGCCAGAGTTGCAGTCATTTGGGCAGAAATGCCAAAGTCGGCTATTGGCAAAAATTAGATGACTATTCACATGATGACCAGTAGTTAAAACCAGACATTAATGTTTAAAATAATTGCATATAACAAAAGAATTATGATTTGATGGAAACTTTATTTATAAAATGTGTACCTATAAACTCAAAATATTATATACAAAAATACAGATGTATTTTTAAAAAACTTTGACAAGTATTACATTTCAAGTATTACCCACCAAGTTTCACATGGCCATTATCAGTCAGGAGAATGTTTGCACCCTGAATAATTTAAATGCAATTGTTCAACATTATGATAATAAATAGCTGGATGGAAATTCAGTCATGATTTTCATGACAATTCTATAATATCCAAAGACATTTAAATGTTAATAGCAAATAACTCTAATTTTGATATGAGCTACATATCTTTAGCTATTCATTCCAAGTCTTACTCTATTTTTTTTTAAATATTTAGTTATTAATATAACAAATAATAACACAATCTGAACTTGCTTTAGAACTTCAAATCCATTAAATAGAAAAAATTAAATAATACTTTAGCAAAATTGAATTTAATAAGACACATGGTATTTCAAATGATTATTTTCAGATACAAAATATTGTAAGCAGCAAAAGTAACCTTAATATCCCTATGCATTCTACCATGATAGTGCAAATACTGGAGTCCATAGAGAGTCTCCCTACAAACAAATGCAATCTGTCTCTCGCTTAATGGCCCAGTGACTAGAAAATAATAATTGTTGATCAGTCATAATAATTAACAATATATGATATCATATTTAGTAATAGTCATAATATATTACAATGTGATGAGGGTTAGGGTAATGAGGATGTTAATAGAAGAAAGAAAACAATTATTTATATATCAATTTATAGGTATTAACTAATCAACCATTATTAGTAATAAATAGTATAATATTCTTATAATAGTCATAATATAGTATAATAGTCATAAAAATCAATTAGTAATCACTAGTCATTAAATTAATTAAAATAATGATGGAAAGAATTGTCAAATTGTCCAAAATATGCCAAAATTGATAGTTACAAACATAATAAAATGATATTAATACTGACCATGATAGATGTCTTGCATGGAGCCCCCTCCACAGTATTCCATGCAAATCCAAAGTTTGTCATTCCTTTACAAGTTTAGATTAAGTTAATAGATTAAATAACAAACACAGAAAGCCTTTAAAGAATATTTAATTAAACAATTATCAATCATTAATCAACTTAATGCAAGAAGTAACTACTGCAAGACTACTATAACAATATTTAAGATTATAATTACTTAAAAATTGCTATAAATAATAATAAAATGGTGATGACAGCTAACCCTAACCCCAGCACATGAATATTTATTAGTGTCACCTGAGGTAGCTTCCGTAGTAAGCCACAATGTTGGGATGTTGGCATTCTTTTAAGATGAATATTTCATGCTGTATGACTCCAAGATTATCTCCTCATTAAAATAAAATTGCAACTTTCTAGTTGTTTATTATAATCAGTTAAAACTAAACAATCAATCAACAATAAGCAATTATCAATTGTGATGCAACAATTACCGGCTTAATAAACAAAGGACTGCTAAGCAACAAAGAATACTCAAAATTTCTTACACCACAAAATTAATTACCATGTCACTATGTAGTATATATATCCATTCCTGAAAGTGTGATTGAGTTATCATTTTAGTCAGATTTAAAATTAATTTTTGGAATCAACTAGGAATGCCATCCAACAATGATCATTTCATGTATTTCAACTCCAACAATATAATATGTATATGACCTCATGACTTTTGCTCCAGAAGTACACATTCATTAATCCTAAGATCATAAGCACAATCATTTCAAAACAAACCACAATTATTCAAGCTTAAAATACCTGCTTCCACCTTTATAATTTTCACTGCGGCCAGCTCACTCGTTACCAGTCTCAAAGCCTAATATTTATTTTAAAACACCAATTCAGAAGTTAACATGATTTTAGTTGATTCGATTCATTTCATAATGATTTGGAATGTTGCAATAAATAATGACGCACTTTATAAACTTCTCCATAAGTACCGCTCCCAATTCTTTGCAGCAACTCATAATCATCATGCGGATTCCTCTTCGATATTTCAGCAATCATGTTATCATATCATAATACTCCAGGACTAGCCAGAAAGTCCCGTTTAAGTAAACAAACACAATGGCCACCTATACATTTGATAATTTCTTCTTAAATTGATGTCAAACAAATAAATAAATTTTTATTTATTCTTAAATTATTAAATATGTGGTATTTACTTATTATTCATATTATGATTGGTAATACCGTGTGACAAGACTTATCTCCCAACTATTGACTTTAGTATTGAGGGGGTAGTAACCATAACCCTAAAGGATTTTTTTATGGATGGTTCTTTGCCTCAACAATTGGGAACGGAGAGAAGCATGAAATAGTGAAGCAGCTTGAGGTTGAGCATAACTGTAAGTAATCATTAAAATTATGAAAAAATACTTCAGCTTCTGATTCTATTAAATGATTACTCCACAATAAATAAAAGCAAAAACGAGCTTTCAGCCACTGAATATTTTTCCATCCGAGGTGCTTCTGAACTCTTTTATAACCGGGATTATACAGATGTTCTGACGATTTGGATTATTCTCTAACGACTGAAACTTTGGCTCAAGGAAAAGCTGAAATAACACCACTTTAAAGCTTGTTTCACTCTCGAAGTTATCTTGAAACTCGATGGGAGAAACTACTGTAATTGAGCCCCGGTCCCCGGCTGAAAATAGATTCCCGGTTGATCACTATTCGTGAACCTTTAGATCTACTGTTCACGTTCTGTTAGAAAGTGGAAGTTGTATAACCTAAGAAATCAGTTTAAATTTGTAAACTCATGGCAAATAGAATATGAAATTATAATTCAGTAACTGAATATGATTACCTAGTGCAAATGGTAGCTGTGACTTTGGTATGCACTTTGGTGAGGTGTTATTTTCAGTGATATTTTAAAATTTATGAGAAATTATGGAATTGCTCAAATTTAGTTTATAAAAATTTATAAGTAAAATTTAACCCTATCAAGTTATTAATATAATTAAAACATTTAGACTAAACAGTCTTTTTGTTTACGTATTGACTAGTTCTTTGCATACTAATCCCTGTATCTCACACAATTCTCATAAAATTAGTGGTACGATAAATTTTAAAATTTTTGCGCCGTGTTTCTATTACATGAAGTACTATCGAGAATATTCCATGCTGTTATTAAATTTGAAATGTTCGTCATTTCGTTTTCTGGGGATCGATGGCAATTTAAAATTAAATGAAGCGATAGCTTGTTTGAAAATTTATGTTTTGTTAATAGCTGGTTGATTGGGTTTAACCCTTGTTGAAATGCACTGGCTTATCGCAAATCTATAACAAATCTTCAAAATCACGAAAAAAACTTCGTAGTAGCGTCTGATTCTTTTGAGTGTACGATATATGCTAAATTTACTTTGTTATATATCTGAATTCAAACATCAATTGATTTATTCGAAACTGTTTTTCTCTTCAGCTTTTTGACAATAGGGATAACTCATTTTGTAGTTATGCCCAAAGATACAAAATCCGACATGCGGGAACACTCTCGTAGGTACATTTATGAATATGATGATTCTGATGAAGAAGTCTTTAGCAGCAGAAAGCCAAGACGTAATTTGTACTTAGATCACAGTGTCACAGATGACAGAAGGTGCTACAATGACAAAACATCAATGAAATCTTCAAAGAGGAGAGGATACAATGACGACTCCCTACGTACACTTGATTCATCCCCCTGTCATGTTTCAAAATCAAGGCACAGATCATCAAGAGATCGTGAAAGAAAAAAAGATAGCTGGAAAAAGGATGACAGATCAAGAAATTCATCAGATGGAGAGACTCAATCAAAACAGAGGTCAAAACCACTGGTTGACTATGAGGACGGGTCTTCTGATTCAGAATTACCAGACTCCAGATGTTTGGAGAGTCAGTCAAAGAAAAAGTTGTGGAAAAACAGAGATTCATTTGGTGAAATGGATCATAGGCAGGTACACAATCATTTTATGGAGGAAGGTGTATCTTTGTCCCTAACCACAAAACAGTCACGCTACCACATGGAATATCATGATCGTCACAGAGATGTAAATGGAGAATGGAGACATGAAAAAAAGAAAAAAAAAAGACATTCAAAAGAGAGAATTGATGAAAAGTGAGTGACAAATCATTATTGTAATTTTTTTCTATTTATTTTAAACATTTTTGGATTATAGTTATATTTTGCTTAGGTTTTATGAACTTTTACTCCTTAGGAGGATTAGGACTAGTACTCCACTAGCAAAGTATTGCAGAAGCAGCGACAGAGATGACAGGTCACGGTCAAAGAGCATTTCTCGATACAAGAGGAAAAGAAGTCGATCGAGATCCACTTCGAGAGAATGGTATGATCGTAAGAAATCAAAGTATGATGAGATCAAAGCATCAAGAGCAACGATACCACAGACCACGACTCTTGCAGCCGAATTGAAAAAAAAGCGTCAGGAATTAATGAAGCAGGGAGACAAATCACTTATTGCAAGCATTCGTTCTTCTCCAAAAGTCACCAATCAACCTGATGAAGCCATCGTGATAGATGATGATTCTTTCCGGACGACCGAGGATGAGAGCATGGAGGAAAAACAAGTGCCTGTCAAAACATTGAGTCCAACCTCTGACCCTTGCAACAATCCCCCCTCTTTTTCCAGATCAAGTCCACCTCAAGTAATTATTAAAATTTGTCTTATTTTACTGTAGAATACTTTACACACAATATTTCTTCCAGCCTGTAAACCCTCCGACTCCTCCTCCTCCACCCCCCATGACTGAAATTCCTCCTCCACCTTCTCCAAAAACCACCCTTGTCATGCTCCCGAAAATGTCTGCCATGTCTGTTTTGAGTCTTACGTCGCTTCCTATGCCTCCGATGTCAGAAGATTACAGCCCATCAGATGAGCTCACTTATCACAGGTAAAATGTGAATTTGACTTCACTTGAAAGATTTTAATGTTTATGAATGGCCATTAATTTTGAAATTTCACTTGGTATGAAATTGTAATTTTTCATTCTAGTCTTTGGATACATTGAACTTTTCACTTTTTAAATGTAACAGCAGTCCTGAGGTAAAATCTCCAAAGAAAAAGATAGGTATTTGTGACTTGCCTATGCCTCCTGTCTCTGATGAGATTGATGAAGATGCAGATTATGCAAAGACATCTGCTTCTATGGGGAAGCATAATAATTATAAGTCATGCTCTTTGACATCCTCAAAAAACCCAAAAAACATGTATGTTTATGTGAAACTTTGAGATTCCATTTCTTTGACTGAATTAACTTGAAAATAAATTGTTTTATAATTTGTTTCTAATTCAAGGCAATCTACAGTTGCAAAAGGCAACAACAAGAATCATACTGTTTCTGATCCAGAGTCTCCACATCTCATCAGTAAGAGTAGACTACTCAGAAGGTTCACATATCTGCTACAATGTCCTTCAGGACATCCTAGTCTTAAGGTATAATGCTAAATAACTAATTTTAGGCAAGAGGAGAGAAGAAGAAAGATGAATGAGACGGCACACTGGGGAGAGAGATGCGTGGATGTATTTGATATAATCAGCCAGATAGGAGAGGGAATGTACGGACAAGTTTATAAAGCCAGAGACAAAGACACGGGTTTGCACTCGATACGTTCTTCAGTACATATTGCTTGCAGAACTTAGTTATATTCCAAAATTTCAAAATTTATTTGACTCTTAGGTTTGATGTGTTATAGGAGGTCTTGTTGCTCTGAAGAAAGTTCGACTTGAGAATGAGAAGGAGGGTTTTCCCATAACAGCTGTAAGAGAAATCAAGATCCTGAGGCAACTAAATCATGAAAATGTTGTCAAGCTCAAAGATATTGTCACAGATAAACAAGATGCCCTCCAATTCAAACAGGATAAAGGTTTGTTTGTGACACCCATAGCTTTGTAGCATTTTGAAAATATAATGCATGTGTTTGCATGAATTTCACTAAAAAAATTATTTGTAATGAATTAATGCTCCTCCAGGGTCGTTTTACCTGGTGTTCGAATATATGGATCATGACCTCATGGGCTTGCTGGAGTCGGGCTTAGTCACTTTGTCTGAAGGCAACATTGCCTCTTTGATGAAACAGTTGCTGTCAGGACTGAGTCACTGTCATGAGAAAAGATTTCTTCACAGAGACATCAAGTGCTCTAATATTCTTGTCAATAACAGGTCCTTTAGTTATTTTGATAAGCTTAACGTGAAATAGGGAAGCCTTTCTATGGATATTCCAATAGATTTATGCTCGGAATATATGATCATGTAATGAATTTTGTACCTTTAAATTGCTTAAACTTAATCATACATCTACTCTTTTAGAGGGCATTTGAAGCTAGCAGATTTTGGTCTAGCAAGGTTGTATTTGGCTGAGGACAAAGAAAGACCTTACACAAACAAGGTGATTACTTTGTGGTACAGACCGCCTGAGTTACTTCTCGGAGAAGAGAGGTATGGAACGGCTGTAGATGTTTGGAGTTGTGGGTAAGTCGTCGCTTAACATCCAATCGATATCAAAGAGTACACTTCAAATTATTTCTTTATCAAATTCAATGCTTTCAGATGCATCCTTGGTGAATTGTTTACCAAGAAGCCTTTGTTCCAAGCTCCTGTTGAGATGCAGCTATTAGAAGTAATAAGCAGAATTTGTGGAACTCCCTGTCCTGCAGTCTGGCCTGACGTGACAAAGCTTCCATTGTTCAACACCTTCAAGCCAAAGCGACTCCACAAAAGGAGGATTCATGAAGAATTTGCATTGTAAATCAAATTTTAATGTTATTTTGTTTTGTGATGACTATCATAACTTATATTCACTATCATGGCCATAACTCGATTTTCCCAAGCCTTGCAGTGTTAAATATAATATTTTCCTTATTATTAGTATTATTGATGTTATGCAACTGTGATATCATTTACTTTAAAGTTGGCCACTTTGCATCCACAGTGAAGTTTCCAAAAGTACACTCTGAAATGCTTATAAAGACTCACTTATATTTAGAAGGATCTCCCCTTATTGTGACTTATTATTATCATCCCCTTTTCAATTGCAGCATGCCAAACTTAGCAACTGACCTCATGGATAAAATGCTGACCCTGGATCCAGCTAAAAGAATTTCAGCTCAGGAAGCTCTAAATAGTCCCTGGTTTAGAAGCATCAGTCCTTCACTTCTTGTTCCTCCAGAGTAGTGCATCTGTTCTTTTGTATTTAGGCATTAATGTTGTCCTGACTTTGTAATTGCTAATTGTTTTTCCTCTTTAATGATTATTAATTAATTTTATTATGTTGTTTTTATCAGGCTTCCTACCGACCTCAGTTGTCATGAAATGTGGAGTAAAAAGAGAAGAAAGATGCTTAAAGGGGAAACAAAGAATCTAATTTTAAAGAGAGAGTCAATGAAATTTCAAGCAAATAATGATGCAAAGCCTGAAACTAAAGCCTCCCACAATCAACATCCTAGGCCATGCGATGGTGAGAGGGATCCGAATCTTATGCACGGCAGTAAGCGTACCGCAAATGCCAGTTCCACGTGCAAGGTAAATTCAGATAATTCAGTTAGTTTGCCAGCAGGAGCCCACTCTGCATCTTTGTCGCCTATCGGCTCGTCCCGAACCGACAACAATGGCCGCATAGATTCCGTCAACAGCTTGGCCAAAACCTTCACAGAACTTGGCCAGTCACTTTCTGCCTTGACCACCACAAATCCAGCCAGTCTATCATTTATTTTGGAGGTGATGAAAACGCAGGCTCTCCTGACGTCGGTAGGCAATCGACCCATAATTTCTGATGCAGACGATGCCCCCGGACTAGGGGGTAGCAGTTCAGGAAACAAGTCAAAGTCCACAAGGAAATAGGAGATATGAAAAGTAGGGTCCCCACGTGTAAATTTTTAAGAATTAGTTTTAAATGTCCATTGTTTGCTTTAATTGAATGTGAATAGTTGCACATAGGAACTCAAGATCTACTTGCAGATTACCAACACCACACTAGGGGATTGCTTTGTATATAAAAATGCTTCTAAACATTATCTGGTATTTATCTAAGCTGAGCAATGTGGAATGGTTTGATTGTACAAAATTTTTGTGAATAACGACGGATGGATTCTAAGACTTTCCTTCTAAAAAAGAATGAATTGGAGCGAATATTTATTCTACAATTCTTATGTATGCTTGACTTTTTGTCAATTTAACCGATTCTGAGAAATTCATGAAATTACTGGTCACGTCGTTCAGGATTTACGTCAAAAGCCTAAAAAGACACTTAGCTAAAACGTTTTGGGCATAATTTCAAATAGCACGTTACATTCATTCAAATTTCGAAATTGAGTGTTATTAAGAGAGGAACGTGTGTCCTTTCATAATGTTGGTTAGTGTTTCACCGAATCGACGCCGCTAACACAACATGCCGATTGGAAAAAGTTGAAGATATCCGAGGTAGGTCACCTCATGTTTTGTTGGGGATTTTGCTAGATTTTATGACGAGTGAATTTGTGGATGGCGGATATGCGGGATCGGAAGGAAGAAACTTTAAGTGCGCGTTCTACGCCACCACAGAAGTCGTGAAATTGGCTTAAGCGCATAAGTTGAATCTCGGATTTTAAGTGAATTTTTGATTTCTGGGGCGCCCGTCTTTCGACTAGGGACGCTCTCATTCGACAGAGTGCAAGGACTGGATTCTGCAAATGGGTGTTAAATACGAGTTCGAATGTTATATCATGTAATTTCTATAGTTTTAATTTAGGATCTTTCGCGAAGGTATCTCCTCTAAATTTTGTACGACTGGAGTCTTTTATGCAAAATCGGATAACTAACAATGAGCGAGTTTGGCGTTTTGGGTTTTGCACGTGGTTCTTATGACCCATCGAGCCGTGGCGTCTTTTTGGCAATAGGTATCTCACGTCTAATTGATTAATCGTGCCTCTTTTGGCGCGTGACATGACCGTGTTAGTGGACGATGACGATTGTGATAGGATTTCCAAGCATTAAATTGTGTCTTAGACTTCATTCCAATTAGGAGTTCCTTTATTAATAATATTTCTTGGTGCAGTTATTGCCTTAGAATTTCATCCTTGATCATGCAACTGCTCGAGCTGAAATAGGCGTACGTTGAATGGGAGGACAGAAATGTTTCGTAAAATCGCAATAGCGGTGTTATAAATAACGCAAACAATTCTTTAAAATATTCATAAATTATATTAATCTGCATGGCTTCTACCAAATATCTTGCGACCCTGCTCGTTATTTTGAAGAAAATTATGTTTGGTACATAGACAAGAATTCAAATTTCATACTATCGGACATTGTTTTTTTTTTTTTGGGGGGGGGGATCAAGAGGAGAATTCTCTTGATGGGTCTTTGAGCATTATTATTGCCGATGTGTTCCGATTATCGTTCCATTTTGTTTTGGCACTGGACACAACCAGTGTTATGCCATTCTTTATATTGTATATTTCTCCCATGTGGTTTCGTTGTCATTCGGCGTTAGATGGCAGCCTACTGTGGGGTTCAGATTCAAGCGTGTCTGGAGGGGTGTTAGGCAACCGCTTTCTATAAAAGGAGAGATTCAGATTAACTTACACTTTCTTTATGGACTCCTTTAATAATCTCACCTCCCATCGAATATTTCAAACGCGTGCATCTCTCACTCAATGACTATAATAAGTCTAAATTGAAATGCAGTCATACCAAACCCCCCGGTTTTTTTTCTGACTTTTGTGACTTTTATTCAAAATTCAAACTCTAATAAATCTGATCAGTTATATGGATTTGTCACTGGTTTATGACATTTTAGCCGCTGTAAACCATAGAAGTAGTTAAGTATTTATGTAACTTAACACTTTTTTAATATAAGCTTTTTTATGCTTATAATAATCCGACAGTAGACATTTCACGATTATCTTTTCGCATTTCAGGTTGAGTTTTACAAGACCTAAACATAAGCTACCGGTAAAAGAAAATTTATCGTTTGAGATTCCACGTCCTTGGCAAAGAAGTATCCAACGTAGGCGTGGTAGGACTCTTTCGGTTGAACACAAGTCGTTTCAGTTTATATCGCCTTTATAATCATTTATATAATCAATTTTTTTTGTTATTATCTTTTAATATATGATTTTTTTAAATAACTGTTATGATGACAGGTCGAGGCCTTTGAAAGTCGAGACGTCCTCACCCAGTGCCGCATTCATTATTTCACAACCTCCTATTCTTATTCCGGCAAATTAGTACGAAAGTTAGCTACGCATTGACGCTTAACAGGAGTATTGCATCTGATATTGACAGGTAATACCACCCTTTGTGTATGTAAAATCAGCTGATTTCGGCTTATATCCAATTTATTACAACGTGATTGAGTGAATATAACATGAATAATCTAACTTGACCCAGTCTTTAAAGATCCATTTCATATGCCTGGTCTGAGACTGAGGTGTTCCTGGGCATGTTCTTCATTTGTCAAAAAAGTTGGCGTCTTCATAGGAAACAACTATTTTATTATTTATATCGTTGCATTTATAGAATGTATTTACTTCATGTGAAAAATGGGTTTTTGGCATGATTTCTTTTTATGTCTGTGGACTAACTTAGAGTTAGGAGGTGTAATTTCTGAGTCAGGGTTATGACTAGAAAAGAAGAGATCAAGCGTTATACTCTGAATGGTGAATATCTACCCTAAGAGATACGACCAAATCAGAAGATAAATTTTGGGGGGAATTTGTCAGGATAATGCCTCTTTTTCGAAAAATAGGTAAATGGCTGTTCTAGTCCGTGTATTCATTTGAAGATTGTGCGGTTAGTCATCTAGTTCAATCCCGCCAGACATTCGGTTTTTTGTTAATTCCGAGTTTCTCTCTACGGCTAAAATCTGGTTCCATTTATGTGTTCTATTTAACAATGGAAGAGATTGGTTTCTATCAGCGAGGTCATCCGTGTTTATTATGGTTGAATCGTTTAGGTGGAGGTCGACAGTTGTCATTGATTTTTGAGTGTCCATAGGAGGAAGATGTCTTGTTGCCTGCGGTTAGGAAGTCTTTTATGTGCTTAATTTCGATATTTTTTTCTATTTGTATTTACTATCTTATTGTTTATAGCAATGCTAGTAAAATTTGAAGAGCTGTTTTTCTTCTGAATGCTAGTCCGTTCGATAGCTAGCTCGTTTGTTTATTTACTTTTAAATAAGCAAGTTCAATTCTTTTTTTTTTTTTTGAGGGTGTCTGAATTTTATACTTAAAGCACCTAAATAATGTATAATAATACGATTATGATATCTGCAACATAATGTAACATCATAAGCTAGTTTCACGTTTAGGTCTACTAAAAATCAACCGTTTGAGATAAAAATGTACGGATTATTTTAAAAGACAGTAGAAATTTTAATGAATGTCGGAATACATTTTTTAGAGATCTAAAAATCGGGAACATTTTCTAGTTAATGAAAAATCGATAACAGCTAATTTTATGGCCTGTCCGAGAGGTTTCGGGACGAGAGAGATAAATGAATTCCTCTTTAGCTAAAAAGCAAATTATTATATTACTATATTAATATTGTTATGTTATATTATTATACCATTATTACTGTTATTATTATATTAATATTGTCATTATATTACAATTTTCATTATTATATCATTGTAATATTATGCTATTATTATTGCAATTATTATCATTATATTATTATATAACCAATATGCTATTATTTTTATATAATTATTAATGTTATTATTATATCATTATTAGAGTTACATTATGATATCCCTATTATTATTATTACATTATTATAATATTATTATGACCCTCAATAATAATATAATGTAATGTATTTGTTATTATAATATGACAATAATAAGTATAATATTAATTATAAAATAAAAATATAATAACAACAATGGCAATAATAATAATAAAATGAAATTAGTACTCTGGACGAGCCGACAAGAATCCTCAGAGGGATAGACCCATCTACCCCTTTAAACCTCCGACGTTCTCCGTGGCCGGGTAAGTTTTCTGCACACCTGCCTTCCCCCTCTCTTTCTCCCCACAACACAACACGCTTGCGAGACTATCGCAACCTTCGCTCACTACAACTCTCGCAACCGAATTCGAACTGCCGGCGGATGATGATGATGATGAGTGGTTTAAAGTCTTGTTCATAACGAAGATGGTCAAGACTATGTTAGTTAGGTTAAGTATTAATGATAATGATGGATAATAATAGGAAGGAATGAAAATAATAGAAATAATACTGTATTAGTTAGTAAGATTTGATAAGATTTTCCGCGTTTTTTTGCAGATCCATCGAAAAATGATATCCATACTTGCTGGATTGCAAAGCATGGAGGTACTCATTTCCAGACTCCGGCTTGGAAGATGTCCTCTGAATCGATACCTGTTCCAAATGAAGCTTCATGCAGATGGAAAGTGTCAGGCTTGCCCTCGGACTGACGAAACCGTCCGTCATTTCCTCATGGAATGTCCAGCCCAATCAGATCTGAGAAGAGAAATTCTGCTAAAGACAGGTCTTGACGAAATGAACCCCATGCTTTGCAATCCAGCAAGTGTGGATATCATTTTCCGATGGATCTGCAAAAACCATGGAAAACTATTATCTCACTAACCAATACAGTATTTTTTTTCCCCATTCCTTCCTATTATTATCCATCATTATCATTAATACCATCTTCGTTATGAACAAGACTTTAAACCACTCACACACACACACATTGTACTCCCTCGAGTTGCGGGCCAAGTCAAGATGTGGTTTTGCTTTGATGGATTGTTCCTCGTCCGCTTTGGGAGACTACCTGGCGTCCTTCTTTGTCCATATCCATATCGCGATGCCGCTTCAGCAGCCCTGGACATCTTCGCCATGGATTTCGACCTAGCGCTGCTGGTTAGGCCGATTTCTCTCAGGAATGAATAGGTGGACTTCCGACGAGTCCCCTTTCTTCCACCTCTATGGCGAAGAACCAAACCCGGTACCTTTTTTGCCTGAGGTCCACCGTCAGATCCAGGTATCTTTCCTCCTTCAAACTGTTGCTGAGGTCCATCCTATCTTCCCAGGGCACTGTCAACTCTGCCATGACGATTGCATCTGCCTTGGTTGATGACAGTACAATGTCCGGACTTTTGCCGCTTTCTGCTAGCACCTGGGGATAGTGCCTCAGCCCTACGATATCTGCCGCTATCCCCCAGTCATTGGCGATCTAGAGGAGGTGGCTCCTTTTTGAAACACATTTGTTCTTTGCGAACTGGGAGGCGCCCTCATGAAGGAAGTGCGTCGCTCTCTGGAACCGACTCCCGAGCGTTGGCGCTGGAACAGGCTGTCTTGATGGCTTCGGTTACACAATAATAATATAATAGTGAGAAAAATAATAAGACATATAATAATAATAATACAAAACCAAACACATACACATATAATGTGAACAAATGATGGTCCAGAGTTCGAACATAGCAGAGTTTTGCTTCCCCTCTAAGAACACAAGTTCTGAAGAACATCGAGAGGAAATGGCAGCCCAGACCATCACTGAGCCACCTCCAAAATTTCTTTTAAAAAATGAGTTTTTGCATTTTCTTACATCATGCCAATGAAATTTGAATTCATCTGGACCATCCAAGTTAAATTTTTTTTTCATCTGAAAAAATAACGGGCTTCCAGTTGGTGTCCAAATCCAGCATTTCATTTGCCCAGTTCAGTCGGAACTTCTCGTGGGCCTCCGTCAAAAGCGGCTTGTGCTTACGCTTAACAAACTTTAGAAAACCACTTCCACGGAGACATCTCAATATTGTCGATCTACTGAAATTTAGGTTTAAGCTATTTTTTAGGTTCTTTGTTGAACTGAGCCCCTTGGAAGCTTCGAGAAGGATGACTCTTCTCTGACGTTCATCCAGTTTTTTTGGTCTTCCAGGGGAACAAATCGTTCCATAACTTTGAGGATCACTTAAAAAAAACGACTAATAACATTTCTAGAGCGATTCATCCTCCTAGAAATTTCAGAAATTGACAAATTCAAGTTTTTAAAGTCAAGAATTTGTCCTCTTTCAATATCGTTAAGTTGCTTTCCTAAACCCATCAATAATAACGTTACCTATCGATATTTTATTCTATAAACATGTTACGGACATCAAGTAATATATAAGGAGTCTTATTATGTGAATGAACTTTTGTGAAACCTGTAATAAAAACTTTTCTCCACAACGGAAGAGACCCCACGCTCCGTTGCGGAAACTCCGAGAAACAACCTCAAAAGTGTTTCTTTGTGGATTCTCATCAATATTCAAATTTTAGTCTTAACTTTTATTTAATACTAATTAATTACTCTTTTGTGATCGCTAAAATCAGCATTTTGACCGAAGTTAACCGGTAATTTTAAAGATAGATATAGAAATCTTGTGATTCTAGTACCTGTCCTATCTTTATGACGCGGCCTGTACATGCACGCGTACACATATGTGTGTATCATTTGTTTCGCCTGTTTATAATGTTTCATGTATATGTCATGTGTTTCTCTAGTGTATAAAATAGAAATGGAGAAAAAATGGTGATGGTGAAAAAATGTGAAAATATGTTGATGTTGATAAAATGACGAAAAATTTTTGATGGTGAAAATCCCTAGCCCTTGCCCTAATTGCTAACCCTAGGTCCATAACCGTAACCCTAAGATGTAACCCTAACATTTAGAAGTGCTTTGGCGTCGTGAGGCGTGTTGGTTGTCTGGCTCTCGTTTGATGCTGGAAACTCCTCCTCGGAGCTTTCCGACAGGGATCCTCAGAGAAGGTCCCCCATCTTCGAACGTTTCGGCCCTTTGAAACCCCTGACGTTCTCCGGAGGTGGGCCGCATCCGGTGATCAGCCGGATGTCCCTGTCGGTTTCCATTGTGCGTACTCGAAACTTAGGCTTTGGAAGGCTCTCATTGGCCTCTTTATGCCATCACGTGCCAGACTGGAGCGACTACTGAAAGCTCTCGTTGGCTTCTTTCGTCGCTGCACTCAGTCGCTGAAGCGACGCCACCTAGCCCCTACGACTCTCAGTGGCCTTTTTCCGTCATCCCTGCCGCCCAACAGTATCGACTTGGGCTTTAAATTTTCTTTGCAGCGGCGCGCGGTAACAGACATTTCCGTCACCGGCTCCGCGCCTCTCGGGCGATGAATTGCTTCGGTGGATTTATTCTGACCGGAGATCGGCGGCTTTCTCCGGTCCTTTCGCTGTGGCATCCGAAGATGTTTCCTTGCCTCTCATTTGCCAGATCCAGAACGAAGCTGCCTCCGCCGCTTCAGACATCTTTGTCATCGTCTTCGTTCTTTCTCGGCTAGATAGGCCTATTTTCGTGAGGAATGCGTAAGTCGACTTGCCGACTACGCCCCTTGCGCCAACTTCTATTGGGAAGAGGTCAACTCTGAACCCTTTCGCTTCCAGGTCCACCGCCAGATCTGCATACTTTTCCGCTTTCAGCGCATTGCTATATTGCATTCTGTCCTCCCATGGGACCGTCAACTCCACCAAAATGATGGCATCCGACGACGGTGACATCAACACCACATCGGGCCTCTTGCCACTCTCCATCAGCACCTGGGGATAGTGCCTCATTCCTTCTAAGTCGGCTGCGACTGTCCAATCGTTTGCCTCTGCAAGGATGTCCTTTCTTGGCGTTTTACATCGCTTTCTGCAGAGGTGTGCGTGGCCCTCGCGCAGGAAGTAAATCTTCCGCTGCTTGGAGATTGCGCGCGAGTTTGCTCTGGTTACTGCCGCTTTGGTGGCCTCACACACTTCTCGAAGGACCTGATTGTGTCGCCACGTATACCGACCATGGGCAAGGGCGTATGTGCAGTTGCTGAGCACATGATGCAGTGTCTCGGCTCCGTCGCAGAACCCACATTTGGCGTCTTCTACTAACCCCCACCAACTTAAATTGTCCTTGGAAGGCAACTGATCATAAATCGATCTTACCGCAAAGGCCAGCCGGAGCGGAGACAACTTCCACAAATCGCTCCAGGTAAGGGACCGTTGGATCACATCCTCCCAAGTTGTCCACTTACCCTGTTGTGCTAACTGTACGGCCTTTGTGACTCGATCTTGTTCCTCTTTCCGCCTCCTCTCCTGGCCAATCATCGCACCTCTAGTCGATGAGCTGGCCTGGGACCATTTTTGGAAGTGGTTCCATCCCACTGCGTGACGGTCTGTCTGGATAGGACCTCTCACTTCTTCGAACATCAGTACATTTACTGACTCGTCGATCTCTTTCTGCGCTCGGAACTTCTTTCCAGATCTGAGCAGTGGATTAACTTCACGGATCCTGTTGTCCGCGGAGTTATTGAGCATCCACTGCGATCGGATTTTGGAGAGTTTGTACTCCTCCACGATGGACCTAAGTGGCAGTCTAAGGCTCGCGTTCCTGCTGTAGAGGGCAACCGACGACAATGCTGGAGGTAAACCCAGCCATGTCCTGGTGTGCCGATTGTATTTATTTACCCTGTTGTCGGGTGCTGACTGGACTTATTTAATTATACTTAGTATCGTTTGACTTGTTTACCAATGGGCTATCGAACTGTATAATTTTTCGTGGTTGAATTTGCTCCTGAACAGCTTTGACACGCCATATTTTTTCCGGACTCAACTCAGCACACACGCATTCAGTTATGCCGGTCTACACGTCCACCGAACTATATTCTTACAATATGGGTCGGATGTCTATCAAAAGAGAGTTGAGAAAGAAGTTGTTCCGGCTTCATCTCTGACTACCGACTTCTGATTTTCGTCTGTTGGCAACCACTGTCTCTCAAGAGAGGCGCTCTAGGAATGATGCGGCTGAGAATTATAGAGCTTCATCCGACGGTGGAATCGCTGAGGCATCTAGCATTACATTTGGATTTCTCAACATACGTTCGATCACTAGCAAATTTCAGGTGCTCACAGATATCATCAAAGACAAGAAAATAGACATTTTGTCCCTTACTGAGACATGGCATGATGATGGGTCAATTGCTTTCTTTCAGCTGCGTCGGCAGGGATTTACAGTCGTTGACCGCCCACGTCCTCGTGATGGGTCTGAACAGAGTCTTCGTTCGAATCATGGAGGTCTTGCTGTCGTTTCAACATCAGCTGTTCATCTAAGTCTTCTAAATATTGATTTCACATCAACCACATTCGAGTATCTTGCTACACAAGTTTATTTACGAGGAAAATGCATCAATCTACTCACAATTTACAGAACCGGTCCTATACGAAAAAAGTTTTTCTCGGAGTTAACTGAACTCCTGAGCAGGTTTGTCGTCATCTCCACAGTGTTGTTCATCGCTGGTGACTTCAACATACATCTCGAGTGTCATGATGACCCAAGCAATGTAACCTTCAGAGGCATTCTATCTTCACTGGGTCTGGTGGTGAGAGTTGATGGACCGACACATGACCTTGGTGGAACCATCGATGTTGTTCTTCAACATGAAAAATGTTATCAAAGTGTCGTTGTTGAGAGGGTGGACACTGGTCTTTCTGATCATCGCCTCCTCCTCTGGAACACAACTTTCCCATGCACACGACCTCCAGTGGCCTCTTGTCATGTTCGCAGATGGAGGCGCCTGGACGTGACCCAACTAATTCAACAACTCAGTCTATCAGTTCTCTGTGGTGACCAAGGGTCCTTTCCTGATGATGTAGATGAGATGGCAGCACTCTACAATTCAACCCTCGTAGATGTTATTGATTCACTTCTTCCAAATACTATATCTCATCCCTGTAGGTACAAGCAACCCTGGTTTGATGTCGAGTGCTGGCGGCGAAGACAATGTCTCGCAAGGCTCAGAAGAGTGATGACGGGTCATGCACTCAAAACTGCAACTCGTTCATATCTAAAGTTACTACGCTCAAAACGGCGAACCTATTATACAAAGCGTATTAGTGAGGTATGTCATCTTGAGAGACGCTGGAAACTTATAAAGGAGGCCACCGGTTTGGGGCGAAACCCCCAGAGATCAGTCGCACCTTCTCCCAGAGATTTTTCCAGCTATCTTAACGACAAGCTCGGGGGCATATGTGAGTCAACTGCTGGGGCTCCTCCTCCTGGATTCTCTAACTTAACCGACACAGAATTGAACCAACTTGGTCCAACCTCAATTGAGGAGGTGGTAATGCTGATCCATTCACTTCCTAATAAACAGTGCGGTCTTGATCCAATTCCAACTTGGCTCCTCAAAAAACTTTCGTTCGTACTTGCACCATTCCTAGTGCAACTCTTCAATATCTTCCTTTCCACAGGTCACGTACCTCTATCCTTCAAGATTGCACAGGTACGTCCCATACTCAAGAAAGCAGGCCTTGATCCTCTTCATTGTTCGTCGTATAGACCCATCTCAAACCTCAGTGTAATCTCCAAGCTTCTAGAGCGTCTTGTGCTGAGACGACTTGTTAACTACCTTGATTGCAATGCCTTGCTTCCAGCAACACAATCTGCTTACCGTCGGCATCATTCCACTGAGATGGCGGTTCTGAAATTTGTTTCAGACATTCGCAGTGCAGTTGATCTCGGTAATGTTTCTCTACTCCTCCTCCTGGACATGTCCGCAGCGTTCGACACCGTTGACCACGGAATACTCCTAAATAGGTTGGAGAAATCATTCGGAGTGCATCAGGCGGCGCTGGGATGGTTCACATCGTGCCTTACTGGCAGAAAGCAAACAATATTGTCAAGTGGCGTTCATGATATGGTTACTGAGGGCATCTCAAGTGGCGTTCCACAGGGCTCAGTCCTCGGACCAATTCTCTTTTCTCTGTATGTAACTGATATAGAGCAAATTGTTAAGCGACATGGCCTCGACAGTCACCAATATGCGAATGACGTCCAAATATACGGTTACTCAAAACCAGATGATGTTGCATGTCTTCTTCATCAGATTGCGGAATGCTTCTGCGAGATCGCTGCCTGGGCGTCCTCTAACCGTCTCCATCTTAACTCTAATAAAACAGACGCAATATGGTTTGGTTCTGAGTCAAAACGAAAGCTTATCCCTGCAATGCCTTTGCATCTTCATGGAGCTGATATTGTTCCGAAATCTTGGGGCCTACTTAGACTCTGGCTTGACAATAGGTGAGCATGCGAGAAGAGTGTCTGCAAGCTGTTATGCTACACTTCGTGTTCTCAGAGAGGCAAAGCCATTAATTCCGCATGACACATTTGTTACCATGGTAGTTCAGTTCATTCTGACAAAACTTGATTACTGCAACAATTTGCTTACAAATGTTAGTAATAGCACGCAGGGTGTGTTGAATGCAGCGGCCAGGCTCATCTCTGGAACCAGGATCTCTGAGCACATCACACCGGTGATGAAGAGTCTACACTGACTTAAAATACCCTACAGGATATCGTATAAAGTCTCTTCCATAATATATAAAGTCTTATGCTACGATGAGCCAAAATATATCTCCTCCTCACTGGTCAAAACAACCACAATACCGGGACGAGCACACCTTCGCTCTTCATCTCATCCCATGTTCCCCATCCCCACGTCACACAGCGTCAAGTTTGGCGACCGTTCTTTCTACGTCAATGGTCCCAAAACATGGAACGCACTCCCTGTTCACATTCAAAAAGCCGCCACACCTGAGCTTTTTCATGCCAATTTAAAGACTCATTTTTTTATTCAATGTTATTCTTAAATATTTTAGTTTGCTTTTTTTTAAAATTGTCTTTTGTTCTCACTATTTCATTATGCTGTGCTCGGTCGTGTCTATGCTAATGTGCGTCGGCAGTGCCTTGACATCCAAGGACTTGGATAAAAAAAGGCACTTAAAATATTTGAGGAATTGAATTAACATTAATTCAAAGCCCTAGCCCTAACATAACCCTGGTTAGGAAGTGATCGATCGTGATCGGAAATGATCGAATTGGTCGATCGTAATCAGAAGTGATCGATCGTTATCAGAAGTGATCGAACTGATCGATCGTGATCGGAAGATATCAAGGGATTGAAACTACATCAAAATCAAAAACATCCCCTTCGAATACCAAGTGAGATCTGGAAAAAGCTAGTCGAAGTGTCTGTGGTCAGCATAGGAGTCAAATTAAATCGAATTCTGCCAAACATCCCAGTGGAAACGATCGCACTTTAAATGCTATGGTACCAAGGATTATCAATATAATATTATTATTACTAATATTATTATATTATATTAAGTTATGGTGAAAATGATTAATATTATCATTATTAATATCAATATTATTATTATTATTATTATTGTTGTTATTATTGTTATGTTATGATGACTAGTGGTGCCTAGCCACGCGTTGCCGTGGCTCAATCTGATTTAACGAGAGGCAAAGAAAGGTCTTTGGAAGCCACAGCGAAAGGACCGGAGAAAGCCGCCGATAGGTCAGAATAGAACCATCGAGACAATTCATCGTCCGAGAGGCGCGGAGAGAGATTTCTATCACCTTGCTCCGAAAATTTAGCGTCCAAGATGATACTATTTGGCGGCAGGAATGACGGTAGGAAGGCCACCGAGAGCCATAAAGGCAAGGTGGCTTCGCTTCAGTAAGGGACTGAAGCGACGAAAGAAGCCAACGAGAGTTTTTAGTAGTCGCTCCAGTCTGGCAAGTGACGGCAAAAAGAGGCCAAAGAGAGCCTTCCATAGCCGAAAGTACGGGAGTCCACGCACGGAAAATCGACGGGGACATCCGGCTGAACACCGGATGCGGCCCATCCCCGGAGAACGTCAGGGGTTTCAAAGGGCCGAAACGTCCGATGATGGGGGACCTCCTCTGAGGATCCTTGTCGGAGAGCTCCATGAAGGAGTTTCTAACATCCAACATCATATATAAAGATACATACATAAATTACTTTTTTTTATTTATTCGAGAACTCGTCTGAAGTTATGGACAGGAAAACCTAGTGGAGAGTGTTTCTGCCTGCAAACTAAGAAAAAGTTTCGTGATTATCCTTAAATCTTACATATTAAAAATTACTTCATTACTTTATTTTATTATTTTCATTATTTCAGGCCGGTCCCAATCATATGCAAATCACCCTTCCCAAAATGTCTTGTGATTGGCTGGATGACCTCACGTGATTAGAATTTTTTTGTTTATTTTGTGAATCCGGCTTCATGCACTTTGTTTTCTGGCTCCTATGACGCTGGTAACACACTTGTTCTTCAAACACAGGCAATATAGGTGACTATAAAATATTTTATTTATTAATTACAAATCTCTACTTTGAAAAAATTGAATCGTGTAAGTTCATAAAAAAAAAAATAAATAAAATCCCAATTAGTTTTCGCTGACAAATTAATTCTTAATAACTTTTTTTCAAGCCACTATCGGAACGTCAGTAACTCTAGTATGAACATCTTAAGCGAGTAATATCCTGTCGTAGAAATTTTTTTGATTAGGAGGCATTTTTATTGCTACATGTTGAGGTACTGAATAAACCTTGAAAATAATAAGATTTCATGACTGACATGGTAATTGAATTGGTTAAAATATTAACTTATTCCTTAAAATTTCATCAATATTAATATTTAACCGAAAACAAATTTCATATTCCATGCTCATCAAATATTGAAACACGTTTGTGATTAACATAATATTATGGAAAGAAATGATCGAGCTACTGCTTGGCATCTTCCTCCATCTAAATAATTAAAATATAATTAATACTTTTATAGTTAAAAACATAATTCAATTAAAACAGATTGAATTAATTATAAATGAAATTTAAGTTAAAATGTTTTAGAATAATCACCTCGCCCACTAGTTCAGGGAAGCTAGGCCTAAATATTTCTCTAAAGCGCAATAGAACTTTCATAATCGCATGTTTAAAAATAATTAATCGAGACAATGAATTTTTAGTTAAAATTAAGTTAAATTGGTAACTTGTAATATCTGACTAATAAATTCAATAACAATATAGGCATAAAGGCTGATACAGGTTGCATTGTAACCCATTTATAAAGATATCATAGAGATCAGGATACTCATTTCAGGTAAAGTGTTAGAATTAGGTCATCGTGAGTTTTGTAAGAAATGGCGCTGAAAACTTTAAATTAATGTGAAAAAGTTAATCTACATTAAACATAAAAAAAAGTCCATTAAAATCATTTAAAAATTAATATAAAAATACTTACGCTGTAACCACAATCAAAATTCCTAATAGCGACAATAACTTCATCTTTATGACCGTTTTGCAAAGATTTCAAATTACGAATATGCAATTACATCACTTCAGTCCCTTTAAATAAGTTTTTAGATGGTTTTTTTAAAAGCTGACCTTGTACCGGGGTTAAATGTTTTGGCCATTAATTTTCAAGTGGGCAATATTTTGGCTGTTATCCCATTAATTTTGCATTTGGTTTGAAAGCAATCCATCAAGTATTTTTGTTTATTTTAAATAATATTTCTATAAAAAAATACTTCATGTAAAAGTCACTCAAAATGCAAAATTGTGCAAAAATGCATCAACCCTGTTCTTTCAAGCGGCTATACAAACAATTAATTATTGACTCTTCATAATTTTTATAGTTTAATATTCACCGCGACTGCATATTATTTCAAATTATTAAATTGTAGGACGTCCGCCAGCGGGAGTACTCCCTTAGGAAATTCTAGAAAAAAAGTCAGACATTGTTCGCTTATTGCTTAATTTTCCTTTGTAAGCGTACACATTTGAATTTCCCATTGTTTTATTTCTTGTTCAACACATTTTCTGTGATTAGTTTGAGTTTTTTGATTTCCAAATAAAGCTGAAATCTTTAATAAAATTGCCCTCCCCCGAATCACAGTCATAACATAAGTCTTTATTTATTTCAGTAAGTATGCTAAACCCTTTTATGACGTAAACCATTAATTTTGAGGAGATATAATTTTATAATTGATTAAACTGATTCATTGAGTTTAAAAAATATTTTCAGTTCATTGGTTACGCCGAAGCCTATTTGTCTACGTAGCCTCGTTTATGTACCTGGAGGGGTCCGGATGTCCGGTGAAATTAAATTACTGGTGAGGTCATCTGACTCGAGATTTGAGGATCATCTAGTTATTTGTAAAGCTTGTTGGTTTGTTATCGACCTAAAGAAACATTTGTCAGAAATTTTGAGTCCAAAAGTTAGTTACATTTTAAATTGAAACTTGTTGGGCTAGCCATAAGTTAGGCTCATATATATTTGTATATGGTTATATTTTAAATATCAACAATATTTATATTAATCGATAGATAGAGCACGAATCTCAGCTGTTTCATTCTGGAAGGCTTCTCAATAATGACGCGATCATTGCAGATATTTTTGAACAGGTTCTTTTTGTCTTATATATTTCTTTTGAGTTGAATTTATCATTTCTGGTAATTATTCCACTAGTAGTAGTTCATCTGCATTGCACAAAGCATAAGATCTCAGTCACTTTTTGACAGCCATTTATATAACAATACAAGATTGGCAGCAAAAACACTTATATTATGATTGCTGCTAGTATCACTGCCAAGGACCCTCTAGACCAACTTACATAATGTATAATGCATAATTCAAGAATTTAGAATTTTTATGCCTTTGAATCTTATTGGCTTTCAGAACTTAGATGATACCCAATTAGTCTACCTTGTGATGCCTTCCAATCAACTATCTTCACCTTTACATGAAACGAATGAGGAGACTCCTGGAAAGCTGAGAAGACGATATTTGTCTGATTCAGAAGCAACTTTATCTGAAACAATGGGCTTGGGGTCAAATTCTAATCAGCTATCCTCATGCAATTCATTGAATAATCTAACTTATGCCTTTATGCCATCATTTTCACCAGATTTGAGTGAAAATAACACTGTTCACCACATGTTAGTATTAATGGTGGGCTTTCTCTTTCTTTTTTTTATTTTGTTCCACATCATTTAATACACTTTATTTTTCGAAGGTTGGATGGAACTCCTAGTTCATATTTATCATCTCTCCCTCTTAGCCATGCTTTGAACCAATTCATGTGGACTTACCAAGTTTATGCAGAATATATGAACCAGTATTTCCAATAGTTAGTAGATTGACTGTATTCATAAATCTGGATCTTACTTTGAAGTTATGTTGACAGTTTGGAAAATGTCCCTCAAGCAAACACTGTGCCTACAGAACAGAATGAGATGGAAAACATACCATTTCAACAAAACAATTTTCAGCAATTAGGTCAACAACCCCCGGCTCAAGTGGTGAATGCACAGGGTGGAGCATTCTTGTTAGACGATGAGGAAGATGATAGAAATAGGGACTGGCTGGACTGGGCTTATGTGATAATGAGATTTGTCATGCTCATGTGCATCCTGTATTTCTATTCTACTCCAGTCAGATTCATCACCTTTATTATAGCTTCAGTTATTTTTTTCATGTAAGTTGCTTGAATCACCTTTTAATAATTAATATTTTATTCAGAAAGGGCGGTGTTACGTGTGTACCAAGTTACAAACTTCCTTGGTATAGGAAGCTAGATGGTCAAGATGATCTAGAGGGCCTTAGTGTTGGTCTAGTCTGTATGTGATGGGGCTAGACCTGATGAGTGCAACAGCAGCTCCTGACATTTGAAGAGATTTGAGTCTATCATGTGCCACATCTGAAGATTGTGCAGTTGGCACAACAGGGTGAGTGGACAACATTTGAAGATGTGATCCAGCGATCCTTGCCTGGAGTGATATGTGGAAGATGTCCCTGCTCCAGGTGACCTTTGTGACAAACATCAGTATATCAGGTCTTTTGAGAAGTGTGTGACCATCCAGAGCACAATTTCAAAGAAGCAAAAAATTTACTTCCTATTCGAGGACTTCACACATCTCTGCAAAAAGTGATGTCAAATGCCAAGAATTATACTCTTTTGGATGCAAATGAGTAGACCACAACTGCTGACATAGAAGGGATGAGGCACCAACCCCAAATGCTAATTGAAAGTGGAAAGAAAGTGGATGTGGTGCTTGTCACTACCAATGGATGACATTTTCTTGTTGGAGCTGATAATTCTGTGGGAGGTCAGACTAGAGCACATCAATGCTAAAAAATATACAGATCTATCAATGTCTCCTGGAAGTGAAAGGGTACTGGACTTATCTCTTTCCCATTGAAGTTGGCACAAGGAGTG
The DNA here is from genome assembly GCA_034509925.1 of Hirudinaria manillensis. Lineage (NCBI taxonomy): Eukaryota > Metazoa > Annelida > Clitellata > Hirudinida > Hirudinidae > Hirudinaria > Hirudinaria manillensis. The sequence goes on along the minus strand of CM067531.1, from coordinate 6,994,767 downwards.
TAGTTGGCTACATATTCCTCACACAAACAGCTTGACTAGCTGGGAAAAAATGAAAGCTATGACAATGATGTCTGAAGCTGTGGAAGTGGCCTCATTCTGGATCTGACAGATGAGAGGCCAGAAGAAGTCTTCCAAGACCGCTAAGACCACTGCCAAAGGACCGGAGATAGCCAGTAATTTCTAGCTTCGTTAATGCACCAGTTACAGGGCCAATTCATCAGTCAAGAGGTGCAGATGCGATGAAATATCCATTTCTGTGCTGCTGCTTTGAAGAAAATTTAAAGGATAAACTTGGGCATCAGGTATGGGAGAAGAAGGTCATTGAGAGCCACGCAAAGGCAAGGTAGAAATACTTCAGTTAGGCAATAAAGCAACGCAAAGAATCCCAGAGCTTACATGAGTATTTTCCAGTAATGGCAGAAATGGGTGGTATAAGAGAGCCAACAATAGCCAAAAGTTGAATCTAACAGAAAATCAACAGCGACATCCAGCTGATCACTAAATGTGGCCCCCTGGAAAGAGGGAGGGGCTTCAAAGGGCTGAAGCATTTGGAGATGAGTGACCTCCTCTTAGGATTTTTGTTGGTAATCTCAGAGGTGGAATTTCTCGGAACAATCAATATATTTGTTTTGTTGTGGTTTTTGATTCAATGGTATAATGAAAATAATTTTGTTTTATATGCTCTAATGAACATAATTTTGTTTTATATCGTATTATAGTATACTTATATCATATTTATTTCTAGAATTCTTTATTTCATTTCAGAATTTGTTTATAATCAAATTATAATTAGGCAGTTTTTTTTACATTAAAAGCCTAAAAGATTTATTGATTCAAGCTGATTAGAGATCTTGTCTGTTTTGTGAAGTTATCAAGCAGGATGGCTGACTGTGCCACATTTCAGAAGACAACGTGAAAATGTGCAACAAAATGATGTTGGAGATGTTGAGAATGTGAGTTTAGAGTAACTAATGGTTTTTGATTCAATTTAACTGTATTGATGTCTTTTCAGAGGAATGGCAATGAAGTTCATAGGATGATTCCACAATTTGTATCAACGTTGTGGTCTATTGTAGTTTGCTTCTTTGTTTCGCTGGCTCCCCAGGTTCCACCACCTATCAATGCCAACTGATTTAAGCTAGAAATGATGTGAGATATAACAGACTTTGTTTCAGCCTGCATTTCAACAATTGTGGCTGGAGCAGTGTAATCATGCATAAATTGCCTTGAATGCTTAACTGTTTGCAGATAACTGGAATAAAATACTTTGGAAACAATAGAAATTATTTTGCTAACCAACCTGTCGCGTGCAGACACATGCTTTTACAATACGTTTTTGAACGAAATTTGCGTAAGCATAGAAAATTTCGTAAAATTTGAGACTTAATGTAGAAAGTAAAATCTTTAATATTAGAATTGTCACAATATATGAAATCTATAGTACAGGAAAGGTTATAGCACGTAAGCATTAATAAGAATCGGTATTATTGTCAACCGTATGCAAAGTTAATCGAGTTCTTGGTAAAGTTCTTCGGATTCTCCGCTGCTTCGTTTGCTTTGGCTTCGATGCAGTGGTCGGTCGACGCGCTTCCCGACAGGAAAAGACAATGTCTCCTCATTTTCTTGCTCCTCTGTCAAAATCGAGATTGGTCGGGAACTCGTAACATGAGTGTCTGAGCCTAATTCTCCAGGTGCTTTGGCATCTTTATTCATCGAATCTAGGTTCACCGATGGGGGGCGAGCCGGCTTCCTAGGGGACCTACTACTGACATGCTGTAAAGTGATGAGTTTATATAATTTTGTCTGACCACATGTCCTGGAAAAAGTTCCTCCTTCCTCCCCATCGTGACTTTTGGGCTGCTTTTCTGGTAGGGCATTTTTTGACTTCGTGAGTTCAGTGTTTAGTTGATTCGATCCTTTAATTTCCTTTCTAGGAATGAATCGTTCTTTTGTCTCCGAGTTCTGAGCTCCATAAACTTGAACTGGGTTCTTTTTAAGCTTTTGAATTCTTTCTAGTATCATTGATGATCCATGCCCGGATTCCAGAAACTTACCTTTGGGAAGATTTTTCTCAGATTGTTCTTTGTCAACATCTTGTGAATTTCCATTCTTTTGCTTGAGATTTCCAGGCTTCGAGAAGACATGTTCTCTTTCTTTCAGTGATGATTCATTACAGTTTTCCTGATCAAATGCTTTCAATTGCTTGAGTTTGGATTGCGATTCAAAACATCTCATAATTGGTTTCTGTGATAAAACTGGTGGTCGATTGTTCAGTTTCTTAATTTGGTTTTGCGATTCTGTTATTTGAATTTCCAAACCACCAATTTCGCCATGCAAGTATTTGTCCTTTAAGTTTTCTTTGGTTGGTGTTGATTGACGCCGTTCGTAATAAGCCATCTTATTTATTCTAACAGCTATATTAGTAAAGAAAGAAGATGCAGTCTTCCTGATTCAGAAGCTTATACTTCCTGATCTAGCGATAAGTAAGATTGTTAATATTTGCGAAGCTATTGTTTAATAACATGAGAACATGTTTCCAGATTCAGTTATAACATTTAAAATAGCACTTTCAAATTTCGTCTAACTAAATGGTGGTATAAAGTAAATAGTATAAAATACATAATAAATCATCGCATTTAATACAAAGTTTTCAATTCAACCATAAAGGGACTGGTAAATGATTCTATACATCCGTTCAGGATTTAGGAAACAATCAGAAAATTAATTTAGCCTTTGCTAACGACGATCATCATCGAAATGGATCACGGGAAAATCGAACGGCAGAATCTGCATTGCATTCATAATGTTGGATCCCTGACATTAATTAATTAATTATTCAATTAATTAATTAAGTTTAGTTAATATTCAGTATCTTTTATTTCGAAGTCGTATCTAGCGATTCAAGTCATTAAGCAGTTCCGATCAGGACAAGCAATCGACCAAATCGTCCAGCCGTATTTGCCATTAGTTAAAACCAATAAAGATATCCTTACGTTAATTAATTCATCAGACCCCGGGTTACAACATTGGTGTCAGGAGTGGGATTTAGCGTCGTAAAGGGATATCGATTCACTAGAGGTAAAAACAGCGAGTTTTAACGACAGAAATGGGACCTAAGATACTGGAAGATTTGCGCGTTCCCGATTTGAGACGAGAACTAAGGAATCGAGGCCTGGATGCAACTGGCCTAAAAGCCGAACTACAAGGACGGCTCGAGGAATGGCTTTTGGAAAATAATCACGATCCGTCGGAGCACGAATTTGAGGATCCAAAAAAGAAAGAAGGGTCTGAAGCCCTTCGGTTAGCTATTTAATCCGATATGGGTGCCTTGCGGTCAGATATGAAATGCGACATTGATGATTTGCGGTCGGATATGAAATCCGATATAGCCAACTTCCAGGTAGCCATGAATGTTTTACGGGAGCAGGTAAAGACAGACGTAGCCAAATTCCAGACAGCCATGGATGTTCTGCGGGAAGAGGTAAGAACTGATGCAGCCAAATTCCAGACATCCATGGAAGAGGTAAAAACGGACGTAGCCAACCTCAGATCATCCAAGGAGATGGCCGACCTGAGAAAGGTTAAAGCAGAATTAGATGCACTAAAAGAAGAGCAGAGGAGGGAAATAGAGAAGTTTAAAAAATACAATGAATTGAAAACAGAGACATATGGAAGAGAGAAAACGACAAGACCACCATTATTCGACGGACAAGGGCCATGGGCAGTGTTCAGACATCAGTTTGAAACTGCCGCTGAACGTAACAAGTGGACCGAAGAGGAAAAAGCAACAGAGCTGATAATGGTACAGCGAGGAAAGGCAGCCGAGCTTTTGCAAACAATGCTGCACTGTAAAGCCTATTCAGAAATAGTAGAAGCAATGGAAAGAAGATTTGGGAATGGTCACATGCTGGAAGTACATAAAAACGAATTAAAAAACCGTACGCAAAAACAGGGCGAATCACTCCAAGAATTAGAAGCTGACGTCAGAAGACTCGCATACTTAGCCCACCCAGGACAGTCAACAGATTTCATTGAAAACATTGTAACTGACGCCTTCGTTGATGGGATAAGGGATGCGGAAACCAAAATGGCACTAAAAATTCATGGAAACAAGGCCAGCCATGAAGCATTGGCGTTTGCAATATCCATGGAAGCGGCAAGAGCCTCAATCCAAAAAAGCTTGAATGTAAAGAAAATTGAAGCTCAGGAAGACAGAGGCAAGGAGAAAGATAAAGATAATGACAAAGACAGAGAGATGATTACAAAAATAGCTCGACAAATCAATGACCTCAGCAAGCCCCAAAGAAACTTAAGATTCCAGGTAGTAGATAGAAGACCAAGGTGCTTCAGGTGCAACAAGCCTGGCCATTTAGCCCGAGAATGTAGAACGACCTTCTCCAAAAATCAGCAGTACTGGAGAGAGCCCTATAAATCAGAAAAACCTGAAGCTACTAATTTTAAAGGGCAAAAATCGTTTCAGCAAACTCGAAATGCCCCACTCGTCTTTCACGTTACAGCATTAGGAAAAGGATCATCACTAGAGGTTAAAGGGAAAATTGGAGGGAAAGAATATAATCTTGTAATAGACACAGGGGAATCTACTTCTATTGTCCAACCAAAGTTGGCAAGAAACAGTAAAGTAACGACCAACAACTACAAGCTAAAAACAGCCACCGGAGAATTAGTGCCAGTTCAAGGAACCACAACTATTACAGTGGATTTAGGAGGCAAGTCATTCGAACAGGAATTTATGATAGCCAATATAACAGACGAATGTATACTGGGATTGGATTTCATGCGACGCTATGGAATTTCCATTGACATGAAGGGCGGCACCCTTCAACAAGGAGCAATGGAGATTCCTCTACACTACGGAGGTACAGAAGTCGAAGACACGTTTGCAAAAGTATAACAAAACGAGACCATCCCGGCACAGTCGGAAAGCTTAATTTGGGGCGGGCTAGAAGGCGACTATAAAAAATTTGGTATAGGAGCAGTCGAAGATCAATCGGGCATTGGCCAAGGACTACTAATAGGACGAGCACTAGTCAAGCTGAACACCGGCAGAGTTCCACTGAGGGTAATGAATCTATCTGACCAGGAACAACAGATCAAAGCAGGAACACCTATCGCACTTTGCAGAAACGTGGAACGCATATTAACATTAGATGGAAGTGGAAATAAGCATATCAAAAGGGATACCATGTCTAAACCATTAATGGACAATCTCCTGAAAGATTTAGACAAAACTCTACAAAAAGAAGATTATCAACAAGCGAAAAGTCTGCTTAGCGAATTTCAGGATATAATGGCTGAACAAGACAGCCCTTTGGGTAGGACTAACCTCGTGCAACATCAAATAAATACGGCCGGTGCTAAACCCATTCGACAAAACCCCCGTCCACTTCCTTTAGCTACAAGAGCAAACGCCAAAGAAATGATAAAAGAAATGCAAGACCAAGGGGTTATTGAACCGTCAAATAGCCCCTGGAGCTCGCCGGTGGTACTCGTTAAGAAGAAAGATGGATCACTTCGTTTTTGTGTCGACTATAGAAAGCTGAACGAAATGACACTTAAGGACAGCTACTAAAGGACCTCAAAAGAAGACTAAAGGTCTAATGCAACCTTATAATGTGGGAGTACCTTTTGAAAGAATAGCTTTGGATATTGCCGGACCATTCCCTGCATCAAAGAAGGGAAATCGGTACATATTAGTGATCAGCGATTACTTCACCAAATGGACTGAAGCGTTTGCACTGCCAAATCAGGAGGCGGAAAATGTAGCTGATGCTCTCGTAAATAATTGGATTAGTCGATTCGGGGTGCCATTAGAGTTACATTCGGACCAAGGAAGGAATTTCGAGTCGAAAATATTTCAAGAGCTATGCGAAAACCTTGGAATCCATAAGACAAGAACCACTGCATTACATCCGCAATCGGACGGTATGGTCGAGAGATTTAATAGGACCATGGAACAGTATTTGTCAAAAATGGTAAGTGAACAGCAAGATGACTGGGACAGATACCTACCACTTTTCCTTATGGCCTACCGGACAGCCGTGCATAAAACGACAGGAATCAGTCCATCGAAAATGACATTCGGGAGGGAGATTCGTCTTCCTGCCGATATGATGTTCGGAAGAGCAGAAGAACCTAAGTCGGCATGTGACTACGTTTCAAGCCTAAGAAATACACTTGCCGACACACATCAGGTTGCACGGAAAAATATTAGTGTTAATAGCGATCAAGCCAAAGCGAGATACGATAGGCAAGCCAATGATATAAGCTTTAAAGAAACGAACTAGTCTGGCTATACAACCCCCACCGAAAAAAAGGGAAGTCGCCAAAGTTACAAAAAGATTGGGAAGGACCCTACCGAATCATAAAGAAAATAAACGACGTGGTATACCGCATACAGAAGTCAGCAAGGACTAGAATGAAAGTGGTCCACAGCAATCGATTAGCAAAATATCACGGAGAAATAGAACAGCCTGTTCGGGACTAACAGATTTAAGGAGGGGGCAATGTTGGATCCCTGACATTAATTAGTTTACACTTTAGTTAATATTCAGTATCTTTTATTTCGAAGTCGTATCTAGCGATTCAAGTCATTAAGCAGTTCCGATCAGGACAAGCAATCGACCAAATCGTCCAGCCGTATTTGCCATTAGTTAAAACCAATAAAGATATCCTTACGTTAATTAATTCATCAGACCCCGGGTTACAACAATAAAATAGAAAATATACTTTAATTTTATAGATGACGACCTTTTTAAGACATTTAACTTAAGACATCCTTTGGATGACCGAGTTCAAAAAAGTTCCAGTTACACTTGATGTGTACCCCCATTTTTTATTACTGATCAGGCGATAGTTTGTCATTAAACCCAATTAAACCTAGTATTACTGTACAGGAGCAGAGATGACATCGGTGCTCCGGGTCGTCAGGCTCTGCCTGAGTAGAGGGCGCTAGTCTCTCGAGGCGTCATGTTCCTTTTCGAGTTGCGGCATTCGTGGTCGAACCATGGTTCGGACAGTCGAACGCGGATGCGTTTGGGTCGCTGGTTGACGATGTGGTCTATTCCTGAATTACATTATGGAGGTGCAGAGTGTAGACGTCAACGTAATCATTGTAAAGTTGGAGTCTCAATTCAATGTTCTTGGTGAGAGAAGACTCTAAGGCCCTGGACGAAGGACACGCAGCAGGAGGCTAGGACGTCGAGAAGGCTTCCGAGAGTGTGGGCCGACTGGCGGACGCGGGAAGAAAAGCCATGTACGTTGAGTAGTTTAGTAAAGGTGATCTCGTGGAATCGTTTGAGCGGTCGAGCTGGATGTTAAAGTCCCCAGTGATCAATACGTTCTTCGGGGCTGAAACACGCGACAGGAGATATTCGAACTCATTAAAGAATGATAGAGTAATCGGCCCGGTTCTGGTTATACAAAGAGGTTACATTTGATAAAGTGTTACTTGGTATGTTATTATCTTGGGGCCAAGGGTATAGTGATTTCGAAATTTAGAATTAACAATATTAAAAAGAAATGGAAATACAAAAGCATTGCGCCATTTTATGGTCATAAGCATGGAGGCTAGTGAACATTGCAATTATCATACTGAAATTATAGAAGATTAAGAATCGTGCAAAATATTTAATTAACAAACAGCAAGAGAAGATTTTTCATGTATGGGTAAGAATGTAAGTTAAGGAAGGCAACGTGAACTCGGATAAATAAATGTTTCAGTGAAAGATTAGTTGGCTTATGGAATTGAGTTAGATGAAGAGAACAGATTCAGTAGAAATGTTTAAAAATAAAAAATGTTTATTTATTACATAAACTTTACTCTACTCAACTACTTTAAATTGCAATTATGTTAAATTTACACTTTATAGGCGTGATCTTTTAAGAAATGTGATTATATTCATTTTTCATTGCTGCTTTATATAAATCTACTGGGATTATTCAGGTTTTCTACAGACCAGAAAGCATAGCTGGATTTTCAGATGGCTTGGCAAAACGTTCCGGCCCGTGATGCTCTTTAGTATATTTAATCTACTCCTTGTTAAATGATGTTTGAGAAAAGCTGAGGTCTACTGCTTTCTCAAAGGTCGCATCACAGGAATCTGTACATTTTTTTTTGCTTAGCATTGGGTGGAAGTAGAGAACATTGATTTTATTGCATGGATTTAGAAAAAAGGAGGCACGAGGCAAAGGAAGTTTCGCAGGCCGACCTTTTTCTGATGCGCAACAGTTCCTTGCTTGGGCATTTTTGTAGATGCGCTAGCGCGCCTGGAAGTGGGACCGTGATGAACTACTGGATGGTGTGTTTTTACTGCATTGCATGATCGTTTATGGGACCTCTCCCATAAGACATAGCTCTTGAGATTAGGATAGGTAATCCTAGTCCACAGCAGGGCATCGCGAAGTTGAACCATTTAAAGTTTTGAGATTTCTGTTGAATAAGTCTGGAGAGAAAAATATGAGCAATATTGGACCACCTATTGAATTATGATGTTTTTCCGTCGACAAAAATTCACAGAAACTAGCAAAATACTCGTTAAAGACATTGGTGGTCTTGAGTTAAATGCTTATCATCTGCGTAAAGGTTCTCCCTTCAATGATATGTCGGCAAAGTTGCACGGCAAGATTGGCACTCTATCAAATGAAGAAAGTGACATTTCGGATTGCTTGATTTTTCTGGAATGAAAGGCTATGTATATGCTGCTGGTGCTACTTATGTAACTAAAGTTGCTGGCAACTGCCAAAGCCTTCTTAATGATTCGAAATGTTGATGTTCAATGAAGTCGATGTTCTTCTAGTTGGTGCTTCCAAGGAGAGTTGTTAGACTAGTCTTTTAATGTTTTATTAGACTAATGTTTTATGTGCAATTCACGGCAACGTAATTCATATCATGAAAAATGGATTCCATAACCTTTGCGTGGAATTTCTAAGTCCAAATGGCATTCGTAGAAATCCAGTTGGAAATGAGTCGTGACTGCTATTCCCAAGAATGTCATCAGTATTTACAGGAATGTTGTAGTAAGCTTTGACAAGGTCCAATTTGTTCAAAAATGATTTTTCACTGAGTGATGAAAAGCCGATGTAGTTTGGGAATCTGCCACTCAAGGAGCAATCAATAATTTATGGCTCATGAGGATGTCCACAACTGACAAAGGCCAGAGTCACTGAAGCAACACATGATGCCGTTATGGACGTCGTTAATCTGTTGTCGTCAAAAACATCTTATTGGTATAATCAAGTAGGAGTTGGTTGAGGAAGCCAAAATCAGGTTGGCTTTGGCGATGACGAAGGTTCACTTAAAGTCTCAAAGCAGCAAATGAGGATTCTGAAACAACTTTCAACATAACCTAGTTTCAGGTTAAAAATCAACCGATTGCGATAAAAATATGCGGATTATTTAAAAAATAGTAGACACTTTAATGAATAATGGAATATTTTTAAAGATTTAATGTAAACGATAGTTATGAATGATAGTTAATTTTAACGGCTACTTTTTGGCCTATCAAGAGTAAGAAAAATATGCGAGGGAGTAAGAAAAATTAATTCCTCTGGAAAAGTTCTTTCAAGAAATGTATAAAAGGAATTAACCCTATTAGGAGTAAAAGGTTGTTACTGAACAACATGGGCCATCTGCCATTGATTGTAATAGTGATTGCAGTGCTTAAGTATAACATAAGTCTTCTTCATGGTTAGTCACCAAGCCATTGCAAACAACCATTTGGTCGATGTAAAGTCATGTTCTTTATTTCTTTAACGATCAAGTCAGTTGTATTTCCTTGTCATACCAATGACATTCATAAAATTTCAGGTTTCAATAACCACTCCACAATTTCATAAGCCGTTGCTTATTTTCTGCAGGTGCTACTAAAACCAAAATATGGCATGAATTTTTGCCAAGATGCGGATCGTTTCTATGCTCAAGAACGTAGGAACCACTTCCAATAGCAAATTTTGCATATCCTACAATATGATTGATTAGTGTTTGTATTGCGAAGGCAATACGCATGACGCGGGGTTGTCACCAATGCGAGAGGAGGATACACGAGTTAAAGAAGAGGGTCTTAACTGGGAGAATTAATTATTTGTAATATCTTTTGTAGGTACTTTTACCTTGAAGTTAAATTAATGGTTTTTTGTGTGTTTTCATTAGCTCTGTCCAAAATTTCAATATTAATTCAATTAGTATTTCTTTATGCGAATCTCTACTGTTTTTAACATACAAAATGGAATTCATCATCATCACCATCATCGTTCTGAATTAACCACAGCCAGCGCATCCCTATCGCTCGACGATCCCCGTTTAAAGCTCTTTATGATAATAGAATAGTAAACACGGCCGCGACAAACCACGGAGGATGCGACCGATTAATAATTATACGACGGTTTGAAAACAACCAATGGCATTTTAACAACTCGTCCTCAGCCAAAAGCATGGATCCCATCTTCGAGTAACATAAACTTATAATTCCGGTGTTAATTAATAAAATAATGTAAACAATTGATTGCGCAACGAGTTCATGTCGTGCCAATTGTCATCCTTCCGCAATCACGCTATCTTGATGGGCTCGGAATCTTGGGTGTTAGAGCTAGAATGGTTGAATAGAGCTTGCTGGGTAGGCATCATTAGCTCATCTGCGAAGTGCCCTAGATCTTCCATGGGGTGATTTTTTGCGATGCCAAGATTGGGGACATTGGAAAGGCCTGATGAAACAAACAACAAGAGTGTCCTGATTTTATGCCATTATTAAATGAAACACTCGAGATGCAATGCCACCAGACGAAATATTTGCTCGTCTGAACCAGTGCATGGTTTACACAGATTGACTTTGCAGATGCATACCTGCAGGCGAAAGTCGTAGATGACTCGAAGTAAATGGTGACAATAAAAACAAGGGCCTCTTCCAGTACCGGCGATTACACTTTGGAATCAAAGTCGCACCTGGCATTTTCCAGAAAGCCATTTCACAGGAATTAATTGCTGTGCTTCATATCAAGATGATGTCAATGTGACAGATTCAACATTTCTCTAGAGTACAACAACGTCCAGGCTTTATTTGCAAGAATTGCTAGGTTGTTGTTTTCGCGTCTGAATGGGGAAATGCTCTCAAAATCAGAAAATAAATTCTTGATGCACATGGTTTATTGTCTATAGACAATAGATATCCGTCGACCAGACCCCGAAATACAACCAATTGTTGTTGAAATGCCAGCGCCTATGGACCAAAAGCAGCTGAAATCGTTACTTATAATATATGTTACTATCGTCTTTAATGCCGGAGGTACGTTCAATGCTGGCTTTCTGAAAAATCTGAGGACAAATTTGTGAGGTGTGTAGAACACCATAGAGTTCTGGATAAGCTTAAGGAAGTGTTGCAGTAAGTCTGTTGTTGACGAACTTCGATCCATATCGTCTTTGCTTCGTGACTATGCAGAGGGAGCTGTCACCACTAGATCTCTCAACAAGGCAGACAAGAACTACGGACAGATCGAGAAAAAAGCGCTGGTATTTGTAGTAAGATAATTTCTCGCTACGGCACAAGCTTTCTGTTGCTGACTAAACCTATCCCAGCAGCTCAACGCCAAGTAAATCATTGACATATTTGAGGACGCCAGAAAAACTCCAACAGAGATCAATGAAAACTCCCCTATGTGAACTCCGAATTCAGGACCCCATTAGGCATCAGGAGATGGAAGACGACAGGAAACCTGGGCGAATGAGAGATTTCGCTAAGGAAGACTCAGTCTACTTAAAAGACTACAGGGATCCAAACCGAAGTGGATGCAAGTGTGCAAGAATTGTCATATACGAAGTGGAGGCTATTGGTAGAATGCGAATCATTTCATGAAGAGAGAGCCAGATGACTCAATGTGATTGTGACCTGCCATTCCTTCCTCCAAATAGGACACTCCAGTTAACAGCTAGAAACTAAAAAAAGGAACACAACGGAATCATCAGAATTCCAAGAATGCGAAGAGAAGCACACTGTTCCGGAAATTAAACTGCTAACATCATATAAGACTTATTAAAAACAAGAAAACAGACGGGGAAATCTGAATCACTGAAATCTTTTTTGGATTTCAAATGGACCGCAATAACTTTATTAGAGTAATAAATAATTGATTTTAATTATTATAAATTATATACTATTCACGGTAAACTGGCTCTAATTAAATGTTAAAAGCCATCATTAGTGTTATTTTAAAGTCGACAATCACAAGCAAAATTTTGTCACAAAAACTGTGTTTGACATATGTTTTGTTTTTTTTTTTATTGACAAAGTATTCAACACGTTTTCATCCTAAAACGTCTTCCAATCTCTTCTTTGGAATATAAACGCTCTGCCCTTTTTTATTATTTTTGGATGAGCCGATTAAAAATATAAGCAGATATAGTGTTTTTGGGCAGTCTTTACAGTCATTCATTGATCCTAGAATTCATTAATTCTGGTCTGCCCCTTTTTTCTTCGTACAGCCTTAGCTGTCTACAAATCACAATATTGGTTCAGATTGTCCACGTCGATCAGCTATGTTTGTTTGGCGAGTACATCTATCCATATAGCTTAAACGATATATATCCCTTGCAAACCATGAAGGCATAGCTGATTCGGTTAATTTATTCGTCGGGATTGGAATGAGGTCTGTCTAATTACGTTAAGTATTTTCAATTCTTGATATAAGATTCCTTTACAAAATAATACACCAGTTACAATGCCATCATTATTTATTTGCTTAATTCAAGAAGTCACTGTTTGAAAGACTTTGAAAGACTAATAAAAATTAGAATATGAAGCAGATGCAATATGAAGAATATGAAGGCGTCGTGCCTTAGCAACTTCATAGAGAATGACGAAAATAGCTCAACCACTCAAAAACAAGAAAATTTAAAAATAACATTATTTAATAAAAAAACTTTTTTTGAGGGTATAACATAATTTTTATCATTTATTGTGTTGATACCCTTTGATTATTTTTATCATATTTTAAATAAGTCAATTGTGATTAAATTATCGTAACTTAAATTATTCTAAGAAAGCCTAAATTAATACTTGATGAAAGGAGATCAGAAGCTTCCGTGGGATATTGATCTCGTGAAGCTGTAGAAGCAAGCTTCTGGACATTGTTGCAGCCAAAAGTTATTTATTTACATCTTAATTTCAAGATTATGAGTATTTTTCACAAAATATCAAGTTTAATTGGATGACATATGTTTATACAGGCATTAATGACAACTCTATTATGGTGAGTAACTATTTATGGTCTTATTAAAACAATTTACTAGTTATGAAATTATATTAATGAGCATAGGGTACAGGATTTTAGACTTGTTTACGCAGGTACATTTGCTCGATCGATATGTTCAATGAAACAATTTCCTAGTTATGAAATTATATTAGTGAGCAGAAATACAGGTAAAGCATTTTAGACAAGTACATTTGCTCGATCGACATGTGAAAGTCAATAAAGACATAGATGATGATAACAAAATACTTTCATAATGCCATATTACCGCATTTTCTCCCAGATGATGTTCAAGATTTTAAATTTAGCAAAGTTGTTATGTAGATCCCTCAAGCTTTTTCTTACAACGGACCTTTATTATTCTGTGATGACGCCTAATTCCAAACAATGCAAGCTTAAGGTTTTCACATTTTCGTTGTCAATAACTTCAAGACGTACCGAAAACATCAAAATTTTCTTTCTTTACTTTTTAATTACACAATATTTTCGACTTAATTGTCCACACTTGGTAGATCACATGATATTAGCAAAATGTTATGTGACCAAAGCCAAAAAAGAGCCAAACCTTGATACTATAAAATGGCCAGCGACCATATTGGGAAATTTTCTTGAAAGTCATATCTATGGGGTATACAACAATTATACAACCCTACCCTGAGAAATGCAGCTGCTTCCTACATTCCAGGGGAGCATGTGTATTTAGGGTTATTAAAAGCTGCTTTGCTTGGATTATGTAAAAAAATTAACATTTATATAAGATTCACAAGTTCAGGAAATTCATTTTCATTTACGGAACCTACTAGTGTACTTTTGCACTTTCTTCCACCACCATCGCATCGAAATATCCCGGATAAAAAATTACCAACAAATGAATTTTAAAATTGTAAGATTCAATTATTATTTGTTAGAATATAATTGTAAAGGTAATCTTTATCTTATTACAATAGTAATCAAATTGTGTTAAGGACCAATCAATATGATATAAATTTTTTCCCAGCTGCTCAACTAGTTGCCACTCACTTTGGACAAATTATGTAGAATGTTCAGAACTTAGTTGGAAGATAGTCGTGATCATCAAAATTTTATTGTAATTTCCAACCGTTGAATTCATCAATGCATTCGGATGTTTGAATGAAAAAAGGGGGAATCGATCCAATCTTTAATTAATTAATTAATGGAAAGAAACGCGGATCAAAACTTGATTGCAGGACAGAAAGAATCAAAAACACGAAAACATTCTATCTGTATGCAATAGCAGTTTTCAACAATTAATCAATTGTTATCCTACATCTGTTTTCAAAATCATTGGTCAATTACAAAAGAACGTGAAGTGGAGATAGACACTAGTGGGTCTAGATCGACATCTTTCCGCTCTTTCTCCAATCCACAGTGCAGAAAATCACCTATATCTGCGAGGAATTTTGAAGGGTTAAAAAAAAGTACCAAAATTGGTAGCAAAATTGGAGCGTGAAGCAACACTTAACAAAAGACCTTGGATTAGTTGTCACTTGGATCGTCATGTTCCAAAGCAAATATCCATTGTGTTCAACATGCAGCTTGATAGAATGTGATAAATCTGGATTTCTACACGTAATCCGCATCCAAATTTTCTATCATTCACATTTCGTATTTTGTCGCAAGATGGCAATTAATCAAATACCCAAAAACAGGGGGAGCGGCAATTAATCATATCACATCTCATTCGTTTTAAGATAATGCTCCCTGCAGGTCCTGGTCCCATGAACATTCACACTGGTATTTTCAATCTATTATATTCTTAAATTCTTATGTTGATGATTAAATTCTGTTGATGAAAGCATAGGCCACAATATGAACTTGTATTTGAAGTGAACAACAGCTCCCAAAACTGAACACCTTGCAACAAAAATCACACTAAAAACTCCATATGAACTAAAACTGAATTGAAACCAATGAACATAAATTTACGAAATCAACTCCCACTCAAAGATTTGACCATTATTTTTCACACAATATTAGTACATATTTTGAAGATTTGTTTTGTATTTGTATTAGTTCCTTTAATGTTGCCTGCAATATGATTCCGCAATATTCAGTCGATCAACACTGAAATGAACTAATATTCCCTCAAACAGAGAATATTATAGGGAAGATATATCAAACTTAAGAGGAAACTACCCATAAGTATTTGCAAAATATTTTGACGCATTTCAGTATGGAATTTTAATTTCAAATCGATATAAGTAGATATAATTCGAAATTGTGAAACTAGTTGATCTTTTTATGAAAGATATAAGTTTATTAAACCACAGAATTGCCATGACTGTTCCGTCGACCACGACAGTGTTGATATTTATGGGAGGAGTTGGCACTGGAATAGCACTAATCATAACAATTTTGTTATGCTGCCGATTAAAAAGCCGTCATAGTGTATTACAAAAGTAAGTTCTACTTATTATTTGAATTGATAATAACTAACATTTTAACGATGCTAATTTTGCAAACCTGAGTAAGTTGCTGATGCTCAAACTACTCTATGTATATCTTAAAGTTTAAAACAGATTCCGCATCGATGCTGATTATCCGTATATATTGGTTATAATTGCTTGCATATAATTTTGTCTCTCAGCAACGAATGCGCCATTGCAAACGCGAACATCGCCTTTAGACAAGTTCTTTAACATTTAAAGATCACTTCTGCCTGACATAGCACCAGGATATGTTGTAATCTCATCCCATCAGGGCAAACACTGTCATGAAATGATGGGACAAGGCAGATTACCCTGTAGTGTAAATCAAAAGAAAGTCACCTGATGACCTGAGCGTAAACGACAGGACGATGAATTTAACAGTGATGATATCAGATGAGATCTGTTTGCTAAACTAACGATGTTCAGCTCAATCCCAAATACAGAAGGGATTATCGAGTTATCTTGATATTGTACCTGTGCAAGTTTCAATATAAAAAACGCCACGTTAAAACGAAGTGGTTTCGATGTCCACATTAAGGGATCAAGAAGTATATTATCTCGCCAATACTTTACTATCGTTCGCCAATGTATTTTCTCAAAATCTGTCACTAAGGTGACAAATTTGAATTATTGAGTTCATTGATGCGTTCATGCCTTTGCTGAAATACGTTGATAGTTTTTCCTATTGGAGAGGATTCCAGACAAAACATTTCGTAATTATGGAATAAAATCTCTTTGTTCAGACTTAAGAACCCTTTCACTCCAATGGTGATGACTGCTCTAATGCAGGTAAAGGATAACTTTGGAAGTTTTTTTCTTGAGTCTCCATAAAAGATTTATGAGGAAACACTGAATGAGATTCTAAAGACTTTTAATTTCGTTTAACCTCTTGAATACATGAATTTCTATGATAATTGAGTATTAACCTTCTCCAAATCTTAAAAATACAGAATTAATAGGTAACTCATGGTTTTTTTGCCAAATATATAGTGAATAATATAGTGCTCGAGGACTAATCAAATCGGGTACTGAGAAGACCATGCGGTAACCTCGTGCATACTTTAATGGATGAAAAAATATCAAACGGCAGAATTGATCCTACGGTTCTATCGGATGTGAGAGTTGAATTCCTCCTCAGAATTTCTACTCTTTGGTTGATTTTACACCTGAAGATAGCTCAGAGATTATTGTGCTGTTAATATCTTTCCTTCTTGAATGCAAATTTGACAAATTACCTTTTCTCGATATTGTCCAAAAATCAAATAGCTACATGCTCATGTCTGGATATATTATAACAATAGACAACTGCTTCTTATAAGTTAATAAAGTATTAAAGTAATATTGGAATTAAACTCTCTGGATATTAAATGGTTTCTACTCTCAATTGTCATTAGAATTATTTAATAAATGCCACCATTATGATTTAGGAAAAGAGTCGTAGTGGAAGGACATAATGAATGCCTTTGGAAATTAAAATTCGACACCATCCAGTTGATTAAGCATTTAAATGCTATTAATCTTAGTTGATTTCACTTGATTTTCTAATGTGATTATCCTAAAAAGAATTCAGAAACATAAATTACATACCGCTAAATAAATTTCCCAAAACATTAATTTGAAGATATGCTTCTTTTTAGAGGCAAAATTCATTGAACCTTCATTGTTTTCCAATGAGTCTAGACTATTCATTTTTCAAACAAAAAAATAGTGTTAACCATTTTAATGAAATACATATAGCAAGATCACTACTGTTGCATTTTGTTTTGGCTTTATCTTCTTCATCAGTCAATACCCACTTTGAATCCTGATTTCTGAATTGTTCCTTAATTTCATGAACTCATTTTTTAAATTTCTGTAATTACCATAAAAAGTTATAGACCAACCTAATTCATTGCACACAAGGACCTTATTGAAAAAAAATGCAATCATTCAACATCATACATTGCTGTTTTTTTAACAATTTACTTTTTTTATCCAAGCTTTTTTTCATATAAACTGGAGTTTCTATTCTTTCCATGTAGATGTTCTACCTCATAACATCAGTGTATTTTTTATACTTCTTCAAGAATGCTATCTTGTAATCTGTTATTATAATCTAAAAGATCATCTATTGAATGCAATTTGTATATTTGGGAAGCGTTTATAGCTTGTTTCTTTATTTGATTATTACTAAAATCGCGTTATCTTAATGATAAATGTCATAAAGAGTCAAATGTCAAATTTAACTTTTTAGTGATGACGTGACCGTTTTTAAATAATACTTGAACATAAACATAATTAAGTATAATTACTATAAATTTATTTTGATTTAAATATTTTGACATTTTGACAAAAATTAAATATTCTAGAGAAAGATTATTTTCTAAAAGACAATGCCGTGCACTTCAACGTGCCGCAGAGGAGTTACACGATAGGTATGTATGTCTAGTTAGATTATAAGGATTGCTGTAGTTGTAGCTATTTAATATATGTTTTAAATCTAACCTATTTTTCATATGAAAATTGGAAATATTTTATTAATGAGAATATAATATTGGGTTTTTCAACAAATAAAAAAACAATCTTTGAAATATATTATATTATTATATTTATACAACTTATTGACAATTTATTCAAATCCAAAAATTGTTTTAAATTGCATTTTGACCGCTTAAAATGCAGTTGAGCAATTTAAAACAATTTTTGGTTTTAAAGGCAAAATTTGAAAAAGCAATAATTTTTACACTATTAACTAATACAATTTTTAACGAGCACTTGAAATAATGACCTTGAATATCGTGAATTTTACATATTATTCAAAAAATATTTTTAGTGTGATATTATTTGAAATAATTGACATAAAGAAGAAGGCGGGGTAATATAAAGTAATAGGTAATGGCTATAAAAACATTACTTTATATTCATCTATGTCCATCTTTAGATCGAAGTGATTTGCTTTTGCATGCTGAGTTATGAAAGTTACGTTTTAAGTCTTTGCAATCGTCTTCTGGCATAGGTGTGTTCCTTCTTCAGATGCTACCTGTCAAATGCTTCACACATTAACTCGATTCCTCACTCGGATGCCGATGAAAGATCATGGCATTATTTTCAATTTCGTAGACTTTGACACCCAAGTAGACTTTTTTGATCCAACCCGACAACAATTTGGAATTTGGAATCCTTATTAGTCTTACTCAACTTCTGTCGCTCAAAGGAGTTCTGTATCTCAGGAATTTCACAGGCTCAAACGCATCAGTCATGGAGAGCTTTGAAGTTAGTCAGAACTTTTGGAACGCATCCTCCATCACCTCTCTGCTTTTGAAGTGCATCTTTGAAAGTATCGAAAAAACGATAGCTTGCCTGTTGCAGTGAGATGTGACCTGATGTCCTGAATTCCAATCCTTTGAAGATAATCTTGGAACTTCTTGGCCGTGAACTTCCCATTGCACGAAGCACATCCATAGATGTCCATGCTGGGCAAAAATCCTAGTTTTTGTAGCAGGTTTTCATATCTTTCGGCCACTTGCAGAAGGCATCGAACATCCCATCACGAATGTCATTCTCCCAATAGTTCTGACAAAACATTCTTTTTTGAAGCACAGTCTGACATGGTGTCAATTCATTCTTCACAGGCATTTTTGCATCCAACTCACACGAACTGCGGTCTCGCTTTGTCTTTCAATATCTTTGCAATCCATCATGGATGGACTTGTGTCCATGCCAGGCCTGATTGCCTGTTCATTTACCCGTGAAAATTGCATACTTAAGAACGATTAAAATCGATCCAGCCATGAAACTGGACGATCGACATGTTCTTCATCATTGTGTGAGATTTGTGTTACATCCGATAGCCTTCTCCGCGCTGGTCATACGGGACGTAGCTACGACCGCATATCATGTCTAGGGTGGATGTGCTAGTCGAACTGTTCAGACTGCGACACTATTTTGATGCCTCAAAATGTCTTCTTAGCTCCTCCCAGACCTATTCATTACTTTCTTTTAGGACCCTTCTGTGACACAATTTACAATAACAGATTTCAGATAACTGTTCTTATCTGAGATTTGAGTAATGAACGAAAATAATTAGATAAACGTCAGAAACTGGTTAACGCAGAAACGAAGAACACGAAGCTTAAAAGGTGCATTAAAAGAATGAATAGCTTAAATATAAATTATATTTTCATATGAGTTTTTAGTTTTGAATGAGGCCCAGAAGAGGTTCCGATTAAACTTTGCAAATGTGATGTTTATTCGTTACTTTTTTGGATGACAAGAAATTTCGATAAATATTATTGATGTCAGACTGCGACACTATTTTATCATTTTAAAAAAAGAATTTTGGCTGCAATTTTATCTATAGGATGTTCAGAACATGTCCTTAGAGGGGAATAAAAATTCAAACGCTGGCTTGAATTCCAGTTGACGCATCGGAGTCCTGAAATTTCTGCTTGGGGCAACCCCAAACTTTTCCCAAGCATTTGTCGTAAATGAAGTCATTGAAGGAATGATCCTAAAAGTTCTTCAGTTCTTGATCAGTTCTTTCTTGTCTTCGTCGAAACCCTATTTATGTCTTGCAGGCATGAGATTGGATACACTCGTAAGTATGCTTCCGATCCGGTGATGTCCGGCGTTTTACGGCGTTACAAGCCATTATTTAAATGATATTCAAAGTTATGGAACGATTTTTTCTCCTGATCGACAAAACGTTAGAGAGTTATCCTTCGAAGCTTCTGTGGGTCTCGACAATTAAACTGAGACGTCTTCACGCCAGGAATTTGGAAGTTCTCAAATGGCGATCTTTTTCTCAAACTTAGAAAAACTTACAAACTTACTCTATGAATTTTGGGGATTGTATGTCATTGTCATGGCAAGCATAAGCCAGTTTTCAAGAACTCTTTGGAGAAGGCCTAGAAAGAGCAAGATGAAAAGAGCATAAAATCTCTTCTGGATTAGAAAATAGAATTCGGTCGTTAATTAATTAGAAAGGGATTAAAAGTCATTATTGACTTTCATATAAAAAAGTTGTGCTGCGTAATGTTCTTTGATGATTTAATTTTTTTTGACAATTTCGTTCGGAACTATAGATGAATTTAATTTTTTATGATCAATGATGTCACAGAATTTTAAACTCCAATTTCCCACTGATTTCACAATATCTCCACGAATTCCATAATCCATATCAGTTTCTGTAACTTATTGAAGTTTTATTTGTAGAAATCTGGAATTACCATTATCAACTAACGATGATAGACTTTCTAATGAGATTGGACCTGGGTTGGTTAATTATAGACTGTAATTAATTTCTTTTCAATAAAACCATTTGTTGCAGAGATTTGTACAGAGACACTTATTCAACGTTGGATGTGCCTGTAATTAATTCATTAAAAGATATTATAGACGGAAAAGAATGCTCCCAAACATCTCATTGCAACATTGTTCAAGTTCATATTGATTCAAACAAGACTTTCAAATTTTATTCTCGATATGAAAATTATAAACATCCTAGAAAACTGAAGAAAGAAAAATGTTCTACAAATTCTAGTTCAAGAAAAATAATTAGTTCGAAATTATTTTCTTTAAAAGGATATATTGCGCAATCGGTTTCCTTACCAAATACTTTAAATCATTCCGAGTACCTTTTTAAATCCAACACAAAGATATTTCGAAGCATGCCAAATATAGCATTTGATTTTAGTCTTTCTAAGCATTCATCAAATATCTCAGATGCCTCGAAAAGTCTTAAAACAATGGACCAGAACTCCAGAAGAATAAGTTTTAGGAAAAAATTGCATAATTTAAAAAAGTACATAGATGAGTCTATTATTGAAAATTTTTGCAGTGAACCTCTTTGCGAAGTTAATGATACAAAATCGGAAAAATGTTTTACAATGAAATGTTCGAAACATAACCTGAATCTGCAGGAGATGTCTAGGGAGCTATGGCAGCTTCGAGCAATGTTAGCAGATGCGGATGAATTGGAATCAGATGATTCAGCAGCTTTCGCTTATCACAATTACTCAACTAATGTTCAAGCCAATTCAACTTGCGAAAACGAGAGCCATAAAAATGAATTTACAGGCACAAATCACACTGATATGTCAAAACTTTCAGAAATTGAAAGCAATTCCCAAAACGAAAGTTCCCAAAATCTTGGAGGAATATTAAATCTTGATATGCAATTAGAACTGGGTATTCAGAAAAAGCCAAGTGTTAGACGACAAATATATAGAAATTCGATTGCTCGACAGCAGCATAAGATTCTTGAAAGAAAATACGATTTGATATCAGAGGATTCATCCAAATTTGTATTCAAGCCAAAATATTGTATGACATCTGATGAGCAACATTCTTTTGAAAAAGAAGAAACATTTCAATCTACGGTAGATAGTCATCACAGATTAGAACGTTTACGTGGTGATAGCGGATATAAATCATTAGAGAACCAACAGTCTTTAAGAACTTCGTTTCAGGTTATAATACAGGAAAGTAATGTCACAAGCGAAGATGAAGCCACTTTTCGACCTCCTACTATGGCTCCTTTGTCAAGTTCCCAAATTTTAACTCGCCGTGTTCATTCAGCCGATGAAAATTTGGTATCAATTCCATTGACTATATTAGCAGATGCTGACGAAACAAATCAATGTTCGCATAAAGATACTCTAAATGATGATTTGATAAAAGGAAGTGATCATCCTAAAAAAGATTGCAAATCATATCCACGCCCTGATTTTTTCTCGCGACAAAAGATGAATCATTTAGCCACATCTTCGGAAGCTGTATTAAAGCCAAATTTGAATACTTCCTTATTTTCTTCGACTTCATCTTTTGCTTCATCATTTTTCTCTAGATTTTTGAAATCTCATGCAAGAAGAACATATACTAGAACTCAGCGAGATTATAGTATTGATGAAAGGTCAGACGCACTATTTAACGAATATATGAGGTATGATCCTACTTTAGAAATGAGACATACTCACTTTTTTTCACAAGCCTCTCCTAAAAGGCACCAAGGATTTCAGCGACATAAGCATTCTGAAAAATATTCACCGCTTTCAATAATTTCAAAAAGTTCAGAAAAGGAAAAAAAAGAAGAAAGTAAACGAGATTCGACGGGAAAAAATAATTCCAATTTGTCTGTAAATAAAGTTGAAAGCAAGGTTTTTGATTCAAAAGTTGAAAGCTACAATGGGCCCATTCCAAAATCGTGCACTTTAAAACTTGATTTAGAAAAAACATTGAACGATAATTTTAATAGCGAAAAGGAACGAACTAGTTTGAAACACATTCCTGTAATACAACTTACTGAAGAAGAATAATGGCATTTTGGCTTCATTTTCGGATATCTCATACAAAATCAATTACGAAAACAAAATACAAACTTGAGTTTGAATTTCAATAGTGACTTTGATTTAAAAAAAAACAACTTTCAATATTTGTTGTCTTTTTAAATGTAAAATTTGTTGAGTTTTGTTTTTGTTTTGTTAAAATAGTTCGAATTTGGACACACCTCAGCAAAACGGTGGGAGTGAACGTGAAATCCGCACAATAGTAGAAATGGCTCGCACTTTGAAGCACTCAAATTGAGAAGCTGAATTTCCAGTGGCCATGTGGGCAGAATTGTGTTACACAGCTGCCTACATTCTGAACCGAACAGGCAAGTCATCAATAGATGGTATGAGTCCATGGGAAGTTTGGACAGGTAAGAAACCTAGGATTAGTCATCTACGTATTGTTGGTTCTGCTTGTTATGTTCACATACCTTATCAACGACGACAAAAGATAGATAAGAAAGCGATTAAAGGCTATCTAGTAGGCTACGATGGTGATGAACGCTATCGAGTATGGCTCAAGGAACAGAATAAAATGATTTTCTCAAGAGATGAAGAAAAGCCAAAAGAATGTGGAGAAACTGTTGAGTTACAGATGCCAACAAAGTCCACAACAGAACTTCACAGTGAATCCAATTCAGAAGGTGAAGATCAGCAGAGTCAGAGGATGAAAACCAAGTTAGTACTGATGAAATTAGAAAACAATCAGTAGGTCATCACCTCAGAGATAGATCAGCTTGGGTTTCTGTAAACCCAAGAAGTTTGATGATTATGTATTGCAGTTAGTATTGTTTCTAGAAACCTAGAAAACCCAACTAGAGATGATGTTTTAAAGGTTAAGAGGATATTTAGATATCTTCAGGGTACCAGAGATATTGGTATTACTTACAGCAGCAACGATACTTTGATATGCTACAGTGATGCTGATCATGGAGGAGACACCACCACGGGAAGATCTACATCAGGTGTTGTTTGTATTTATTCTGGAGGTGCTATCAGTTGGCTTATTCAAAGACAAACGTCAGTAGCCATATTAACGACTGAAGCAGAAGTAGTTGCTGCAAGTGAAGCTACTAGAGAAGCTATTTGGTTGAAAAGATTGTTAGAGGACATTACTGGATATTATAACAAACCAGAAATTTACGTTGATAACGAAGCTGCAATTAAACTAGCTGAGAATCCAGAATATCACAAAAGAACCAAACACATCAAAACAAGAGATTTTTTCGTCAGAGAAAAAGTCACTGAAGGTGATGTGTCAAAAGAGTCTCATCAGAATTTCAGATTGCAGACATCTTGACAAAACCAGTTAGTGAAGAGAGGCTGAACATGCTGAAGGACGGAATGGGACTTAGATAATAATTCGATTCTCAAAATGAGAAGGTGTTTTTTATGTTAAAAAAACTTGTTTTGCTAAAATAGTTCGAATTATTATTTTAATGTTTTTTTTTTGGTCCCGCCCTTCCTCCATTGTTTGTTGTTTCGCGTTCTTGGTGTGTGAATAAAGTTACCGCAATACGAAAACAAAATACAAACTTTCAATATTTGTTGTCTTTTTAAATGTAAAAATAAGTTACATGTGGGTGTGAGGATCGGTCGATATTGTATTTTGTCGACTCAATATTGTTAGAAGTGATTAGAAAATGTTCTAAAGTTGCCGCAAGTGTTCAGGCAATTGGATAAAATCTAATCTTTTCCTGTCATCAAAGGCGAGCTATGTAAGACACACTAATATATATGAAAACAAATTTCTCAATGTTCTCAATTGATAATGCAATCCCCATTTTAAAAGTAAAATTTAAGAAAATGTAAAACTACTTTTAGATTTAATTTTGCAATTTGTCGTTTGCAAGAACATAAGAATGTTAAGGTTGCTTCCATTTGAGCGGGTCGCAATTTTTTGTCCTAGCATTGTCATTTCAAAGTCCGACCCCTACACCTACCATTACTATTCAATGCACAGTCACACGCTAAAACAAATATCATGAGATCATTCTCCAGCAATCAGCTTCATCATAAGCATCTTTTTATTTCATATCTAATTGACTAAGATATGGGTAAGCGATATTTGTTGAGCATTTTAGATAAAATAATAAAATAAAATCCCACTTGAGAAAAGGGGGAATAAAATTTAAGAAATATTGTAATGTCATACAATTGTTATAAAATTAAATTTTCTTAATGGTTAACCGTTGAAAAAATAGTCGTCATTCATCGATGTAATTTGTTGATAGTTGATGCGTGGTGCGTTTATGTGATAACAATACAAAATTAGAATATCGACGTCCAAATTAGGACGTGAGAATTTAATGTCCAACTTGTACTGCGTCAAATTTTGAATCTTTTATGAGAATTATCTTAGGCACTGAGATTAGCAAGGAAGGCGTAATAACTTGATACAATACCCACAAAAGCAATAATATATTGTTAATTGCAAAATTAAGAACATTTATCGGAGTTCATCACTTTGCATTCCTGAGCACATCAGAGACTCGGATCGGTATACTTATCTCTATAAGACTCATTTCCGTTAACTGAACAATAAAATTTAAATTAAATTTTTCAGTTTTTGTACTCAAATTTATATATATTTATAAATTTTTTCTTAATGATAAATCCAAGTGAATAATATAGCGCTAAGATAGTATTGGACGTGCCAATATAAAAAGCTCAGAGCTCTTATTGGAAGTCGGATTATTATCAGCGCAGAAATTTCTTTCAAGTTTTCGTTATCGTTAATCAAGCATATTTTTTCCAGCTTAACGATTAATAAGACATTATTAATATTTCAAGATCATGCCACGTAAATAATTTTAAGCAAATATGATTACTGGTTGTTACTTTACAATTGCTTTCCTATCATTGTTGTACGTTTTGCCTGTTGAATTCTTAAACGATTTCAAATATCGGGCAATGGATTCCACGGTTGAGGATGGTGGAAAAAGTTAGTTAAAGTTTATTGAAATCGCTAAAAATAAAATATTTTATCAACTTAAAACTTTAATGCCATATTACCGTTAAGATTATAAAAAAAAGATGCACTTTTAAGTAATCTAAATAAATGCATCTTATATGTGTATGTATATGGAATAGAAGGTGAAAATTGTGCTAAGTTATTCGATCAATACAAGGTGTTGCAGCAGCATTCAGGTGATGTCGGGTGCTTCCCGAATAAGCTGCAAAGAAATTGCTTAAAATAAGAAAGAAATACGTGGACTTATTTATTCAGTGCGGTTTATGTGGATTTATCTACGAAAAAAAATGCAATCATCATTACATAGAAGCACTTTCAGAAAAAGTTTGAATTTAAATATATGGTATAAATATATATGGTTGACAAATAAAGCAAAATTTGTGTAGTATAGATACGTTCTACGGATCAGAGGAGAATCCATAAAAATTTTGAGCAATTTTATTACTTTATAATTAATAATATTTATTTGAAGAATCAGGAGGCAAACCATTATTCTTACATTCATCAATAGATATAAGATATAATTATCTCAAATAAAAACGAACTGAATATAATCAGAGACGACAGATAATAGCAATATTATTATTGCTAATATAAATATATATCAATAATAAATAAATTTAAAAATCCATGTTATTCATTTAATTTAATTGAATAAATCTAAATATAATATAATATAATATAATCATGAATTTTTGTGGGAGTGTTATACACAGGATTGCGTAATTGCATTGACGAGTTTGATGGATGCCAGATTCAATGATTTTCTTTAGCATTGTGACTATGCAACTGGAAAGGGTCTATATTCATTTAAATTATTAAGTAAAACAGAGTTAGTATTAGAAAGCTACTAGATGAAAGAATGTTAAGATTTGTTTCATTTTGTAGCCAATTGAAGTCTGTTCTAAAAAGACTGCTCCATTCGGAATTTTTGTATAAGTCTTGTAGGCGGCAGATTTAGCAGGCTCGTCCGGTCCAAGAGGATGTCTGTCACTTTATAAATTTCAGCCCGCGCGGGAACTCTCACATCATTTACTAAACATATAAAATTATAGAAATTATTGACAAGCAAGTTTAATAGAATTGCAATAATTACATCTATTTTCTCTTTGTTTACTGCATTCCGCATTTCTTTCTGTCAGAACTGCTCGGATTATCAAAGCGATGGCATTTCTTCCACAAATTTAATCACAATAATAGGAATCTAGAGATTGCCAAAGCCAGATCGCAAGTTAATCAGAAGCCTCTTCGGCTGTAATTTCTTTCGATTTTTAAAAATCAGAATTGAACTTAATTCATCCATCCGTGCCATCAATCCAACCGTTCGTTCGAAACTGATTCTTGTCAACGTAATCCTAATTATGATGCATTTCTGACTTTTGATCTAGGGACATCAGCAGACAAATTATATCCTGAAAATGTTGAGTTTTTAGGTTTAAAAACTTGTTTTGTTAAAATAGGTCGAGTTATTGTTTTAATGTTTTTTTTTTGATCCCGCCCCTTCCTCCATTGTTGGTTGTTTCGCGTTCTTGGTGTGTGAATAAAGTTACCGCAATAGGTTATGAGACCAGAGCTCCTCGAGCGCTAAGTTCAAGTTTTCTGAAGTCAGTTCTAACATTAGCAGTACTGTTTTTTAAATAACGTCAAATGGACTCGATGGGAATAAAGATAAAGCCCTTCAGATGCACGAGTGATTGGCCGATATGGAAGAGGCGAATTAGAGACGAAGGTGCAGTTGACGTTATCGATGGCAAGTTGCTGAAACCCGAACTAGCAGAAAACCCCACAGAAAAACAAAGAAAGGCTCACAAAGAAATTTCAGATAAGTTCAGAAAGGCTTACAGTTATGTCAAATCAGTTATAGCCAATGTTGTCTCAGAAGAAACTTATCAGAAAATCATGGATAGAGAGTCAGCAAGAGAAGTCTGGGAGGAGCTGAAAAGAAACTTTGAAGCATCAGCCAAAGACCAACTTTTCCAAATTTGCAGTGAGTTTTTTAGTTTTCGATGGATATCAAACGTAGATGTTTCAGGCCAAGTAGCTAAACTAAAAACACTGTGGAATGAGCTAAATAGTGGCCTTCAAGAAGCAGGAGAAAGGAAACTACCAGAGATGTTGCTCATATGCAAAGTGATGCATATACTGCCAAGCAGTTTCCAAATCTTCAAGTCAAGTTGGCTAATGCTAAGTATGAAAAGAAATCATTAGATGAGCTAGTTACTCAGCTGTGCATGTTTGAAAGAGAGTTAAAGACAGATATGACACACAGCTCAGCTCAGCAAGACATTCTAGTTGCCAACACCTCAAAGCAGAAACACATGTCTGAAAAGCCAAGAGCATTTAAGAAGAAGCAAGTCGGCAACTGTAATTACTGTCATGGAGCTGGTCATTGGGTAAAGCAGTGCAGCAAGATCGCCGATGGAAGACCTGCAAAGAATTCTGCAACAGCATCATCCAGAACAAGTCATGATGAAACATTGAATATTTGTTGTCTTTTTAAATGTAAAAATTGTTGAGTTTTTTATGTTAAAAAAACTTGTTTTGTTAAAATAGTTCGAATTTGGACACCAAGACAAACGTCATGTAAAAAATCTTCTAAAGAGAGAATTGAACATCAATGTTCAGCTTGATACAGAGATATGTGAACCTTGCATCTATGGAAAGGCTCATAGATTAAAGTTTGGAAGAAGGAATGCCACCAGTAAACCAGGTGAACTCCTATCAGCAGACGTCTGTGGTCCTTTCAGTGGAGAATCGTTTAACAGAAAACAATATTTTGTTGTCTTCAAAGATCATTTCAGTAAAATGAGATTCATCACATACATCAGGCAGAAAGCTGGTCAAGCAAGCACTTCAGGAAGGCCATAATGTGAAAGAATTTCTGAGTGACAATGAGGGTTAATTCGACAATGACGAAGTTCGAAATATCCTTCGCAGTCATGGAATCACGCAAAGACTGACAGCACCGTACACACCTCAGCAAAACGGTGGTAGTGAACGTGAAATCCGCACAATAGTAGAAATGGCTCGCACTTTGAAGCACTCAAATTCAGAAGCTGAATTTCCAGTGGCCATGTTGGCAGAATTGTGTTACACAGCTGTCTACATTCTGAACCGAACAGTCAAGTCATCAATAGATGGTATGAGTCCATGGGAAGTTTGGACAGGTAAGAAACCTAGGATTAGTCATCTACGTATTGTTGGTTCTGCTTGTTATGTTCACAGAAACTCAAGAAGTTCGATGATTATGTATTGCTAACACAAGTAGCAGAAGTATATGTACTAGACATAAAAGAACCAGAATCTTATGATGATGCAATAAGTTCTGATAGAAGAAAAGAAATGGATTGATGCAATGAAAAATGAGATGAACTCTCTAAGAGAAAACAAAAACTGGGAAGTGGTTGATTTACTTGAAAGAACAAAAATCTTGCCATGTAAGTGGGTCTACAAGACTAAGTATGACTCTGAAGGTCAAATAGAACGTCACAAAGCAAGATTGGTTGTTAAAGGTTTTAATCAGAAAAAAGGAAAGGATTATTTTGAAACATTTAGTCCAGTTGCTAAAAGTGTGTACCACTTTAGAACTTTACTAAGTGTTGTAGTTGCAGAAGGAATGTCAATGATGCAGTTTGATGTATCCACAGCATTTTTATATGGAGAACTTGATGAAGACATTTACAAGCAACAACCAGAGGGATTTGATGATGGTTCTAAAAAGGTATGCAAACTCAAGAGAAGTTTGTATGGACTAAAGGAAGCTCCGAGATGTTGGAACAAACGTTCTGAAAATTTTTTGTTGAATCTTGGTTTTGTGAAAAGTGATGCAGATCCTTGTCTTTTCATTCAAAAGAAAAAGCATAGCAAAATCTTAGTTGCTTTGTATGTCGATGATGGAATCGTTGCAGCCACGTCAGAATCAGATCTTAGAGATTTCAAGCAGAAATTAGAGAAAGAATTCAAGATTGTTGCTAAACCAGCTACATTCTTTCTTGGAATTGAAATCAACAAACAATCTGATGGCTCAATAAAAATCACTCAGAGAAACTTTACTCAAAAGATTCTAGAGAAATTTGGAATGGACAAATGTCGCCCATGTCCAACACCTATTATTAAATCTGAGAAGGCAGATGATGTCCGTGATGATCAAAACGAGATCAAATTTCCATACAGATCAGCGGTAGGCGCATTAATGTACCTAATGTACAAGACCTGACATAGCGTATGCAGTTAGTATTGTTTCTAGAAACCTAGAAAACCCAACTAGAGATGATGTTGTAAAGGTTAAGAGGATATTTAGATATCTTCAGGGTACCAGAGATATTGGTATTACTTCTAGAACGAACGATACTTTGATATGCTACAGTGATGCTGATCATGGAGGAGACACTACCACGGGAAGATCTACATCAGGTGTTGTTTGTATTTATTCTGGAGGTGCTATCAGTTGGCTTAGTGAAAGACAAACGTCAGTAGCCATATCAACCACTGAAGCAGAAGTAGTTGCTGCGTGTGAAGCTACTAGAGAAGCAATTTGGTTGAAAAGATTGTTAGAGGACATTACTGGATATTCTAGCAAACCAGAAATTTACGTTGATAACGAAGCTGCAATTAAACTAGCTGCGAATCCAGAATATCACAAAAGAACCAAACACATCAAGACAAGACATGTTTTTTTGGTCCCTCCCCTTCCTCCATTGTTGGTTGTTTCGCGTTCTTGGTGTGTGAATAAAGTTACCGCAATAGAAATCAATATCCCCACTTTTATTTTGACTGAAAAGTAACATACTTTAACACATCAGAATATCACAATTTTTATCACTATTTTGTCCAAAATGATACCGTCAAACAAATTAATTTTGTATCTTCGACTATATACTTGACATACAGGAATTAAAATTCGAACGATGACAGAAAGACCTTTGACCTAACACTAACCCTCTTTTTCTAGTAACCGACTTTTTTCTAATACAATATTTACAGATCATCTGAGATCTTAACGGAGCATGCCTGAAATGGTTCCAATACTGTAAATAGGGATACAGTCAAATCTCGATACTATGCCAACCTCGCGTTGATGAGGGATGAGCCATGGAACATTCCATGGAATTTGATTGGTGGAATGATCGTTGTTGACGGAGCGTAAATAAGAATGAGAGTGAATGTCGAGATATCAAAATTGCGAATTGGAGTGAAGATTAGCAAATGTTAACTCAGAGCAAGCTAGCGGTTGGCTGAACAGTCTCAAAAAGCGCCAAATCACAAGTTCTTGACAGTGCAGGGTGAAGCTGAAGCTGGGTGGTCGCAAGTCTGATGTGATGCCGGGATGCTCGGGTGGCATAGTAGCGACTTGACTGTAGCTATGAATTCATAAATGAAAAATTGGCTTTCATTAGAAAAGAAAAGGGATCTCCTTCAATCTTGACTTTTTTAAATAAACTGTAATTTCTGTGATTTCCTAATATGAATTGTTTGTTTTGACTTTTTATAATGATTTTTTTAGGTTTTTTGTATTTCCTATACTTAACATAGACACATGTCATAAGGGACAAACTCCAGGGACATTTTCTGTGCGAAATATAGCTCTCCCATAGACAGGTATTTTTTTTACCTGAAAGGCCAAAAACAGGATTGGACGAAGAGCTCGAAAAGCGTCAGTCAAACATCTTAAGCGCTGCGCTAAATGTGAACTGGCAAAAGCGGCACCATGAATCAATTTTATATGTCGATATTTTGTTATTCTGTTATTTTAAAGAAATTGTTTTAGATTGGAATGGATCGCGACTTCTTTCGCAATTCAGACTGAGCAATGGACAAACGTTTTTCGGTCGTCGCAAAAGGTATTTACCACATCTTTGCCAAAGTTTTTAAAAAGATCATAGAGACTATTATAAATTATAAATTAAAATTATAAATCAGTATATCAGCTATGAATAATCGATTGATTGATTGTTCTAAACCATATTGTAATAATTATGGGTCTTGTGAAGGTCAAGTTTATTGAAAGTCTCTCTCACTCTCGCTATACTTTTCTACATAACACCATTTGTCGAGGTTCATAACTAGAGACTGAATGGAACCATGAATATTAATTAATTAATTAATAATCTGGATCGTGTTGTAACACTTCCTAAATCTGTTCGTCCCGAACAGACATCCATTCGTATTTTCATTTCCACTCCGGGAATACGATCCCTAAATTGTTTCTTGACTATGATAAATCCTTTTGTTTTGCCCTCTTCTGGGATTCCTGTTTTCCCTTTTGTTCCCGTATCCTATAGTGAGTATATCAACTTCCAATTTCATTTCTTGAGTCTCCTTTTCTGCGATTTTGTTGAGATCTTGGAATCTTACTATCATTGCATAGGCCGAGACATTATATCTGCAACCATGTTTTCAGCAACATTAATATGGTGTATCCCGGCAATGTATTCCGCAAGGAATGGTAAACAGCGTTGTTGGATGTGGGTTTTTGATCTCAAGGGTCAACCCTTGAGTTAAAAACTTATGATACAATGATGTGCCTAAAATGTAGATTGCAAGATAAGCATCGAGTAATTCTCTGTAAAAAGTGCCATTTGAGATTTTTGAGTTTTTTTGGAATAAAAAACTTGGTTACTAAAAGCTGCACCAAAAGCTATATTTGAGTCATCAGTTACTTGTTCGTGATGGACGTTGCTGATACCAATAATATAACTAAGGTAGCTAGAAAATGGCTTCCAATACGTAGAAACTTGGAGACCTAAAAGTATTGTGATTTTTCTGCTATTTTCGGAATGTTATAGTAAGTTTTGATCCGCTGAGGCCGGCTTTGAAGTACATAACCTTATTTAAGGTTCTCAAGATGGTTGCTTAAATCTGGCACCGATATCTGTAACGACTGATTTTGAGATATCAGCGATATATACGTTCGATAACAGATTCCCATCGCTACGAATAAAGGATGTTTGAACACATAAGTGACTTTCTCGAAGACAGTAATTGCCGTCCTTTTGGAAGTATTTCGAAGACATCGGATGGACAACCTGCCATTTCTTCATTGCTATGAGGAGTGTCTGCTTCGACTAAAACTAACAATTCCTATAGGGGTTGGCACCCTAAATTAACTAGTCTGTTGGAGCAAGCCAATGGATGGATTATCCATATGGAAATTTATTTATAACGATTCTGTTGGAGCAAGTCATCTATCCATTCCATATTTCCATATGGAAATTTATTCGTCCGAAGAAAAGAAAAACATGTTCGCACATCACGCATCAACGTAACCCGAAGAAATGCTATCGAGATGCGTCTGATAGACCATAAAATATGTAATAAACACATTCATCAGAATGTAATAAAAGGGAAAGGAAAGAATTTTCCGGAGACCCTGGAGACATTTCTCGGACTAAAAATAAAATTGATGGACTAAAAATTATATAGACGTCAGCACTAGTGATCGACCGGGGCGACAATTTTAGCCGGGACCGGGGTAGGGGGAGCGGTTGCCGGGGGCAGCCGGGACCGGGGTTCAGGCGGGCCGGGGTTAGCCGGGGCCGGGGTTGGGGAGGCCATCTATAATAACGTTAACTAACGGTGCTTTTATTCTCTAAACATGTTGTAAACGTCAAATAATATATAAGTATGCTTATTATGTCAAAGAGATCCTGTAAAACCTGTAATAAAAAAAAATTTCACAACGACAACTCTTCCACGCTCCGTTGCGAAAACTTAGAAAAACATTAAATCGTTGATGGAATCTCATGAAAATCAAATCTTATTGAATACTAATTGATTACTGTTTTGTGAAGGCCATAGTGATGTTAGTTAAACGGTAATTTTTTTAAAACTCATAGTTTTAAGGATATCATTCCAGGTTCCAGCCGATGATGTTTATTTAACTCCATCGAGTTAAGGAAACTTTCTCAGGCTCCTTTCGATGGTAGGGTGCCTGCATCTTGTTCAGGAACAGAGGAGGGCCTTTCAAGGAAGGACAACGACCTTTTGGAAGAAGTATTGAGAGAAGAAGCTTCCGAAATTACGGGAAAGAAAGGAAATTTTCTTTCAAAAAAGCGCATAAATAGAACGGATGACCCACTGGCCTACTGGAAAATTTACAGGAGCGAGTTACCAGGCTTGGCGAAGCTGGCAAGGATTTACCTAAGCCCACCTCCCAGTTCAAGTGATAGTGAACGAGAGTTTAAAGTGGCACAGTCTATTCAAAAAGGGAGAATTAGACTGTTGCCCAAAAATGTTGAAACTTTAGTATTCATTAAGTATAACTTAAGAGCTCTATCGTACTCCACTAATTTGCCGGCTGTACCCGAGGACTTTAACTCTCCGAACGATATATTTTATGATTCGTCGGATGATGAATAAATTTTATTTAAGTTGATAGCTAAAAATTCGACTTTTGTTTATCCCCGGCTAAACCCCGGTTGAATTTAAGCCGGGACCGGGACCCCGGTGGTAAAAAAGGCCGGGGTTCAGCCGGGTCCGGGGTCCCCGGTCATTCACTAGTCAGCACCTGTGTCTTCTCCAAATCTGGCTTTGGTAGGGATATGAAGGTTCCTTAGATCTTCCAGAGAGGTTGATTTTAAAATATCTTAAATCACGCTTGTTAAATTGTAAAATCACTCTCGCTACATCCATTTATTCAACTTTCTTAAACTCTTCCTGTCTACTTTTTGTTAATTAAAAGAATTTTCGCCTAAACAGCAATGATCGTAACAATTTCACTAGTCGTTACCTATGTAAGAGAAATGTGATAAATGCAAAATTTGAACTCTAAATATTGTAAAAAATAATTTCCTTTTTCCAAAATAGAATTGGATACAGGCCAGCAACGTGTAGTTGCACTTGTGAAACAAAACTTTTGAAGAGTAATTCGAACAGGCAATCTTTCGGAGACGAACGAATTGCACGAAACCACGAAGAGCAGTTGTTGGAGGCAAAGCAAAGATTTAATTCTCATGAAAACCATCATATTTTGGAAGATACTTACTCGGACAACAATGCTGATAATATAGAAGGATTTGAAAAGTATTTAATAGTTGAATTTGATTTTTTTTAGTTGAATAATAGGAATTTAGTTTAAAAAGTTAGGCTTAGTTTACGCTTCATAGGCGATGAACAAGTGATCTTTAGAAACTACTCTTTAATCCGAGAAAATTTCAACCTATTCATTAATAAAATGTTATTTACCTATCGACCCACGCAATCACAGGTCGCTATATCAAAACCGCTAGAAAACGTTTTGAAACTTAAAAAAGAAGAGAATTTTTTGAATTCTTGAACAGGTATTCATGGCAACAGTTACCTGATACGGAATGCTACAGAAGGTCATGTTCCAGCGATGGCGACTGCTGCAAGAGATATCATAGCTGTGACAAATCAGCAAGAGTTTGCGTAGATTGCTGGCGAGGATTCTCCTGCAAGACTGATGACGATTGCTGCTTTAAATATCCAAGGTGTGAAGTGAACCCAAAATCAGGGGGCAAAGTTGGCAAATGTGTAGATGAATGAAGATTTTGAAATAGTTCTGAAATTTTGAATATTGATTCAACATTATAATGCTTAAATATAGATGACAAAAAAAGCATTGAACACATTTTGAGGAATGTTTTGAATACTTGATATATGAATTAAGAGTTTTTAGCTAATGGCTAAAAAAGAGATTTAATGTATCATTGTGAATGTCTCTTATTTCAATCATTGAACGAGATTCTTAAGAGCATTTAAGATGTACAAGATTATTTCATTTAGAAGTCGAAGGTGACAACATTTAAATCTTTGTAATATATTCTTTCGACGTCTCATCAATTGATCTGAAATTTATGAAAATAAATGTATTGCAGGATTTTATTTACTAAAATGAATTTCTCTCTAGTTGTATTGGTCAAGTAGACGCATGGCCTAATAGGGGGTCGGCAAGTAATCGTTCAAATCTGGCCGTCACATGGTTATTTAATATCGCCTATTGTAATAATGACTAGGCCGCGTTTTCGATCTGATCTAATTCAGCAACACACCGTCCCACACTGCGGTCGACTTTTTTCTGAAAACGTATAAAACAATCTACCTCTGTCCATATGTATTTATTTCATTTCGTGTTAACACTGATGGAATCCCACAATATAGGATTGGGATTCTGCAGGGGAATCTCGAACGGTTGAATCTGTCAGGCTCACAAAAAATTAAAGTAATCAAGTTTAATTAGAACGTTATTGAGGTATGTTATAGGATTGTATGTATTTTTGGGTCGTGTACCTCGACGACCAGACGCGTCCGTGTTTCCGGTTGTGAGTCGCTTGTGTTTTCGTTCGTTCTGATGGCTACCGAGGATAAATCTTTGATGATGGAAGAAATTCGACTACGCGTCGATGAAAGTCGCGAAGAAGAGACTCGCCTTCGCGAAGAAACTCGCCGTCGTGAGGAAGATCTCTGCCGTGCGAGGAGAACTGTCCAAGGGAAGAGGCATTGTTGCAATTGCTCCAGACCCTGAAAACTTAGTATAAAGAAGCCATACAGACAGACAGTAAATCAGATCTACTCCCGGAATTTATGAGACAGATAACGCAATTCAGTTATGATCCTGAGTCTGGGGCGCCAAGTGGATGAGACGTTTTGAAGCGGTTCTAGGAAATCACGCAATGCAGTTGTCGGATGCAGAAAAGTGTCGTGTCGAAGCTGATTGAAGAGGCATATCATAGTTTTACAGATCACATCATGCCACTGTCTCCAAGTTATTTGTCTTACGAGCAACGAACGAAGCTTTGGGGACATATTCGGAGACAGTTTCAGTTTTCAAGAGGACATGCCATGCGCTTGAACATAGTTAATATTCCGAAAACTGGGTGTGATGATGAATGGTGACGCTGGCACGGATCGACACTCTAGCAGTGGAAAATTTCAAATGTCTGATTTACATAACTGCGTTAACTGGATCCAAGTATACCGACATAAGAACCTACAATGCTGTCCAAGCTGGAGAAGCAGGACGGATCTCTACAAGACATGGCAAATGAGTGGTGAAAACATTGTCAGTGTGAGGAAAGACGCCGACATAGTAGACGGCACGCAACAAAGAGAATCCTCGAGAATCATCCAAGGTTGCCTGCTTCATATGTGGATCCTTGTCGCATTTCATGAAGGACCCACAGAAAGGAAATAAAATTCAAAGGTCGAGTCAGAAAAATCAACACAGACCTCAGGACCAATCGCAACTACGTTGATGTTAGCTTCGGAGAAAGGTTATGATGCAGTTGGACTCTGCTGCAGATGTCAACGCAGAGCTGGAGCGTCTCGTGCAACAAGGAGTCCTGAAAAAAGTTGACTACAGCAGATGGGTTACCCCAATTGTTGTAGTGGCCATGAAGAAAGATACGGATCAGTCCGTGTTTGTGCTTCGGAGTCACCTGGCATTTTCCAAAAAGCCGTGGAATGATCACAGGACTTAGTGGCTGTGCGGCATATCTAGATGATGTCATTGTGAACAATTCTAGTACATAACAACAACGTCCGTTTGAAAGAATTGCAGATTGTGGTTTTCGCGTCAGAATGGAAAAGTGCTCTTTCGCAAAACCTGAAATCAGCTTGGGACATGTGGTTTCAAAAGATGGCCGTCGACCAGATCCTGAAAAAATACAAGCAATTGTTGGAATTCCAGCGCCTATGGATCAAAAGCAGCTAAAATCGTTCTCAGGTATGATAAGCGTTTCGTCTTTTGTGCGAGATATGCGTTCAATGAGAGGCCTCCTGGACGAAGGAGAAGGCAAATATGTGTGCACTGCTGAACACCAGAGAGTTTTGGACAAGCTCAAAGAAGTGTTGCAGGCTGATCTAGTGTTAACGCTCTTCGACCCTGGACGAACGACTGCTGCGGACGCGTATGACTATGGAATGGGAGCAGTCATCTCTCATCGCTTCCCGAATGGCACACGCCAGTAGATCATTCACCAACGCAGAGAAGAATTACGGATAGATCGAGAAAGATGCTCTGGCCTTAGTATTTGCGGTAAGAAAATTTAATCGCTAAATTTACTGCAGGCGCTTCCTTTTGTTGACTGATCATAAAAGCCACTTTGTCGACCTTCGGATCCATTGTTGGTAATATCAGTTCATTCAGCAAATCGGCTCCAACGATGGTTGCCTGAGTCTTGCTTTCAGATGATGTTGTCACCGTGTAAGCGATCCAATCACTTTGGTCAAGCCGATGTGGTGTCCCGTTTCATCGCTACAAAGAAGCTGCCAGAAGATGAAGACATCGTCATCGCGAAGATCGAAAGGGATGTCAAAGCAGTCCAGAGTGATGTCATCCGACACTTGCCATTAACAAAGGAGGATATTGAGAGGATGACTGAAGAAGACCCCGAAGTGTAAGAACGGGTCGATGGCCTACCCCAACATTCCGGGGTGGATCGACTCTGCACGCCTTCCACATCCGTTCTAAGGGCCTATCAGGCCACGAAGGTGCACTTTTCATGGGAACACGAGCCGTGATTTCATCAGCCCTGTAAGGCCGAATAGTGAAGATGATGCACGAGGGACATCCAAGAACAACTAGAATGGCAAGGAATTGATAGTGACATCGAAGAGAGTGAGACTTTGCAGTTCATTTCAGTTGGCTGCAAAGATGCCTGTCAAGAATGAACTTACACCATGGCCGAAACCGGATTGTGCTTGGGAGAGGATCTATATTGACTTTATCCGGCCCGATTGAAGGAATGATGTTCCTGATCGTGGTGGACGCCTTCTCCAAGTGGCCTGAAGTTGTGAAAATGAGGACTTCAACATCCACTGCTACAATCAAAGAACTGGGTAGATGTTTGCGCAGCACGGATACCCAAAGATACTAGTTTCGGACAATGCCACACAGTTCGCGGCCAAGGAGTTCCAAGAGTACTGTCAGAAGAATGGAATTCAACCGCCATACCAAACTCATAGCAATTTTTTAAACCGTGTTTGTTTTTCCGATTATAATATTGGAACCATGTGGAGATAAATCTTTCTTCTCTTTTTTTCGCAACCGAGAGAAGACTCAAAATCCACAAAGCAAAAGCAAAATGCTACAGCAAAACACCGGACCGGAATCACACGGCAAATCCGATTCTCTCGTACAGAATGACCAACTTCCCCCCTCGAGCCCGGATGGCTCCCGGATGGTTTCTCATTCCAGGCGAGATCATCAATGAGTGCGGCTATGATTAACCAAGGAGGCCAAAGGAGGACCAAGACTGAGCAATCACAGCAGGATAAGGTCGACTTAGGAAGACGTGAATACTTGGAACGATATGTGGAAGATATCCCCGCTCCGTATTGCCTGCGCTATAAGGTATGAGCAGTTGCCCTCCGCGGACAATCTACAAAGTGGGGCTTGATGGAAGACACCGATTGGCAGGACCGAGACACTGCATCACATTGCAGCAATTGTCCTTGCGAACAGTCCCTACACATGTCGATTACCCGAGAATTGCGAGGGCGCAAAAGCAACACGCACCAAAGCTCGCGCACTATCACAAAGCAGCGAAAGATTTAATTCTTGCGCAAATGCCATGACGAATGCAAAACGAAATGTCAAACTCTTTGGAAAGACGAGAATTCTCGCGGAGGCAAACGACTCGATCGTCGCATCCGACCTAACCGAGTTTTTATAGATATCCACATCAGACTCTCCAACATCAGGTTATGAAACTGAAGTTGCAAGATTCTAGACTCGATTGACCTTTTTTTTTGAAAATTACTTTGATACTTTTTTTTGAGCAGAATTTTCTTTCCGCTTCCTCACAAGAGAACGCTTGCTGAAATCAATCATGGTTTGTTCACCGGTTGGTATTTCTGGAAGTGTGAAACTGCCTTATCTGTATGGATCTCTCTTCAAAAGGAAAATTTTTCTCATTCCAATGACAATAAGGGCGCGGTAGAGGTTAAGAATACCGATTTTCTACCGAAAACAAAGCATAAACAACTCAACAACAACTACATCAAAGAGCGTGCAACACGTCAGATGATATCGTATAAAGTGGGGATTTTAGAACAAATGGTACAAGAACTAAAGCTCTTCTGGAACTAGTTCATTCAGATGTTTGTGGTCCCATGCCAATAGCTGCGATTGACCAAACACCAAATTAGCTCGTGTGAAACGGGTCGATTGGCCCTGCACAAAATAAGTTATTATAATGTTTGAAAAATATGTGAATTTCAAATTAGTCCCATTTTGTTACGAGAACGATTTTTTTCTAAAATACCGGGGGAGACCTATTAGAAGCCGAATTTCACACTTATGTGTTGGATGTGTAATGATAAGGTAGAGAAGTTTAATGAAGTCGATAGTTTATTTTTAACAAATAGTTAGAATGAAGGTGCTTATGCTTCCTTGTGTTCCTTTTCATCTTAGCTCAAGAGATATTTGTAAGCTTTCGCATGTTGCTGATGATTTTATGACGTCGCATGAAAACTCTAGTTTTTGGTGTGCACAATTTTGTTGAATTCCTGAAGAATTAATTTTTCCATTAACAAAAGTTAATGTACCCCGACGTAGTTTTATCAGTTTGGAAAGGTGAACCTGAGTTGGGTATGTATGATTATCAGTGCGATCCCAAACGGAGAACATTGATTAATAATAACGGTGTTATTCGCTGTGGTGCCTAATCATCATGAAGCCATGCTAATGACACCAAATGTAGTATCCTTGTCTTCAGGAGAATTCGATTTCTTCGTTTGTCCCCTATGATGCCTATGATAGTCTAAATGTCCGAGAAGATACCTGAGATAATAGCGTCGAATCTCTTACTAGTTTTCTTCATTCTCGTTGTTTTGTAAGAAAGAAGTAAGAAGGAAGCGTTTTCAAATCACCTTTTGATTTATTGACAGGCAATCGCGTAACGATATAATCCTTTTTATTTTAGATAGGCCAGCGCGAGCCATACAGTTTTGACATCTTCCAGTTCAAGTCGAGGTCTCGACTCTGGCTCATGCGTCAAGCAAGAGGTTGTTATCAAAGAAGATCTTGTCATCGTCCTTCTAAGGAGGGAGTTACGTCAGGGACCTATCTCCAGGGTCCTGACAATGTTTATGTATGTAACTCATGAAGCTAAGGACATCTTAGTCGGGGAAGTAATTATGAGACTTTAGATTTATTTTTTATCACTTTCTCTGTAGGAAGGTGATGGAACATTCCATGGAATTTGATTGGTCGAATGGGCAAATGGGCAATAGGAATGAGAGTGAATTCCAGGGAGTGAGCGAGTTGGAATAGTAGACGTGTTTGATTCAGGTTGGTAGTTTATGTTTTAATGTTATATAGACCTTATTAAAATTGTCGTGTAGATAATCTTAAAATTACCTATTTTCTAGTTATTTGATGATAAACTAAGTAATATTGTAATATTGTAAGGGACTTGAAACTAATCAAA
Source organism: Hirudinaria manillensis (assembly GCA_034509925.1). Classification (NCBI taxonomy): domain Eukaryota; kingdom Metazoa; phylum Annelida; class Clitellata; order Hirudinida; family Hirudinidae; genus Hirudinaria; species Hirudinaria manillensis. The sequence continues at coordinate 6,953,387 of CM067531.1, read as the reverse complement.
GTTAGGTAGAGCTAAACTGTAACGGAGTAAGCCCATTTGATCAAAACCACGATTTTTTTGATGAAGATCTTTCAAAAACAAAAAAACCAGACCAGACATAGGGTATGCCGTGGAGTAAATTGAATCATCGTTATGGAAAAAGCCATTTGACAGAATCATGACACCTTTCTCATTTACCAGAGGGGAATGACAAGCAAAATCTGCACACGACTTTGGAAGCATTCCGTTGGCACGAATTTGAGGTGCTTTTAACTGTTTTGGTTACCGAAAAGCTTCCTTTCGCTGTCGGTTTCGAACACGGAACCACTGAATTCAAATTCATGATAGACGGAAAATCCACGAGATTTCCACGAGCAACCACAGTTACAGGAAAAGATGGACATCTGTTATTACTCCAAAAATATCGAGATCTAAACGGTTTATTAAAATCAAAGCAACAAGACACAATACGAACGAAAACACAAGCGAGGTCGAGGTACACAACAACAAATACATACAATCCTACAACAACATCTTTTATACAGAATATATTATCCATAGAAGAAGGTGGTAAGCTTTTGGTATTACAAATGCGACATGGTGACATAACAGGGTTTTTCCATATTTTTCTTTGCTATCAAAAACATGAACGTGGAATATTGTAACTCCGTCAAATCGATCAAATATATTTTCAAATACCTGAAAAACCACGATATGGCAGTTTTTGTCATGCTACCAGAAAGAAATGATAGAAAGGGGCTCATACATATAGAAGGTACAATATAAACAGCAATGAAGCCGTATGTCATTTTCGATACATGGACGAAGTCCAATTGTTCTTCACTTAGCATCGCATCGAGAAAATGGACAGCGTGTTTATTTCACATCTGCAAACGTACGATAAAAAGCCCCGAGTCCATCGGCTACCATTGTAACTTCTTAAAATGATGCATTTTCGAAAACACTGCTATATTCCAAAGTGCTTAAGTATAAAACGACGTAAATTTTGAACGACTTAAAAAAGGAGGGAGTTGACGGACATATTCAAAAGCATTACTTTTTAGGCAGACTGTATAGCTTCATTACAATCAAGATGAATGTTTATTTCTTCGCATGTTGGTAAATGTGCCCGGTCCAAAATCTTTCCATCAATTTAAATATGTTATTTATTAGAGAACGACCGACCTTTGGATATTTGCATAAATAATGCATGTACAAACCAAATTCGTGGATTGTTTGCACATCATCTCCAACAGAATTGTAGGAGAAATGCAGTTTGTATTTCTGTATGGCTGAAGATATTTCGCGTCGAATATGAAATGAGAATTCAAATATTAATATGGAATTCGTGAAAGATATCTAGAACAAAGTGATTGAAAGCTGGAAATCGCGAACAAAGTTCTCAAACTAGAGAATGCCATCACCGAATAGATCTGCTGTCGCTACTTTCGGTTTGTAATTGCGTCATGTACAGAATGACAACATGCATTTTGCTTATTTGTAATCAAACATACCTAGGCCAACGCTCGTACTAAGAGGTATTTATAATAATATTGTTATTAACTGCCAGGAGTATGTGGTATAACGTTCCTAATTATACGAATTCTAGCAGCAATTCAATCCCAAAATGATCTGGCCTTAGCTCTTCGTGTCGTTCGGGATAATTTACGATATTGCTACCAGGTGGTAGAACCGCTCATTCTGCTTTGAAATTGCCATTAAACATGCAGTTCATTAAAACTCCTTCGTGCAATATTTCCAAAACTTCCGGCGTTGTGGAAAATATTGAGGAAATGCAAACTCATTGTTTGGGATGAATGCACAATGGCGCACAAAAAATCTGGAGGCCATTGATCGTTCAATACAAGTTTTTTGTGAAATCATCAGGCTATTTGGGAAGGTTGTAGTATTGCTTACAGGAGATTTCAGGGAAACTGTTGTGGTGGCGCACCAATAGGAGTGAGGAGCGGCAATCCTATTGTGTACGACCACTATAAATAGCCTCGCGGCTATTCCGTTTTCGCTCTTTGTCTCTCGATGTCGTAACAGCGTGAATAGTGAATAAAGCTACTTAAACGTTTGTCTTAGACTAGTTGTCCTTCGATTGAACGATATAACATATTTGGCGACGAGGATGGGATCGGAGGATAAATTCGTTTCGTTGATGACGATGTTCCTTGAGGAAAATCGCCGCCGTGATGAAGAGTCTAAGAAGAGAGACGACGTTTTGTTGCAACTGTTGGAGAAGATAACGGTATCTAACTCCACAAATCGCCAAGGGGAAGAACTGATCACGGAACTAACCAGCAAGACCCAAATGTTCAAGTTTGACCCCGAATGTTGTGGCGCATTCACAGCTTGGATAGAGTGTTTTGAAGATGCAGTAGCCCCTCACGGATCACTACTGTCCGTCGAAGACGGAGCCAAGATTTTCCTCACGAAACTCGACACAGAGGACTATAATATCCGACCGCAGTCAACAAAATATTTGAAGTACAACGAAATCAGGGAGAACCTAGAATCATTGTTTGGAGATCAGGTCTCTTCCGACGACGCTACAATGCAATTCAAGTGGAGGCTCAAGATTTGAACTTCAAAAGTTACTCTGCGAACGTGAACAGGCTAGCGGAACTAACACAGGCAAACACGATGACAGCAAATCAGTTTAAATGCCTACTGTTCGTTGCGGGGCTGAAGAAGAAGATGTATGCAGAGTTTCGGACAAGGTTGCTTCAAAAGTTAGAGTCGCAACCAGATTGCACATTGAGGGAATTGGGCCAGGAGTGTGAACATTTGGTGTCATTGCGGAACGATTCGAACGTCATCGAAGAGGTTCCGAATGTCATACAAGCAGTGCAGAGAAACAGCAGAAAGAAGCCTCGACCAGCGTTCCCTAGCAAAGAACCTGTCCGACCTTCAACTGCACGGAAATGTTTCATCTGTGACGAAGAGTTGTCCGAAGAAGATGAGAGTGAAGAACATCGAGAACAGCCAGAGGAAAGGAAACAGAAAATTTGCCGAAATTGATTTTGGTGGCACCAAGATTGAAATGCAGCTGGACTCAGGAGCTGATGTTACCATCATCAACTTCGACACTTGGGAGAAGATTGTAGCTCCAGAACTGGACAAATCTTCAGTGACTTTGTCAGCTGCAAACGGCACCCCAATTGAAATTCTTGGTTGTTTCGACGTGCAAGTTCGATGCCAAGGATACTCCGGCCATGGTCGCTGCTTCGTGGCCAAGGAAGTGGATCAACTTTTGGGCATTGAGTGGTTGGACCAGTTACCACCATTTGCTGAAGCCTTCAATGCCATCACAGACCAATTGAAGTAGGGGATCTGACAAAGCAATTGTTGGATGAACACCCTGACGTCTTCAAAGGAGGAACTGGGCCGATGCATCAAAAAGAAGGCAGTATTCAAGGTGAAGGAAGTTGCCCAATCTTCTGCAGTCCAAGGAAGATTCCCTTCGCTGTCGAGAGCCGTGGATGGTGAATTGGATCGTCTCGAACAAGCAGGAGTCTTGAAGAAAGTAGATTACAGTCATTGGGCTGCACCGATAGTTATCATGCACAAGAAGAATGGAACTGTAAGAATTTGTGCCGACTTCGTGACAGGCCTGAATGATGCACTTGAGACACCCACTGCCGACCCCGGAAGAAATCTTCTCGCACCTGAACCAGAGCGCATGGTTCACTCAAATTGATTTGGCAGAAGGAAGTCAATGAAGACTGGTAACGATCAACACACACAGGGGACTGTTCCAGTACCAGAGACTACCCTTTGGAGTCATTTTTCAAGAGGCCATGGACATGCTCGCAGGATTGAAAGGTTGTGCAGCTTACCTTGATGACATCATCGTAACAGGTACAACACAGGAGGTGCACAATCAGAATGTCCATGCTCTTTTCAAGAGGATCGCAGAATGTGGATTCCGCGTTCGAATGGAGAAGTGTTCGTTCGCGAAGAAAGAGATCAAATTCCTGGGAAATCTGATTTGCAAGGATGGACGTCGACCAGACCCAGAGAAAATTCATGCGATTGCCAAAATGCCTCCGCCCAAGGACAAGAAGCAGTTAAAATCCTTCTTGGGCATGATTAGTTTCTACTCTTCTTTTGTTCCCGAGATGCGATCCATGAGAGGACTTCTGGATGATCTGGAGAAGAAAGAAAAATATTTGTGGACTGATGAGCATCAGGTGGTTTTTGACGGTGCTACAGTCTGATCTGCTCGTCATACATGTCAGACCTGAAATCGACATCGTGGTTGCTGCATGTGAGTATGGATTGGGTGCTGTGATCTCACACCGGTTTCCGAACGGAAAAGGCCATAGCACATGCTGGAAGAAGTCTGACAACAGCAGAACAAAACCACGGGCAGATAGAAAAAGAAGCTCTTGCATTGGTTTTCGGTGTTAGAAAATTTCATCGAGTATGGACGACGCTTCTTGCTGTTGACGGACCACAAACCCCTGCTGTCAATCTTTGGATCGAAGACAGGAGTTTCCGTTCATTCAGCGAATCGGTTGCAAAGATGGGAGCTTGCTTTACTCAGTTACGACTTCCAAATTGAGTACAGAAAGACGAGCCACTTTGGACAAGCCGATGCATTATCCCGACTCATTGCTTCGAAGTTGCCTGAACCTGAGGATGTCATCATCGCGAAGATTGAAAAGGACATCAAAAGCACTTCGAGGTGACGTGATTCGCCAATTACCAGTCACACTGATGGACATTTAGAAGATGACTGAAAACGACGAGCTGCAGATGGTTGCGGAAGCTGTGAATTCAGGGAGATGGCCAGACATCCGAACTGGATCACTGATGCATGCGTTCCACAGTCGTGCTAGAGACCTTTCTGTGCATGAAGTACTTTTTCTTGGAATTAGAGCTGTTATTCCAACAGCACTCCAGAAGCGTATTCTGAAAATGCTTCACGAAGGTCACCCAGGATGCACACGGATGAAACTGATAGCTCGAAGACATATGTATTGGCAGGCATGGACAGGGATATAGAAGAACAGGTGAAGAGTTGCAACGTCAGGATGCTGCAAAGATGCCTGTAAGGAATGAACCGTCACCATGGCCAACACCAAACTGGGAGAGGATCCACGTAGATTTTGCCGGACCCCTGGAAGGAATGATGTTCCACATCGTCGTGGATGCCTTCTCAAAGTGGCCTGAGGTTGTCTAGATGTCATCGACAACAGCCACTGGTACAGTTAGAGAGTTAACTAGGATATTCGCACACCATGGATTTTCTAGAACACTCGTGTCAGACAATGGGACGCAGTTCGCATCTCAAGAGTTCCAGCAGTTCTATGAACAACATGGTATCAAACATATCCGTTCTCCACCTTACCACCCGCAAAGCCGTCGAAATTTCCATTTGTTCAAGATGTGGAAAGAAAGGGCACCATGCAAATGATTGCAGACATATCAAGACAGAATGCCATTTCTGTGGTATTATTGGACACTATAAAAAGCATCTAAAAAGAAATTCAAAGAGACGGAAAAGTAGTCAGTCCACACAATTCCAAGCAAACCTCTCTCCGAACCATACAAATTGCAAATTCAGAGTTTTCGAGTTGAACAGTGGAGCAAGAGATAATTTTTGTTCAATCGAAAGGTGGAAGTAGTACTTCTAATACCGTCGAACACAAGATGTGTCCCGGCCCTAATAGACCATTTCACGATCTTTGCGAAGATTTCAAAGACTGTTTCGGAGCAAGAGCTGGGTTTGTCAGAAAATCTTCGAATTGAAAAAAAATTCAAACCGGAAGCACCGCTGATATTCGTCAAAGCGAGAAATGAAGAAGACTTAAATCAAACTCTTAATCTATATAAATGAAAATGCAATATGTGTTCGTATCATGTAAATGTTCTCTGAAAGTACTAATTTTGACACAAGATAGTGCTCGATAAGAGTGTGTTTATTACGATTTAAACAAACAAGCCAAGGCCAGCAAACGCCGACATTATTATAATTTCTGGGATCAGTTCGATTTTACCATAAGTTTTATAATAAAACCTTTCAACCATTGCGTTGACGAGCTTAACCAGGAACTGAAACTGGATGAAGAATGTTCGCTTCAAAAGTTGAATGATATTGTAATAACCCGGGGTCCTCAAACTAATTATGGTAGGTCAGATAGGTATAGTAGCCCTATATTTATATCGCCATATAATTTTAAATAATTCTTTGGGTCATATAATTTCACTGTTATAACAATATCTTGTGAGAAAAGATGAGTATTTGGATAAAACTCTTCCATTAGCAATTGCTTGTGATGCATCTGATGTGGGCATCGGTGCAGTTTTTTTTCATCGTTATTCTCACGAATGTGTACGATCAATCCTACACATTTCGAAGACCCTTTTAGCATCACAAAGAACGTACAGTCCGGTATATAAAGAAGCACTCTCGATCATTTACGCCCTTCAAAAATTTCAGCACTAGATCCTTGGGCGAAATTTCATTCTGGTGACGAATCACAAACCCATTTTGTGGCTGTTCAGCCCTTCAAAATTGACCCCCGTACTAGCGGCGAATCGTTTGGCCCGATGTGCTCTGACAGACGAAAACAACGGCAACGCGGACGTACCGGTTACCAGGTGGGGAGGATCGGTTTAGTGGTGGTTGACAGTTATTCCAAATATTCCCGTGCTTCACTCCTCTTTGAGAATTACTGTGAAGACAACCATGGACTTGAAGATTTTGGCTACCCTCGTCCCAGATGCCCACTTTTATTTCTGAAGAATTTCAAGAATTCCTGAGAGCGTGGCATTACACCTGAAAGGAACACCTTATCATCCCGCTACAAACGGACAAGCGGAAAGGTTGGTGCAGACTTTCAAACAATCTTTGAGAAAATCATGTCTTCCGTGAGGCCAGGCTTTAAAAGTATGTCCAATTCAATAACGACGAACGCCCTTGGAATCAGGCTGCTCTCCAAGCGAATTACTGAATGGAATTTGGAATTAAGGAGAAAATTAGATGCCTTATTACCTTCAATGCCTCAAGTTGTTCAGAAGAGACAAAATATTCAAAATAACAACGGCCTCGCTTCAATCAACTAGCACCTAATTCAGATTCGGAAATCCTTGTTACTTCTAACGCATCGATCCGGGCAAAGATCGCGTCCCAGAAAGATTCCGGTAGAACCGTTCAGGTTCTCAGACATCGACAAGTTCTGATTCGTGCAGTTCCAAAGGGACCATTTAGGAAAAGACAAGTATACAATTGAGACCACGATACGGAGTGGAAGACGGAGACGATGATCCAGGCGAGGTACCGGGTACCATTCTCATTTCAACTTTTCCGAGATTTCAAAGAAAGGTTCAGATGACGCTTCAACCACGGGGAAAGTCCAGGGGAAGGCGAATAGGAAAGTTTCAAGGCCCCATCCCCCCTACGGAAGACGATTTACATTTACTATACGGTGACGCGCTAATTCAATAATATAAGAACGGATTTTAAATGTAAACCTATTTCTTAGAACTACAAAAGAAATAATTATATGCAATGGACCAATGAAGAAATCGCAAAGCAACTTAAAGAATTGGAGGCACGGGAAGATCTATGTCAGATTGGATGACTTCTTAATGATGTGTGTCATGTTACTAGACATTTAATTAAAGATATTTTTTAGTTAACGATTTACATCTTAGGACTACAAGGATATACATAAAGGAATGGTTCGCCATTTCTCGGTCTCTTCCGGAATCAGACCTTGAAAAGCAAGCTCTACATTATAATTATTGATTGTCGTACATATTTATTTAGAAAGGTTGAAGATAAAATACATAACTGTCTAAAAAGACAGTGTTTCTCTTTCTGTGTTTCTCAGTTTACAAAATAAGTGTCAGTACTAGAAAATCTCTTTTGGATTTTTTTTTCAATTTATAAACCTGGGGCCTGCAATCAAATTCGGTCAGCATTATCCTAGATCGACATTTTTTTATGTTTTTACATTAATATTTTTTATGTTTAAATGATTTGTGTACATGACACATATTTATTTGACATATGTTGAAAAAAAAGTGTTTGTTTACCGCTGAAATATGTTAATAAAATATTTTACAATTTCATTTTTTATGTAAATTCGGCAAAATTTCATTATTTTATTTGTATTTATTCGGCTTTATTTAGCATAAACAGCTTATTTCGGTTCAAATGTAATCAACCTGTTAGCTCAATTTTGGACTTAAGCAAGTATTACCAAGAAAAATGATTAAAAATCTGAAAAAGTTGAAGCCTTTAAAGACTTTTTGGAAAAAGTAATCCTCCCTATTTAGTGATGCTCTTAGTCAACTTTGATAGGTGCATTGTAATTAAGCGTCAAATTTTATTGGGAAAATAAAAGAAAAAGTAAAACCACCCTATTTTTCGGGTGCTCAAATTTAAAGGACATGAAAGATATGACCGGCACGCTAATTTGCTTTTTCTGTCAATTTACGCAAATTTGTTTCCAAGTTTTTAATAAGATTTCATTTTCATACTACTCAAATCATGTAACCAGATTTTTAAGGCACATTACAAATTCGTCAATTGATATTGAAATCATATTAGATCGTGAACCAAACAGATGATCAAATTAACAGCTAAAATATAAGCTTTTTGTAATGGTTTTTTTATTAGGCGAAAAATTAGCTTATTATTAAAGCAGAGAATAAACCAATCCAACCATTTGTTAATTCAACTCGACTAATGCAAGTAAATTGAAGAATTGAAGAAATTGTTATCCGTTTTAAAGAAAGTTTTGCTTGTATCTGACCTATTCTAGGATGATGTAGACTTGTCGAAGAACCTTTAATTCAAATTGGATGATAAGAGAAAATAGATATCAAATTTTGCTAAAATAAATAAATTTGGTTACTTCATTCGAAGAACTTCTATTGCACATTCTTGGATTGAGTGATTTCTTCTCTCGGGAATGAAGTCATAGTTCCTCTGCTAACTGTTATTTGCCTCTTTATATTGGCAACGGTTCGTTGGATGGCTGAAGCATCATTGGATGTACTTGTGCTTTTATCCACGGTGACTTGGCTTGCAGTAGAGATGTTTTTATGCATAAATTTGGCTTGAAATGTTGATGTTTCCTTATCTACAAAGTGGATACGCTGAGTAGTAGTAGATTTATCGAGCATGGCTATTTGAGGCATTTCCGTAAAAGAATCCTTTGATTTCACCTCAGCCATCGGCGCTACTTTCAATAATATCACCGGGATGACAACCGTATTTTGTACAATCTCTACAACAGGCAAACTTTTTTGCCATTGACCACATTTATTTTTTTTAAGATCAGTCGGTTCAGAAAGGAGCAAATTGTGCACATGGTGTTCATTATTTTCTGTTTGAGTGAACTGATCAAGGGAAATGAGTTTGAAACTATTATCTTCCTTTATCCGTTCCATCAAATTAAAAAATTTAGTTCTTTCTTTGCATTCATCTCTTGGTACAGATGGAATCAGTATATTTGTATGTGTCGAAATGATGTTCATCTGCTCTTTCACAAATTTCTTTGCAAGCATAACTTCAATGCCATTTTCTTTCATTACTGCATTTGCATAATTGATAGCATTTTCAAGTTTAGTAACACCGCTTTCCAAAAGTTCTTTGTAAGTTTTATTGTCAGATGCTTTAGAAACTTCAGGATGTTTGATCTGTGCGATCAAGTCCCGTTCCTTTTGTCGTATTGACGAAATCATTTCAGTAGCATATTCTCGAATTTTATCCTCAATCTCCTTTACAAATACTTCAAAGTTATTGATATTGTTAATGCTGTCATTCATACTTGTTATCATAGTTTCACATTCTTTTAAGTTATTTAACAATGAAATTTTTCCTTTATCCACAATCTCTGTGATCAACGAGACTTCATGATTTTTATGATATTGAAAGGCACAGAGCAGGCAAATGCATTCATCGCAAGTTTCGCAAAAATACTTGATCATTTCGCTGAGATGAACTTTGCAATATAAATCTTTTTCGATGTCCAGCTTAAATAGCGAATGCAAACTCGTTACCTTTGTTATCCTGTGCCGATCGGAACATAGTTGGCACAAGAATTTCGAGCAATCCATACATTTTGCCACTGCCACTAAGGCATTCTGGTCGGAGTCGGTAACTATTTCGCAGTTTCGGCATATTTCACAAATTCTATCTTTTACAACTGAAACTGATGAACGATCAACCATCTTACACAGTTCTTCAAGAAAAGTATTATCTGGCAAACGAGATATACCGCCTGTTGGAATATCAGTTTTAAGAGTACAGACAGGACAAGAAACGACTCGAGCATATAAAAGAAACCTGTAGGGTCGTTTTTGTTGTTCCTCGGTCTCATAGTAACTTTCTAGACATTCGCAACAAAATGTATGTAGACAGTTCAAAGTTTTCGGATTTTTAAACTTTTTGTTGCAAACTCGACAAGTTAAAAACTGTTCGCAGACTTCATCTAAAAACTTTGCGCCTGTAGCCATTTTAATGACTCGTATAAAGATCGAAATGTAATTTCTAATGTTCTGCTGGCGAGCTCGTATTTTATAGACTTCGCTTTAGGAAAGATGAGCAACGCTATGCAAACCTGAAGCTTATGTGAAGTGTTTGCAGCAATCTTGCAAGAGCAACGGTGCATGATTTGTCATTCTTTAAATAAATTTTTTCTCTCATTGCAATTATAGTTGTTTTCTGATTTTATTTATGTCTTTCATTTGGTCTTTATATTTTTTTACATACTTTTATTTAACTTGTTATGAGGACGTTCAAATCTTGCAATCGATTTTTTGATTAATTTCAGACGATTTTTGGTGAACCTAAATTTGGCAAACTTATGTCTTTTGCATGATATTACGTGAATCCATCATAAAATTTAAATTTAGTTAATTTTTAAAATAAATGAATAAATATATGACTACTCTATGACAAATATTAAACACTTATGCCACCTAGATACCACTAGATAACTGGTTTACAAAATTACAAAATAGATTTTTAATGTGCAATGTTTTTTTTATAAACTTGCTTCCTTTTCAGGCCCTTTAATTCATTTTCTTTTCAATCAAACTATTATCGGGTTTCAATACGTGCACTTATAAAAGTCAATACATTATTATAATAGACATAGTAATGAGTCAGCATTGGATGGAAACAAGAACAAGGCGGCATAGTGGCCTAAAAACATTGCTAGCTCTTTTCAATTTTCCGTGGCTAATTGCCACAAATCATTTCTAATTGCTTACAAATAAAGCGTTAATTGCATTTTGTGACACATTTTTACAAATATGCAGCGGTCGTCATATCTTTAAGTGGGTCACATTTTTGTCATTTACTTGTTATTTACTTTCATAAATATTGTAATAACCCGGGGTCCTCAAACTAATTATGGAAGGTCAGGTTTATTGAAAGTGTTCAGATGGCTTGGAAGATATACAATGCCTAATTGTCTAAGTCTTGGAAACTACTGTTTCTCTTACTCTCGCTCTGTTTTTCTATTTGTCTAGTTTCACAACCAAAGACTCTGAATAGTAGCATGACCTTTAATTAATTAGCAATATAATTTAATTATTTATTAATTATCTGGATCCAGGGAGGGAGCCACAAGAAGTTTCTGTGGACTTACAGATCAACACCATGTTTGTCTTCAAGTCAGAAGACACCTGCAGAGAACTGGATTGGCTGACAACTGAGAAAATGCCAACAACCTAGACGATTAGAGATCGACTCACGAAGAAAGAAGTTCCAACTTTGTTAGGGGCGGAGGTGTTGTTGCACGAATAAGAGTGGAGCGCGGCATTCTATTGTGTAAGGCCGCTATAAATAGCCTTGTGACTATTCCGCTCTTTTCGTGATTAGCTAATAATAAATTCAAATTGATAGCATTGGATAAAGATGGTATTATTCTTTCAATTGTTAGTATCAGAGTATCATAGTATCATGATCTCATCGGTAGTATTAGAGTAAGATGGTGTCATTCTTTCATCAAACACAACATCTCTCGATCTAATTGTCCTGTTTAGTGCAACATGTATCCGATATCCATCATCTCCTTCATATCCAACTAATATTCCTTTAACAGCTTTACTTTCAATCTTTGTTCTTAGCTGACTAGGAATATAAGCTTTTGAACCAATTATTCTCAAATGTTTAATTCTTGGTTTTCTTTTGTACCAAATCTAATAAGGTGACTTTCCTTTTATGGAGTAAGATTCTATTCAAAACATAAGCAGCAGTATTTATCAATTCTGCCCAGAGTTTCTGAGGCAATTCTTCATGAGCTAATCTCATTGCTCTGGCTGCTTCAACCACTGTCCTATTTTCTTGTTCCATCTACATCCATTCTGTTGAGACGTGTAAGGTCTGATTCCTTTCGTTTGTAAAATTTCTTTGACTTCATCATTATCAAACTCTCTGCCATAATCACTGAGGAGTTCTGATACATAGAGTATCTATGTCCTGAGTTTTTGATAAGTTCAAGTGCTTCCCTCAACCTGCTCGGAACTTCTGACTTGTTTTTCAAACAATAAACAGATCTAAATGAACTATAATCATCTTAATTACAATCATAATACTTTAAATAGAACAAAATATTTGAAATTCGCATGAGATTCACAAAATGGACCACAAACATTGTGTTAATAATTTCGCCTGGTCAGGTTGCATTTGGCCTTCTTCCAAATTGAAGTCTGTGTGATTAACTGAAAACACAACCTTCGCAAAATTCATCATCATCATCAACATTAATTTTCAAATTATTCTTCAAAAATAATTGAACATGTTTTTTGTTTTGATGTGCGTATCTTGCATGATACCACTGGAGTTTTGAACTGCCAACAACATTTGATTCTTCATGTTGTGGAAGAACAGTTTCAGCCATTAATTTGAGTAAGCCCTTCCCTTCTTCTCTTGATCCAACTGCACTTGTTGATGTTGGGTGTAAAAACACTATATTTTCTTCTTTCATGAGCAGAAAATAAGTTTTTCTTAATACTGGGAACATACCACACATCATTCAGCTCAAGTGGAACAACTTTATCACAAATTTTAGCTTCAAGTGTTACTTTGCCTTTTCCAATGATATCAAGAACCCTTTCATCTACAACATGGAGCTTCTGTGGTTCAAAAAATTCATGATAATCTTAGAAAATCCTTTCTAAACGTTGAATGCCTTGTAGCTTGTTGAGGTAGAAACATTTAACCTTGATTCTATTCTTTAAATGTTCTCCATTTTCTGAGAATTTTTTCTTTTCAGAGAATGTTTTTCTATTTGCAACAAATGTCTGAAGTTTGTTTATTATTTCCTTCTCAGACAATGATCTCTCATGACTACACAAATGAACAGTCAATGAGTCAATATTTCTCTGTACGTTGTTTAACAGTTTCCGGCTTGATGAGAAAGAAAAATATTCACTTGGAAGAGTTTCCAAGACTTTATAAATCAGCAACAAATCTTTACAAAGTTCTGCTAATAATTCTTTCCATACGTTTTAATCTTGGTGACGTGAGTGGCCATGTCGTCTGCATCGTTCTTTTTGTAGCTGAAGAAACTCATGCACAAGTCGTATGCTTTATCTTCTCTTTCAATTCATTCCACATTTCAAACTCATCAGTCATGTTTCGAACTTTTTCGTAAACTTCTTCTGTCATATTGCTCGACATTAAAATCAATGCGCCGCAATCAGTTTCCTTAAACTTTTTGCTCATTCGCTCAAGCTCGGATCGTTCTTCTTCTGAAGCATCATCTACTGGCGTAGGTTTCTTAAAATTTCCTTCAAGAGAATCTCCCAGATCTCTAAAGATGACAATCAACCTGCTTTTCCAATTCGACCAGTTCGATTTTCCTTCCAACGGCCTAATTGAATTTTCGACATTTCCATTTCCGCAGTTTTCTAAGCCGCAAAAAAAAAAACAATAAAAAACGATCTAGCAGTGAACAAATTTATTCGAAGCCTATTCTGGACCCATAACCTGTTGAAATAAACCTCGAACTCAAAGTCCAACCACAACAGCCCATCTTTATTCACAGGAGGAAGCGAAACGATATAGAGTGGGACCAAAAACCAATAATAATTCCAACTAATTTAACAAAACATGTTTTTAAGCATAAAAACTCAACATAAAATAAAAAATGTTAAGGCTGTTATTAACTGTACGATGTTTGAGAACTTTAATTAGTGATGTAACTTAGTTAACCCGCATTCAGCCCTCGCAGGCCCCCCGGGATGTGTTTGCTGGGTAGGTTTTGACAATGAAAATGGGCGATTTTGTCTTGTAGTGTTGCTAAACATTCACGTTTATTTTATTTTGTTTGATACCAGATAATCAACATTTATTTACGAATAATTATTGGAAAATATCAATTTTAGTTAAATATGTACAAAATATTAATTTTAAAACAATTAAAAGTAGTAAAACACAGCCCTTCTGCATGGCTTATTCCCTGCTGAGGTTTGTAAACATTGCCACATGGCACTGTTTAATAATTGTTTAATGAAAATTATATTTTTATATTCCCCGAATCTGTGCCTGGTAAAATCGAGTGGTAAAATATTTTTAACAACGAACTTTCGGTCGTAACAACTAATGTGTTGAGTTACGCTTGTATCTCTCTTGGCTGAAAGTGGAAGTTTTTTTACCTTGGGCATCCAAGGGTTAGAATTTTAAAACTTCGAAAATATGGGCCACCCTAATCAGGACACGGCAATCCAAGCCAAGGAAGATTTAAGTAATGACAGGGCGCCGGAAAACCAAGGTTTCCCTTTAGTAGTAATGAAAACTAAAGTAGCGAGGGGATGGGAACCACACGGGAAGATACAGAAGAGTAAGCGGTAAACTTATGGCTATAAGTCGCTGAACACTTTCAACAAGAGGAAGTATGACCATGTGTCGCCGCTCCTTTACGAGCTTCACTGGTTGCGCATTCACCAGCGCATCGACTATAAGATAGCCACGCTGGTCTTCCTGGGCCGCTCACCGTCCTACCTGCCATTCACCCAAAGCGCACGTCTCCAGGGCAGAAGCGGCCACATCCAGAGGCTCCCTCTTCTGCCTACACGCCAATCGCGCAACGCTCGAAGGCAGGTCTATCGATGTCGTTGGCCCGAGGATATGGAACAGATTAGATCCCGCAGTGACAACTTCAGACTCAGCCAGCTTTCACTCCGCCCTGCGGATTATTATTATTATTATTATTATTATTATTATTTTATTTTATTTTATTTTTTTTTTTTCCTTTATTAGCCCAGCCAAAAACTCACAAAAAGCAATCAATTCATACAATTCATAATCCGATTCAATAATTTTAGGTCCGCCAATGGGTCTGGGAAATCCCGTCAGACCATTCAAAAAAAGAAAACTTTCAAGTCGATCTTACGAGTCATTGTACATTCACAAATGTCATTCAATTCAACCTCTTTTTTCTTCTTCTCCAGGCGTTATTTTTAAAAGTTCGCCAAATCTTATGGGTCTCCTGCATTGTTTTTATGGAGGTTTATTTCTGATTTTCCGAATTGATTTAATTGAAAATTGAGGCACGATTCCGTTTATGGCCAGATTGATTCTTTTCTTTTCTAACGAGTTCAAACTCAACTCTGCTCTGGCAATGCTTTCCCATCGCTCATCATCATCATTTACGGAAGGAATGACTGGACAATCTCTTTCGTTGTTTTCCTCACTTGATTCCGTAACCTCTCTGTTGTTCGTATCACCAGACTGAGCCCTCAAAATCTTTCGGTAACACGATTGGCGTCTATGGCCCCTGATGGCTGCCAAGGATCGATGTTGAAATCTTTTGTGAGCTTCAATGTTTACATTCTTGTTACCTTCCTGCTTTAATTCAACTTCAATTTTTGCAAGCATATGAGATTCTTCTTTCGACCAGCGACACTTGGAGTAGCTTTTTCCGGCCCTATCTCTGTGATATTCAACTGGATGGGCATGGTTTTGATGAATTTTTAGCCCTCGCTCTGTTTTGAATTCGGAGCCGCAGAATTCGCACTTTCTTGGCGGACATTCTTGTTGTACACTCTCAATATTCGAACAATGGAGACTGTCGTCGTACACATTTCTCGAACGCAACGTTCTAATTAACAATTTTCCTCTGGACTGAATGTCTTCCATATTTCAACCAAAACCAACAAATTGAACGAACTAACTTGAAAGCCTTTGCAAACTGTGAAGTCCTATCAACTAAATGACTAGACAATCAACGAAACTGTTGTTTCTAATTCACAGTTTTATTTTCCCCTTTTTTCCAGAAATTATGCTCACCAACCATGAAAAGATTGGTAGGGGACACAAATTGACCAGATTTCGAAGCAAAAAATCGTTACGTTAAGCAAAAGCAGTAATTTGTAACGAGCAAACGAAATTTCGTCCGTACCGGTCAACCGCTCGAGCCGCACTTTATTATTATTATTATTATTATTATTATTATTATTATTATTATTTATTATTATTATTATTATTATTATTATTATTATTATTATTATTATTATTATTATTATTATTATTACTATTATTATTATTATTATTATTATTATTATTATTATTATTATTATTATTATTATTATTATTATTATTATTTTTTTTTTTTTTTTTTTTTTTTTTTTTTTTTTTTTTTTTTTTTTTTTTTTTTTTTTCCTTTATTTTCTCGGCCAAAAAAATCATCCAACAGCAAACGCGATCATCAAACACCTCAACTAACATCCACTGTCCCCCATCCGGGCCCGAGATCACCCCGGGACATACAACCGCATTCCCCAGCGCCAACAACACCGCGCTATAAACAAGCGACATCAACCATAATCAATCACTATAGTCCAATTCGCCGGCGCCAACGTTTATGAGTTCTGCGCTTATGGAATTTCCACATAAGGTAGGTGTCCAGCAAAACCGATGTTGCCAGGTACATCATGCCGTTTCTGGACAGACCGATGCCCCGCCATGACAAGTAAGATCTGGAGGATATTACACCTCTGAAGTTGCATACAAAGGCGGTTACTATGATCTTCGGAGAGAGAGCACCCCCAGGGTTATTGTTAGACATCCAGATGTGGATGTCTTTGGAGTTATATTTCCCTGTCTTGGATGAGTGGACCTCGTCCAGTGAGGCGGTATCAGAGACAATGGTGACGTCGCATACGATTGAATCGTCCTTACTCCATGCGACTAGGTCAGGGACTCTGATACCTTCCTCAACTGGTATCCTCGGCTCGATTTTGGTGAAGTACCCTTTCTCGGCCAACTTCGTTTCCAGCCGATGGACGAGGTTGTTGTGCCTCTCTCGTCTCGATACATCCATTCCTGGACAAACCTGGAAAATGTGATCCAGGCTCTCGGTGACTCTGCAACCGGCGTCACACTTGGTGTTTACCTCTGGATGATATCTGGAAACCCGGAGATTGCATGGGAGGACGCCTGCTCTGACCTTTAAGCACTTTAAGTAGTCACTCGGGAACAATCTTGAACGCCCATCCGCGATCCATTCACTGATACCGACACCCTGGAAAAAGGACTGGAGTCCAAATCCGTCTACCGAGCTGTAAAGGCTCTCGAGAGTCTCTTCCTTAAGTCGTTTTTTGGCTGACGACTCCGAATTTAATTGCCCGAACTTCCTGTGTTCTCCAAGGACGATGCTGTTGTCCTTTAGAGTGTCGAGCAAGAATTCGTCTTCATTGCTTTTCGAGCGAGCCATCATAGATCTCATTCTGCTGGTTCTGATGAGTGGAACCCACTTTCTGAGCTGCAGTAGTCCCAATCCACCAAATTTCAGCCCCGCATGGAAGAAGGCGGTCGGCGTGTCTTTTGGGAGGCGCAGCCATTGCCTGACGGCAGATCTTACTTTCGTGTCTGCAGCCTTTAGAGATTTCAAAGAGATTTTATTGAAGGTAAGATAGTGCACGAGGCTTGGAATAAGGTTCGATCTTAGGGTGTAGAGTTTTTGATTTGGCTTTAAAGGAGCTCTAGATATTGCATGCAAGGATTTATGCATTCTGTCGCCTAGTGACGCGTATTTCATTTTTGGGCCAATGTCAATTCCAAGATATCGGTAGGTGTCGAGAATGTTCATTGCCTTGATTGGCAGCTGGCTGACACTGAGGTAAGAATCCGGGTCAACAATCCAAGGACTGTTTTTCTTTTGCACTTTCGCTCTCAGTGAAGAACATTTTTGGGCATTCATAATTAGTCCAACTTTTGCCAGAGATTCCTCGACTTGTTTCAACAACATCTTCATTCCAATATCAGTAGAGGATAGCAGGATCAAATCATCTGCGAACGCCAAATAATTGCATTTGACTGATGAACTAACATCGCCAGTCACACCGATGGATTGGTCTACCTCTGACATCACCATGTCGATAACCGCGTTGAAAAGTAGAGGAGACATTGGATCACCTTGCCTGACTCCTCTATTAACTGGTATGTCCCGACTCAATTTGCCTCCAATCTTCATTTGAACTGAACAATCGCGGTAGGCCTCTGAAATGTATCTCAACAAAAAAGGAGGAGTTCCCAATCTGTGAGCCGCTCTTACAATGGACTGGTGTGAAACCGAATCGAAGGCTTTGGTCACATCAATGAACGTGAGATTGAGATTCTGTTTCTGTTCCTTCTTTTTCTGTATGATTGCTTTCACGAGCCATATATTATCCGCCAGGCCATCACCGTGTCTGAAAGCCTTCTGACGATTTGAGATGGACCAGTGTGCGAGCATTCTCTTGCTCAGCAATCGGTGAAATAAACGACCGATGATTGATCCCACCGTAATTGGTCTAAAATCCTCTGGCTTCAGACTTTCTTGTTTCTTTGGAATGCAGGTGACAATTCCTTTCCTGAGTGCATCGGGAGGGCATCCAGTAAATAACCAAATATTATTATTATTATTATTATTATTATTATTATTATTATTATTATTATTATTATTATTATTATTATTATTATTATTATTATTATTATTATTATTATTATTATTATTATTATTATTATTATTATTATTATTATTATTATTATTATTATTATTATTATTATTATTATTATTATTATTATTATTATTATTATTAGCAGAACAAAACACTTGAAGTGTGCCAAGTCCTCATGGAATAAGTTGAGATTCACTTATATTTTCACATGTTGTTATGACAGATATATTGAGGATTTATAATTATCATAAAAAATTAAATAGAGATTATGGGATTTCAAAAAAAAGAAACTTTGGGGTAGCTTCTATCCCCCCTTAGGCATCCAAAGATTAAATGCATGCCTCTCAATAAAAAAATGGTAAACATCAGAAAACATGAAGAAGCCCTAAAATGAGGTCGAGCAAAAACTTTGGTCTTTAATTTTCTTTGACAGGAATAAGCCCAGCAAAATTAAATTAGTGGCGGCTAGATGATTTAATAAATATTTTCATAAAGAATTTGTAAATCAAAAGTATTTCACAATAAATGTTTAAACCTATTTTAAAATAAAAGCCATATCACATGTAGACCTTAGTAAAATAAAATGTTCGGACATTTTGTTCTTTCGCATTTTTATCCTGCCATTACGTTGTGTTTTGGGGGAATGTTAGCGGCGTTTGCATAGCTAGGTACAGTTTGGATTTGAGTTTAGATTCAGAAAGCTTTGTTATCAGGCGATCTGGTCGATTCTGGGAACATATCAGGTGAGATAATATTTTTTTTAGTGTTTGAACAGATTGAACAGTTTTGATTGTAATTGAAAAGTTTCGACGATCAAATATTTCGGATGAATACATTCTAGACGGATAAAGTGATTACAGCATACTCAAATTCAAGTGTTTATTCTAAAAACCAGCAATCAAGACAAGGCCGAACTTTACCAGAACTACATTTAAATCATTGGACATATAGTTTATTCAAACATTCCATCCTTGATAACATTATTGTCTAGTTCTGATTTTTTAAAAACTTAGTATCCATTTACAGATAATTCCATAAGTAATTTTATTCCTTTGATCACAAATTTTACAAAGTGATAGTCTTTTTGACTATCTTCAACAAAATTCTAGACATTTGTTGGAGATATAGCAAATGAGAGGATGCTGTCACCAATTACATATGTTCTGTTACAGAACAGATTTCTGTCAAGGAATTAAATTATGGCATGTACAAGTAATATAAAAAGGTTTACTAGAGGTGGCTTTTATTAGTGTAGGGGATGTGATTGGAAGAGATTTCTAATTGCAAGATTCTCATGTGTAAGGCTGAAGGTTTTTGGCATTGCAAAAAATAAATTGTAAGGAGTTGTGAAACTTACATTTTGAGTAAAATTAAGTTGTTCTGAAGGTAAATTTAAGTTTAAGAGTTGTGATGGACTACTTTGATTTTATGTTATTTATGTGGTATTGTATTTGTTTCCAGTTTGGGAGTGAGAATACAGACATGTCTTCCCCTCTAGGCATTCCAAATAGCTTGTTTTCTTTTACAAGCTCTGCCCTGAAAAGACGACTTGGTTGGCGGCAAGGAGATGAAGAAGAGAAGTGGGCAGAAAAAGCAGTAGATTCATTAGTTAAAAAATTAAAAAAGAGAAAAGGTGATTTGGATGAGTTAGAAAAGGCTCTAAAAAATCCAGGAGTTCCAAGCAAATGTGTTACACTTCCCAGATCCCTTGATGGGCGTTTACAGGTGAGCCATCGCAAAGGTCTCCCTCACGTTATTTATTGCAGAGTATGGAGATGGCCAGATCTTCAAAGTCATCATGAACTAAAGGCTCTTGATTGTTGTCAGTTCCCATACTCATCTAAACAAAAGGAAGTTTGTATTAATCCATATCATTATCAGAGAGTTGAAAGTCCTGGTAAATTACCATTTAGCAGAGTTGATTGACTTTGTTTAATCAATAACTATCACATTATACAGTTCTTCCACCTGTACTTGTACCACGCTGCAGTGAATATCCTAGTGGAATGACCACTTTTTCTCAAGTTAATGAGCAGGTTCTTCCCTTTAATGTCAGTTATCCCCATAGCTTTCATCAAACATCAAACAGTTCTGGACCGTCAAGTCCTTTTGGATTGCCCGGTAAAGAATTTAAGAATAGTGCTGAAATAGTTTTGAAATATGTGAAATACATTTTCTATTTTAAAATTTCTTTTGATTATAGCAGATTCTCCACCTCCACCATACAGAGTTCATAGCTCTGTAAGCCCTCATACTGGAGAAAGTATGGCACCTACAAGTCAGCATAATTCTCTAGAATCACCACTTGCTCCTCTTAGCAGATATCCAGCATTATCCAAACTGCCTTCAAAATACCATGGAAATGGTAAGATAGAACCTGAACATCACATTATGTGTTATTAATAATTAGTCTTAAGTTTAGAATATTTTAAGAGAATAAAAATTATGGCAATTTCTTGTCACTCTCCTCTAATAGGCTCATCCACCTTAACCCTTCGTAATTGGACTTTCAGCATGGCTGGTCAGCTGCTGCTTTCAAAACAAGGCCCTGGTCATTTACTCTTTTAGAAATCTTAAAATTAATAATGAGGAAATCTGACAAGCAACATGAAATTAAGAAAATCTGGTATAGCAAGCCAGTTTAGAACTTCCTTTTGTGAAAAGCCCAACTAACATTACGATTAGCCAGTCCCTGAAAACATCTATCACCTCAGCAAAAACTAACAAATGTTAAACCATTGAACACAGCAATTATTACTCTTTAAAATGTACTTCTTTTAATTTTTAGCATTTGGGTGAGTGAATGGCATTCCTGCATGTGGCAGTAATGGCACAAGCCCTGGGTTTCATGTTCATGGCGAGTGCCCATGGTCGTGTGTATCTCACAAATGGGGATTGATTAATTTAATTTTCAAAGTCATGTTTGTGTATTCAAAAATACATTTGAATGAAATCCCTCAATTGGCTAGAAAGTCTAATTTTTATGATAAAAATGAAATTTCAACAATGTCTAGGGATACAGCAATCTTGTACCTGTTTATACTTGTCTAATATATGTTTGAATTTATTAAGGTATGTATATGTTTGAATTTATATGTTTGAATTTATTAAGGTAATTTTCATTAAATAGAAATGGCAGGTTAATTCATGGGGCAAATTTTATAATTTTCTGTGATTTCCAGAGCTTTGTGGTATGGTAGAGTTATTCTTATCATTTTAAACAAAGGATTTCAATTTTTGTCCAAATACCACTGCCTCATATCCAAGGTATTGGCTCATTTTTGAACCAAGTTGTGAAAGAATTCTGCCACCCAAAGAGAATAATATCTTTGCTTGTCTGGATTCTATCATTGAACCAATACATCTTGAAGTTAAGATGGACAACGGTTACTAACTGAGCATCTATGTCATTTGGCATATCCCAAAATCTTTATGCCTTCCTTCAATGCAACTACTGATGGTTCTACCTGTATCAACCAGGAATAAATATTGTTTTAAAAATTCAAAATTATGCAACTTTGGTATGAAAATTACTAAAAAAATTCAGAGTGTTGGTATTGGTATTACCAATTTTAATAAAGTCGGCAATATTGATTTTGATATTGGCATCAGTGCTACCAATACATTCGCAGAAAAGTAGTGGCAATATTATCACAGCAATTCTGATGCTTCAATATTAACAAACATGTTGATGAATGATTTAATTGTTGATCATTTTTGAGAAAAACTTATAAAAATATCAGATTATACAAATCATTCAAGAAACTGATTTTTATAATTTAAAATAAAAAATAAAAATTTATGAAATGAAAAGCAAAATATTCCTACAGTTTAATTCATGCACTTTTTTTTATAAAAAAATAATCTGTTCTATAAGATGTAGAAAGAGATTAGTCTCACATGATTATGTATTTCTTGCCCATACCTTATTGCTTAAATGTTACTTATAAAGCAAAACAATTCCATCCCAAATACACCTTTCCATTTATTAGCTCTCCGGTTGATTTATTTAGCCCTTAATCATCATTGAGATCTCTGATCCTAAATTTGTTTTTGAATCCTTCAGAAATGACAAAGTTTTAGTAAGATGTATGTGAAGCATTGCTTAATAAGCCAGATGATAGTAGGGCTTTGTTCTGTTTCTTATTTTTTAAATCTTATCCTCTGAGAGAACCTTTGATAAACAGATACCTTAAAAAAGCAAATATAGTCAAATCTCACTACTATATCACCCTCGCTATTATGCCAATTTTGATCGGTCCCAACAAAATTCAATACAAATTAAATTTACTATGTCACCCAGACTATCGCTACCAGGGTCCTGACAATGTTTATCTAACCCATGAAGTTAAGGGCATATTTCCAGTAGGACTTAGTGAGGGATGATTAAGGAAAGTGTTGTTACATGGAATTTGATTTGTGGAATGGGCAAAGTTGAGTGGGAGTGTAAATAGGAATGAGAGCGAATGTTGAGATTTTACGTGAGAATTGTGAGTTGGAGTGAAGATTAGCAAATGTCAGCTAAGAAGTATTTGGGGGGTTTCAATGTCAATAGTACAGCCTGCCAAATTTGTCTTGGAGAGCATTTAAAGTCTTTATTCATATTCGTATTTCCATGTGATATCATGAGAGGGTTGGCAAAAAATATCCAAATATGATGTTTAGTCTTACATGTTTCAAAGTTGCTCATTTCATAATGCTGCCAACTTGCCAAATGTCTACTCGGAAATTTCCTTAAAAGTCATGTTTTTGACTTTTGTGGTTTTTGTTATTGTCACTAAATTCAGAATGTGAGACAAATTTAAAATTAATATTAAATTTTTTAGAAAGTATTAGTGAGATAAACTGATGTGGTTGAGATACAGTGCACCTCATAAAGATAGGACAGGTGCATAGTTTGGTGACATCATTCCAAGCAGTGGAATTATGTAAACCATTTTTTTTATGATATAGTAAAATACTTTACATTTAGAAATTCATCAAATTTATTGTGCAGAAATAATTTAACAAAACACTGGAAATCCCCAAAATTGCACACAACAATGAAGAACACTGTGGAGCGTAAATTTTCAAATTTAGTGGATTTAAATATTTAAATTATGTTATATATGAAAGTCAATAATGAGTTTTGTCTCCTTTCTTCATAATTACCTCTTTAATTCTGTTTTTAATGAATCCAGGAAAGGTTTTAGGCTGTCCTCGTCCAGCTCTTTCCAAAGAGTCTTTCAGCTCTTAAACACTGGAATATTGCTTGCCATTGCAATATATTTTCCTGGCAAGCAATCTCCATATGTTTTCGATGGGGTTCTGGGGAGCAAGATGGCCACTTGAGAGCGTCCAAATTCCTTTCCTGGGAAAAAAGTTTGGTTGATTTTGCCGTGTGTAGAGGGGCATTGTCATGCTGGAAGATGATCCTTTCATTTTCATATTTGTTGCATAATATAAACTAATGATGGTCCGGTGTTTCAACATATTTGGCAGAGTTTTGCTTCCCCTCTAAGAACACAAGTTCTGAAGAACCTTGAGAGGAAATGGCAGCCCAGACCATCACTGAGCCACCTCCAAAATTTCTTTTAAAAAATGAGTTTTTGCATCTTCTGACATCATGCCAATGAAATTTGAATACATCTGGACTGTCCAAGTAAATTTTTTTTTATCTGAAAAAATAACGGACTTCCAGTTGGTGTCCAAATCCAATATCTCCTTTGCCCAGTTCATTCAGAGCTTCTTGTGGGCCTCCATCAAAAGCGGCTTGTGCTTACGCTTAACAAACTTTAGAAAACCACTTCCACGGAGACATCTCAGTATTGATGATCTACTGACATTTAGGTTTAAGCTATTTTTTAGGTCCTTTGTTGAACTGAGCCCCTTGGAAGCTTCACGAAAGATGACTCTTCTCGGCCTTTCATCCAGTTTTTTTGGTCTTCCAGGGGAACAAATCGTTCCATAACTTTGAGGATCACCTAAAAAACGACTATAAACATTTCTAGAGAGATTCATCCTCCTAGAAATTGACAAATTCAAGATTTTAAAGGCAAGAATTTGTCCTTTTTCAATATCATTAAGTTGTTTTCCTAAACCCATCTATAATAACGTTATAGACCTATCAGTATTTTATTCTATAAACATCTTACGGACATCAACTAATATATAAGGAGTCTTATTATGTTGATGAACTTTTGTGAAACTTGTAATAAAAATTTTTCACCAACGGAAGAGATCTCATGCTCCATTGCGTAAAGTCCGAGAAACAACATCAAAAGTGTTTCTTGGTGGATTCTCAGCAATATTCAAATTTTATTGAAAACTAATTAATTACTTTCTTGTGATCGCTAAAATCAGCATTTTGACAAAAGTTTAACGGTAATTTTAAAGATAGATATAGAAATCTTGTGATTCTAGAACCTGTCCTATCTTTATGATGCTCACTGTATTCATTTCGAAGGTAAAAGTATTGGCGATAGTGATACATTTACACTATCACTACTGTTGCATTCATATCAAGAATCTTGACAAGCTTAAATCTTTTTGATATTTGTCAATCTAAGTGCATCTAATTGATGCTTGTTGTATCCTTTCCACTTGCAATTGTGAATGATTAATATATCTGAGATTCATGTATAGTTTATTTATACAAGAAAGTTACAGAGATAACAAACCAAGTATTCCGAATATGATATAATGGTGTATCTATGTAAGCAATAAAGTAGTTTTACACTTAACTTCTACAGGCTTACTGATAACAATGGCAATTTTCTGGCTCTCTGCAGCCACATTGTTTCATCCTAACTTTCAGAGTAGTTATCTCTAACCTGTTACCATTTTTTCAACATTCTCATGAATTTGTAAAGAAATATTTTGAAAAGCAAACTTTATGGAAAACTAGTTGCTTAGAGAAATCAGGATTTCTAGTCTTGACTCGTTTTTTTGTGGCAAGATCTATAGTTTGTATCAGTTTTATTGGCTATAATTTTTTTGTTATGAATCAGTCCTTGGTTGGTAGCCATATTTATTGTTTTGCAACTTTTTTTATGCGGTTATTATAATTTTCGTTTTTTTTATAATTGCTTAAATAATTACTTTATCATACCAGTTATGAAAAAATATTATTTAAATTACTTTTTAACAAAACTCTTCTCAAAAGTAATGTCAAATATGTTTTTATATGTCTTTTGCATAATATTTGAATTATTTTGAATTTCAGAGGTTCAGGCAGTAAATTACCAGGAACCAGAAAATTGGTGCTCCATAGCTTACTATGAATTGAATAATCGAGTTGGTGATATTTTTTACGCATCAGCTCCGAGCATAATTGTTGATGGATACACTGATCCATCCACAAATGCTAGTAGATTTTGCCTGGGGTTGTTGTCAAATGTTAACAGAAATTCAACTATTGAAAATACCAGAAGGCACATTGGAAAAGGTATAATAGACATTAAAAAATGTTTAGTAGGAATTTATTTTAGCAATTTTTTAAATTTATTTAAAATGCTTCTAAACAGGTCTCCATCTTTATTATGTTGGTGGTGAAGTATTTGCTGAATGTTTGTCTGAAAGTAATGTTTTTGTTCAAAGTCGAAACTGCAATTACCACCATGGGTTTCACCCTACAACAGTTTGTAAAATTCCACCAGGATGTAGTCTGAAAATTTTTAATAATCAGGAGTTCGCTCAGATGTTGAACCAATCTGTCACTCATGGATATGAAGCAGTGTTTGAACTGACTAAAATGTGTACCATTAGGCTCAGCTTTGTTAAGGGCTGGGGTGCAGAATATCACCGTCAGGACGTTACGAGTACGCCATGTTGGATCGAAATACACTTGAATGGTCCATTGCAGTGGCTTGACAAAGTTCTAACGCAGATGGGCTCACCTCATAATCCTATTTCATCTGTTTCGTGAACTTTTGTGGAGTTGTTGAGTCAGCCTCACCTTAGATCTGAGATAACTTTTAAGTAGATTTGTTTGCCTAGGTTTAAATGTTAACGGCCTATTGGGAATAAACTGTACATTTTATTTATTTGTTTTATGATGAGCTTTCCTTCGATTGTGTGCATTAATCTAGGCTGTGTTAGTGCTAATCTAATGTTTTCTTTGGCTATGTAGTCTTTTTAAGTTGTTAAAACGTTGTTAGAGTTGTGGATGCATTATTATTAGCTTTGTACTTATTTGATTTGATATTCTTACTGATCACATTCTGGATGATGATATTCATCTGGGTGCTATGAATAATCAGCTCTCTAGTTTTGTATTTTGGCAATATCCGGAAATTTGTTGATATTAGTTTTCTTTTAGTCATTGTGCATATTCTCAATTTATCTATAAAAATGTTTTACTGATGACTTTTAACCAATTCAATTTTGTTAAATATTTATATGTTGACAATCTTTATGGTTAAGTTAGATTGAAAGTCCCAAATAGTTTTTTCAATGTTAACATCCCACATTTGGATACTTTTTACATTTACACCTTTGTCACCATTTTGGCTTGTATAAGAATACTGTAGACTCTGGTTTCCATTTTGGAAATGTTACTTATTATTTGGAGGAAGATTAAGCTACATATCCATGTAAAAATCCGCATCCCCATGTTTTGATTCATGTATAATCATTTTTAAACAATAAAATGAGTGAAACTGTCAAATAATGCTAGCTATTCTAGGTTGGACTGTTCATCGTCGATGGCTGTTCACAGACTTCTCTCCACCAGTGCTGTTCAAATGTGAAAAATTATTTAACAGAAATGGTCGAACATATGCAATGCTAGGAAAAATATTGCGACAGTCTATATCTGTGGTGACGACTTTGTTTAAAAAAACAACGCAAATTTCAAATCGAGGCGTTACGGGAAGTACCAAATTTTCATAAAAGAATTCATCATTCTTTTTTTGGACACGAAAGGCGTGAAATGCTGTAGCATACAAAAAAGATTTTTCGGTGTTTTGTTCAAGAATTCATTTAAATCTCAACCGTTCCTTGTTGTTAAATGAATTAAACGAGTTACTTTTATGCATTGCAAGCATTTCAGGTATCTCTTCGGGGGGGGGGGGGGGAGGGGGTTAGAGTTGTCCCTAGGGGAAATATGAATCAAGCAGGAATAAATTTAAAATGTATCGCTCATGAAATTTAAAGTTTATAATACTTTAACCCTTGGATACCCAAGGTAAAAAAAAAAACTTCCACTTTTAGCCAATGGGGGAACAAGTGTACCCCAACACATTTATTATTGCTGGGCGTCAACCGAAAGTTTATTAATAATATTTTACCAGTCAATAGGCACATGTTCAGGGAATATAAAAATATAATTTTCATTAAGCAATTATTAAACAGTGCCATGTGGCAGTGTTTACAAACGGGATCTTTGTGGAGAGTGGTGCCATGCAAGAGGGCTGTGTTTTATCAATTTTAATTGTTTTAAAATTAAAACTTTGTACATATTTAACTAAAATTGGTACTTTCCCATAATTATTCGTAAATAAATGTTGACTATTTGGTGTCAAACATTACCAAATAGACGTGAAAGTTGAGCAACATTTACGAGACTCATTTTCTTTAACCCTTGGATACCCAAGGTAAAAAAAAAAACTTCCACTTTTAGCCAATGGGGGAACAAGTGTACCCCAACACATTTATTATTGCTGGGCGTCAACCGAAAGTTTATTAATAATATTTTACCAGTCAATAGGCACATGTTCAGGGAATATAAAAATATAATTTTCATTAAGCAATTATTAAACAGTGCCATGTGGCAGTGTTTACAAACGGGATCTTTGTGGAGAGTGGTGCCATGCAAGAGGGCTGTGTTTTATCAATTTTAATTGTTTTAAAATTAAAACTTTGTACATATTTAACTAAAATTGGTACTTTCCCATAATTATTCGTAAATAAATGTTGACTATTTGGTGTCAAACATTACCAAATAGACGTGAAAGTTGAGCAACATTTACGAGACTCATTTTCGTCGTAAAAAAAACCTTGTTACGTCACTAATTAGTTTATAATTATTTTACAGTTAAAAGCTTTAACTTTGTTATTTTCTTCATCTTTTCTTCATTTTTACATTTCTTCTGTCTATCGCACGGCTCCCGCCTTAAGATATATAATTGTATTTATTATCTAAACTTCTAGATAGAAATCCTCAAATAAAATTGTAATATTTTTACAAACTTTAACTCAATATAACTCGATCGCACAACAGTTATTTTCCTCGTCAGGAACACCGTGGACCGGGCCGGCGTTCAGTGCTTCAAAGCGACCGTTATGCTCTCAGGTGAGATATTTTATAGTATATAACACTCCCACAACGGACGTAGTGTTATTTTTTTACATTATAAGAATAATAACCACACATAGAGTTTACAATAAACGAAAATCTAAGCTGTAACTAGTTGATTACTAAAGAGAAACTAAAGTGGCACCACGATTTGTACCATATAAATATATGTGATGTATTTATTAAATTTTATAAGATATAATAGAATTTTGTATGTTGTCATGTGCAATTTTGCAATTATTATTGAAAAATCTGTATATGTGTTTGTGAACATCCGTAACTTTAGTGCCCAATGGGGGTTACAAAAATCTTTTGAACGTTCGTAAAAAAGTCGCGTTTAACTTTTGCCAAAAAATATTTACATGACAATGTAACAGACATGTTGAAGATAATTCTCGCAAAAATTCACGACAAAATTTAAAGAAATGGACTCCAGGATCTCAAAAAAAAAAAACAACAAACCTAGGGGCACAATTGTAACCCCCTTGGGCAACAAAAAGGTTAAAGGAAATAGAATGACACCAGAAGCGTTGATTCATCATAAATATGGGAGGACCTGAGATTCCAAATTGAAGAATTTTTAGACATGTGTCATACTGAAATTATAAGTGATTGTTAGATCCCACTTGGAAAACTGAAATTGATACTCTGGACGAGCGCCGACAAGAATCCTCAGAGAGGTAGCCCCATCTGCAAACGTTTCGGCCCATTATACCTCTGACGTTCTCCGGGGCCGGGCCACACCCGCTGATCAGGCGGATGTTCTTGTCGGTCGAGTCTTTGCACACCTGCCTTCCCCCTCTCTCTCTTCGTCCCACAATACGACGCGCATACGAGACCATCGCCATGCCACGCAACCCTCGCTCACTACAACTCTCGCGCCCGAAACCGACATCGAACTGCCAGCAGAGCTGAGGTACGCAGCTTAAATAGCTGTCATTAGCGCCGACCTTTCAGGGAGCTATGCCCGGAGTCTTCCAATTGGTTGAGCTTGGTAAGCTTTCGATTGGATGGATTTGGCCACTTGTACAGCCGCGTGACCTTTCGACTCGGTCGTTGCCTATAAAAGCCTTCAGCAGCCTTTATACTCGCCTCGAGTAGCGGATCGAGCCGAGAGGTGGTTTTGAGCACTGGTCGGTGGAATGTCCCCGGTTCTCCGTGGGAGACTACCTGGCGTCCCTCTTTGACCATATCCACTGCGACGCCGCCTCAGCAGCCCTGGACATCTTCGCCATGGATTTTGACCTGGCGCTACTGGTTAGGCCGACCTCTCGCAGGAACGCGTAGGTAGACCTTCCGATGAGTCCCCTTGCTCCCACCTCTATGGCGAAGAACCAAACCCTGTACCCCTTCTGTCTGAGGTCCATCGTTAGGTCCAGGTATTTTTCCTCCTTCAGACTGTTGCTGAGATCCATCCTATCCTCCCAGGGCACTGTCAATTCTGCCAGGACGAGTGCATCTGCCTTCGTTGATGACAGTACAATGTCCGGCCTTTTCCCACTTTCTGCTAGCACCTGGGGATAGTGCCTCAACCCTGCGATATCTGCCGCTATCTCCCAGTCGTTGGCAATCTCGAGGAGGTGGCTCCTTTTTGACGTACATCTGTTCTTTGCGAACTGGGAGGCGCCCTCTCGTAGGAAGTATGTCGCTCTTTGAGGCATCGATTCTCTTGCGTTGGCGCTGGAGCAGGCTGTCTTGAGGGCTTCGATTACGGCCAACAGAACCTGATTGTGGCGCCACGTAAAGCGGCCATGCGCCAGGGCGTAGCTGCACCCAGACAGCACGTGACGGAGTGTCTGTCTTTCTCCGCAAAGCGCGCATTCAGTGTTCTGTGCCAACCTCCATCGTTGTAAGTTGTCGCGCGAGGGCAGCACGTCGTAGACCGCGCGAACAACAAAGGCCAGCCTGAATGGGGACATGCTCCACATTTCCTGCCACGTTATCGATCTCTGGAGGACTTCTTCCCACGTGGTCCATTGCCCTTGTTGGGACTGCTGGACTGCCTTGGCTATTCGATCGCTCTCAATTTCCCTCCTCCTTTCCTGGATCACCATCGCAGCTCTAAGTGGAGAGCTCGCCTTTGACCATCTTGTGAAGTGGTTCCAGCCCACGCCGTGACGGTCGCTTTGCACCGGACCTCTTATTTCTTCGAACTTTAGGGCTTCTTCCGACTTGGTGATCTCCTCCTGGGCCTTGAACTTTCTTCCTGATCTCAGCAGCGGCGCAACTTCCCGGATTGATGTATCCGAGGAGTTGTTCATCATCAGCTGCGTTCGGATCTTTCCAATCTTGTATTCTTCGACGATGGATCGAAGCGGAAGGCGCAGTTTTGCGCTCTTGCTGTAGAGAGCAACCGACGACAGTCCCGGCGGAAAACCCAGCCATAATCTTACTCTCCGGCTGTAGCTCCTTTCCAACGACTCGACGGAGGACAGGCCGATCTCATAGATGGTGAGAGGCCATAGGAGTCTTGGAAGCAGAACAAACTGAGACAGCCACACTTTGAATTTTCCTGGCAGGGGGACTTTGTCGATTGCCTCCATCCCTTCCTGAGCGAGCCTTTTGATGGCTTTATCCTGGCATTTGTCGGTCAGGCTTTCATCAAATACCCTACCTAGGCTTTTCACGGGTTCTTCCGCCACCGTTGGTACTCTCTGCCCTGCCACCGAGAAGACCACATCCTCGCGAATTTTGCCTCTGGTGAGGGCGAGGCTTCTAGATTTCGCGGGCTTGAATGCCATTCTGCACCGCCCAAGCATGTCATTTAGCCCGTCCAAGGCCCTTTGCATGACCTGTTTCCTATTCGTGACGAGAGTGGTATCATCCATAAAGGCCTTGATTGGTAGCATGGTCAGTCCCTTGCCGATTCTAGCCTCCGGAATGCTCGGGCCAGCTGTACTGAGGATGACCTGCATAGCCAGCACGAAAAGGGCGGGCGAAATGGCACAACCCATGGCGATACCCACTTGCAACCGAACCCAGTCCGTAGTGAACTGTCCTGTCGTGAACCTCATCTCGAACCCATCGAAGTAATCTTGGAGGATTCTGATCACGTGGTCCGGCACGTGGTGACTCTCCAACGCGTCCCAGATGAGCCGATGGGGTACGGATCCATAGGCGTTGGCCAGGTCCAGCCAGACGACGTACAGACTGAGGCGGTTGCTTTTGGCCTGCTGAATTGCCTCCCACAACATGGTGGTGTGTTCTATACACCCTGGGACGCCGGGGACCCCTCCTTTCTGCACTGAGGCATTGACGTACTGATTTGCCATCACGAAGTGCATGAGCCTCTGGGCCATGATGGCGAAGAATATCTTTCCTTCCACGTTCAGCAGCGAAATCGGCCTGAATTGGTTGAGGCTGCTGGAGTTCTTCTCCTTGGGGATGAAAATGCCCTCGGCCCTCTTCCATTCGTCACTCACGGTACCCGATCTCCATGCCTCCTCGATGAACCCGTGGAGAAGCCTAATGACGTTGGGGCACCTTTTGTATACCAGGTAGGGGATTCCGTTGGCTCCTGGTGCTGAGCGATTCCTTGCCTTTCGCACAATGGCCCTGATGTCTTCAAGGGACGGCGTTGTTAGGTCGAACGCGCTGACAGGCTGAGGGACCGACGGGATGTCTGATCTCTCTTCCAATGGGCTGCTGCGGTGGGCGTCGCTGTACGTTCGGATGAGGTGGTCCTCCAGCACGGTCTGCTGAAAACTGTATGTAAGTGTGGATTCTTTTTTTTTTTGAAATTTTGGAGAGAGTACAATGAAGAGCAACAAGGATGATTAAGGTTCTGGCAAACTAAGTTATAGGTAGAAGCTTCAGACTCACATATCTAAAAATAAGGGGGAGCAGAGTGAACTTAATAGAATCGTTCAAGATATTAACGGGAAGAGAAGATTTACCATCGTTTCTTGGAGGCCATCAAAAACTGTAAATTATACAGGAAGACAACTGGAACTTTGAAAATGGTGATGATACCATTATCAATAACCATTTTTATAAAAACGCCATTTCAACCTCATGCGAACGTAAATCACAATTTTCCTCGCAACAATTCATTGTTCGAAGAATAATTCACATGCGAACAATAACCTCTAAAATATCACAAGGGCTTCGGGTCAACAAAGTTCCAATAAAGGAGTATTTGGCTCGTGGAATAAGTTAGATGAGGAGACCGTGTTTTCAGATTCAGTAGAAGTAATTAAAATAGCACTTTCAAAAATCGATTACTGAATGGAAAACCAGTGGTTTATTTAGACTTTAGCCTGTTTAAACCACTATAAATTGCAATTAATATTATGATAGTTTACATTTCTTATGATAAATTTGATTTAAAGGGGCACACAATGCTCAATTTTAAAGAGTCATGTATAAGATCATTACAGAATTAACTTAACATTTTTTCTTATATTTTGAGCAGGGATTTGAGCAGTCGGAAAGTGCTCAAATTTACTTTTTGGGCATGTTACGACAGGCCACAAAAAAATTTAGAATTTTCGGTGTTTTGTCAAAATATCTCTAAAATCTGATAAAATGAAGTTTCGATAAGTTATTGTCCTTCATTTGTTAAAAGTAATATTTTTCATTGGTGATTTTTTCATCCATTTTCATCCAGGCATTCGAAATCGCCTCTCAATTTTTTATACTGTTATACTGGCGCCTATCGCTATAAACAACTCAATGCCTCAAGTAGATTCAATTAGGATTATAATTTATACTTAACATTAATTTAAATCTGGGAAATATGCAAGCCATTCCATAATTTTCATCCTGGAAAACTATTTTGCTGCCTTTTGCAGGAGTATAATATATTTTTGGAGTATTATCTTGTTGGAATTCATATTTTGTTCCAATAAGAGACAGGACACGGTTTGTAGGATGCTGTCCGTTGTTTCTTCGAGGGAATATCTCTACATAATGTAATAGAATTAACTTTTCCGAGTTAATTTCTATGTCATTATCACTATATTCATCATTGTCACGTTCTGTCATTGAACAATTCGGTATTTCTTAGAATTCTGTCTTTACAAATTGCGTAATTTACCTTTATTTAATCTTAACCTAATTCGATATTCCTAAACAATGAAATTCTTACCCAGACTATCAAGCTATCTCTATGTTTCCTGCTAAAAAAAAAGACAGATGTCCTTTTTCTTTTATGAGGCTATGCTATTAATATTTATACCCATCTGGATTGTCTAAGTTAAATTTTCTCCCATTTGAGCAAATCGCATGCTCCCACTATCCGTTATAACTAACCATCTCTTTCGCCAAAATGGGATATTTTCTTTGTGACGATAATGCAACGCTAGAGCGTCAAAATTCAGCTGACTACTGAAATTTAATTACAGATTTTTGATATGTTGGATATAAATTATAACTTTTATTGAGCTGCTTACATGCATATTCTCTCTATGAAGTCACATTGATCAAATTTCTCTAATTCCATATTTCGTGGTTCTCTGCCAAAACATTCTCTTGTAAGAGTACGATAATTTAAAAACATTTTATTACCTCACTTCCCTCCAACGAAAAGGTCCTCATCAAAATCGTGTACTTCAATTTTGCCAGCCAAATGTTAGTGCCTTGCTAGCCTGAGCAAGTGCGTTCCATCATGATTTGAATTTCAACATCTTCAATAAGCCTTACCAATTACAATTTTCGGTTTGATCCTTTAAACAACTTTTTAGTAATTATAAAACAAGCCTAAAACAAAAGATGTAGAGATATTATATCCAGCCCAAATTGCGTAATTTACGAGTGTAGCTAAACCGATTGAGGCAAAATTTTGCAAAATGCTAAAAAAAAATGGCGATACACTTAATTTTTTTATTTGGGACTTTATTTACATCAGTAGAAGGTGGATTCTCAAAAATGTATCAAAATGCCCAAAGTTTACCTCCTTTCTTTTACTGGAACCAAAATTGTGAATTTCAGCAAAATAAAAATTTAATTCATGTTCTAAAGGTAGAAAAATAGTTTTCCATAATTCCAGGATACAATTTATGGAATCGCTTACATGTTCCCCAGACTTAATATTAAATGCCAATTAAGCTCCATATTTACATTATATTTAAACAACTTACTTAACTTACAGTCGGTATTGTCAACTCACAGCAATAACAATTCGGCTAAGACAAATTTTAAAATTATTCTCCCTAGTTTATCTCCTAAGACTTATCTTGAAATTATTGTTTTGAATCTTCGCGCAAAAGAATAATTCGAGCCTATTTTCGTCCCTGGCAAGATGGCCGGATTTTCGAAAAAAACGTATTTTTACACGATATAGTTGTGGCATATATATGAAACCTATATACAAACACTCCCCTGATCGAGTACTATGTTGTGTCAAAATTTCAAAGAAATTGGTTAAGTACTTTCAGAGAACATTTGCATGTTACAAACGCACATTGCATTTTTATTTATATAGATATGCCATATCTTGTTTATTAGACCCACAAACAATATTCTTCCAGTCACCTATTCATTGCCATCGGCAACAAGTTCCTGAATGTTACTAATTGTCAAAAAGGGTATAATGAATTTCATTCTGTTTTTTTATTTTGTTTCTGCCGTTTTTTTCTTTTTACGTTTTTTACTTATGAACTGCCTTTAAAACACCTTCATAAATGTACTTACTGAACAAATGCGTTCTAACAAGATACGAATTTAAACATCTTTTAAGAAGCTTTATCAATTACAGTTTCGTGTTTGATCCTTTAAACAACATCTTAAAATCGAGACATCTGAAAAATAAGCATAAGTACATACTTAATATTTATAAGTTAATGTAATGTAATGCTTAATATTAGTTAAGCATTCCCGTTAAATGGCGGCGAGTTTCACTTATCCCCATTTAGCCGCATTGCCTGTGGGTTGGGATATTTTTAAATCACCTTCATAAATGTACTTAACCCTACTTCGGGCGCAATTGATGTTTTGCTCTAACGTGGCGAATGCCCGATATTACTTGGCTGTATATCAACAGCTTAATATTTTTCCGTTTTTATGCAATGTTAGGAATCATTTTTTGAAAGGTTTATGCGAATCACCGACTCACTCCTACTAATTATTTTTCTGTTCCTTTGGTTTCTATTAATAAGATTATGTCTAATATTAATAAATATATATAATCTATATATTTACACACACACACATATATATATATATCAAAATAGTCTAATATCAATAAATATATAATAAACATAATTTGCATAAAGTACAGATACACTATTGCCACGAACTCATCCAGAAACCCCTGCAGGCACCATATTTAGTATTAAAATAAAATCTCATAGCATAAAATAATGCAGAAGAGGGTCAAAAACCCGATAAGGATGGCCTTCAAATCCGTTGAAAGTCGGATAGTTTCTTTCATGTTCGGCTCTTGCTGAATCGATCTCGTAAACGTTTTGAAAATAAGACCATCCAATATAAAATAACTCTAAATTAATCGTGACTTTCGGTATCAGAAAGGTATCCATTAATTTAGGATATTTTTAGACCTCCGATCGTTCGTTGCTTCAAGGGAAATAGTCTAAAAATATTGGGTCGGGCTTCAAAATAAGATATTCATTGATCCGGAGCTGATAAGCTCCAGTCTACTTAAGAAATTTATAAATATCATTCTTCTTGCCCCACAATTTTGTTCATAATTAAAAAAATTGTCAAAAAACCCAGTCTAGGTAGCTAGGCTGTGACAAAGACAGCATTTCTAGGGTCAAGACCAAGACTGAGTCAATGGGTGCCCAAGGCGAGGCGAGATAAGTCATTCGAAGGTGCTTCCTCGAGAAAAGTGAGGACGAAACCGAGACTCATACCAATATAGTTACATAATTTTATTCCTCAACTTTATTAAATTTCACAGTTGCTTAAGTTAAATTATACCTAGCTTGAGAAAAATCCACAATGGCAGCTGATGATGCTTTAACTAACATAAGAAATAGACCACAATGACTTGTACTTTCCATTAGAAATCGTATCTTGAACTTCCATTTTTTGTCTTTGAATCGTTGTTTCTTAGTGCCAAATATTACTAAAGCGCCTTATAATCGTACACCATTTTAAAAAACTTTGTTTACCTTAGATGAAATCTAAGCATGTTACAATACTTTCTGGTTCCAGTAGAAGTTTTTTTTGTTAAGATGGTGCAGTCCCTTCCATTTTTGACATAACTATCATATCCACAATATTATTACGGTTCAAACTTTGGACTAGTGAGCCACTTGCAGTGGCAAGTTCATGGCTTAACATCTGAGTGGAGTAAATATTCAAAGAAGCATCACAGCTTTACTTTTGCAAATAAATTCAGTCTTTAATACAAACACACTGGCAGTAATATTTTAGCCGTAATGTTACGAGTAAGACTCATCTCAATCGTAAAATCAGCTCACCCTGATAGTGATGTTTCTTTTCCATGTTGCAATCTTTTGACTAATCCAAAATTACAAAATCAATAATAATTAGATTTATTTTTTTAAATTTGGGATCAAATTGCTCACCGGTGGTTGAAAATTGATATTTGTTCTAATTGGTCTATCATGCAGCTGCATAGTTGGTCTGCAGTTATTTTCCATTGGAATTTTTGGTTCGATCTCGTCTCCTTGCATCAAATCCCTAAGTAATAGAAGCTACAAAAATCCGTATATTCACTGAAATAAATCTATGCTTTTGATCAATATTGGTCTAAATTAACCAACATCATTGTCTGATATATAGATAGGTTTGTTCATGAGAATCCACGTAACTGTTTCGTCGCAACGAGGTTGGGTTAGGGAACCTTCATAAGTTATGAAATCCTCAGTTGTTGGCAATAGAGAATTCACGGAAAATTCCCTAATGTGTATTCGGTCTCCTTTGGGATTTTGGAAGAAATTCAAATTAAGTTAACAGCTTTACAATTAATCAGAATTAAAATACCGTTTTATGCTAACAAAACTATTTATATTTATTGCATGCACAGTAATTTGGAATAAGATTCTGTGTTCTTTTTGGACCCTAGGAAATAAACTATTCTAATGATGCTGTTTGAAACATTCGATTGATCTAGATTGGTAACGAGAATTCGAAAGTAATCTTCAGCCTAATTTTCTAGATATCTTCTTGATAATAATCTATAATCTATTGCGTCTACAATAATCCAGTTAAAATTAAGCTAAACAGCCATATTTTTATCTTCTCCAAGATGAACAAATTCTTATTTGGACGTTGGAAATCCAAGCGTTCAATATTTTAAAGTCCCTGGTGTTGCCTGTCAAGGAATTTTAAGAAATCGTGGACATGAGACGTCCCAAACATCTACATTTCTCAGCTTTTCAGCGAAGAATAAAGCCAACAGATTTAGATAAAACGCAATTTTGTCAAAAAGCCAAAAAAAATTCTCAACGTGAAGTAATAATGAAACATATTCTGTCTTTGCCAGGCAAATGTAAAAAATGTAAAAAATAATCTTTGGATGAATCAAAAAACAAAATAGTCGATGCTATTAATTTTCAGAAATTATCAAGCATATAATAACATAATTACTTAATTAAAAATAGAAAATCAAATTTAATAAAATAAATTAATTCGTAGTGAGATTTTTAGATAATCGTGAGATGTCATAATAAAAGGAGGTTTACCAGTATATTTCACATTTTTGTTGAAATGGTAATTCGATTTTTAGGTCAAATTGTATTTATTTCGGTATATTTTTTTATATGATTATAATTTTATACTTATTCCAAGACCTAGGTAATGGATTGAGATTTGGCGATAATGCTCTCGGGGACCTCAGAACAAAACCAATTTACAAAACATTTGAAACGAAGTCAATATAATCAGAATCTTTTCAAAATTTCAAAATTAGTTTTCCTTTGAAAAAATACCTCTGTATTTGATATGGCCCAGCTTTTGGGTTAAAATTTTGAACTCTTCATTAGAAGTGGAACTTATCTGAAAAATTACATACATAATTACAGTAATGAACAATACAATATTATAAATTTTATTTCTTTGTAGACATCGGGATAGGATAATTGCAGTAATCAATAACAAAATTAAATCGACACATAATGTTAAGACAGGTGCAGAGAAATTTCTCTGGAAAATTCCGAGCAATTTCACTTTAAATCAAAATTAGTTTCTCGAAATATGAAATCATTGCCGAAATTCTCGACGTTGAAATGCCATGCCATCGAGTACAACGAAGCACCCAGGTGTTCAATGAACCTGGGTCAAGAGAACCCGATAACCGACTCCGTTCCATTCTAAAACACAGTGGACGTCTTGAAAAATACCAAAGAAGTGCTCGAAGGTGAGAAGCTCGAGAAGAACAGCAGCAAACCTACTAGGTGCCCAACATACCCTATCAGTCACATTCCACAGGCCAGCGAGAGCCTTAACTAAAATTTTGACATCGGTTCATCTACTAAAATACTATAAAAAACACAAAATATGATTTACATTCTTTGGTAATCGTAGTTTAATTGTAAAACTGTTCTAAATAGCTGGCGAAATTTCTACGGGTTCAAACAATGTTGAAACTTAACAAATATTACGAAGTTAGACCTTTTTTCAAGTTTTCATTCAATTCAGTTTTTTTTTTAGTTTGGCACTTAGTTTTTTTTTATGTTAGCTTGCATAAACATGCATAAAACACGCAATCAAACTTGTTTGTAAAATTATACAAAAATATTTGAATCATAATTTGTATTAACAAGCTCTACAATGTCACAAAGAATTTTTTTTAAACGAATATGCATGAATATGCACATTCTCACATCACCCCACCTTAAATCATTTATTTGATAATTTCCAACAAACTCTTACTTATGTTTGTAAAACAAATATGGGATTTGCCCTTAAATCAAGATTAAAAGCATTTAGAAGCTATTTGCATATATTCTTCATTCATTTTTATATGCCTTTTATGTTGAAAACTATACTGCTAAATAAGTGAAAACTATAAAATTCTTAAATTAATTAAGTTGTATTTCAGCAAAATTCTAAAAAATAGATTGATTTCAGGACTAAAAGGCTTACCTGACAGAGTAATGCAATCATTACTAGTCCATTTGCTGAAGAAACTGCTTGACTCAAATTTCCATATAAATCAGAATTGTAACCTAGAATCTGCAACTATGTTTTTTAATAAATTATTTGTATAAATATAATGAAAATAAAATAATTCGAAATAATTTATTTTGAGTTAAGATTAGTTTCCATCCACTTTAAATGATAAACTTAAGATGTAAACATCACTGATAGCGTGCCTAGATGGAAATGGAACTATGAGCATTCTAGAGATAGCGTTCCCTAGGTCAAGATGGAAGAGAGACATTAAAACTTCAAGACTTGATGAATTACAAGTTTTCAAGTTTCACTAACTGGAAAGTCGGTATCCGGAAAATCTGCCATTTTCGTAATTTTTAAAGTGGAAAATAAATTGCAGTTACTTAACGAGGACGGCCATTTGAAAAGAATTCTAAACATTTAAAGATTTTATTTAAAACATGACTGAATTAAAAATTAAAATTATAAGCCAAGCCCCTCAAATAGTCAATGTTCATTTTACCATACTCTTTTATTGTATTTTGTAGTCTTAGAGAGGCATCTCGATAACATTTCTTCGGAATGGTTACGTTGATGACTGCTACTTGCTGTTTCAACTTGCCCTCATTAAGGGCCTGTTCTCTTTTAAGGACTTGGATAAATTTTCATATGGATGGATGGCTTTCTTCAATGGACTCGTTAAAAGCCCTATGCCAACCCTCACAGGAATTGTTAGCCGAACCGTCGAACCATCCTCCTAGCATCTGCTCGAGATGATGGGGAAATCGTGGTGGTTTTCGGCCATGCCGTTGAGGTCGTCCAATCCGGGCGTCTTCGGAATATTGTAAAAATGGTTGATAATCACCGTCTTTGAGAAAATCAAAGAGATATTCAAAATATGAAATGACATCGGTCACAGGTACAAATACCTATTATTTTTGGCTGGACTTAAGGGAAAATGGAATAATATTGGCACCTATAAAAACATTTTATTAGTAATCTAATCATTTTGTAATTAATTATGTTTCTCTTTTGCATTTGTCCTGCACACATTGTGATAGGTCCAATGTCAGCGCGATGAATTTTCTGTAAACCAGAAACTCATATCTTCCAGCCATTTTAAGATGAATTACGTTAACTGAATACTTTCAATAAACTTGACCACACATTAGTTTATTTTCGAACAACCGGATTATAGAATTATATATTCTGTCCATAAATAAGAATAGGTTAAAGCACTGAATTAGTGCTGGACTGATTTCAAATGCATACAACATTCTCATATAAGTGAATTTTGAATTCATTGAACTACTTTTAAATATCAATTTTTTCATTAAACCTTGCAGATAATTTTTTTTAATGTATGAGAGGTTCAGAGCTTATATTTTCAAATAAAATATTTGTACCTCAAATATGATGTAGCCTAATATATACTGCTTAAAGTGTTTACAAAACCCCATTAATTTCAAGTTTCTTAAGTATTGCACTGAAGCTAAATTCTAAATTAGTACTTAAATTATAATACTTGTGCCAAATTTCTTTTCAATTGAACAAACGATGCCTGTAAATTTGTCTTATTTGGGCCGTGTAAAAAGTTTATATAAAGATGTGCATTTTTCGATGATAAATCCATTAACAAATTTATACAAGCTGTTTCAAATAAGAAAACTATAAAAATAGTATTTCTGTTCAATATTTTAATAAATCGTATTTTTTAACATGGGAAGGAAAAAGCGGATTCCCAGCTGATGACAAAGGAAAAATTCTTGCCCTTGGACATCAATTTTTTCTACAGAAAGATAGTGGGGCATGGAAATGTTTTAGTTCTAGATTTTTATAAGATCCAAAACCTATGGAACACGCTTTGAATCGAAAGGCATCAAAAACTCATGCTCATGCAGAGAAGTCTCTTCCACGAAATTTTTTGAAGAGATTCATTCACCAAATCAACTAATAACACACTTGAAATTTAGGAAATTGTAGCTGGATTGCCTACCATGCCCATACTTTCCCCGTACCACCTTCTACAGCGAAGAAATGCACTCTGTATCCTTCATAGGTCATGTTCGTTGTGAGCTCAGAGTATGAGCTCTTCCTTGAGCGTGTTGCTCTGCTGCAGTCTGTCTTTCCAGGGAAATGTTAACTCTATCATAATGATGGTATCTCTCTTACTGGATGATATTACTCACGGTGCATCGTGAAAGCTGCACTGGCAATTAAACCAGTAGCCAGAAATCGACCCAGGAAGCCGGTAGCTCCCCCTTGGAATGAGGACCGCAAAAAGGCAGTGAAGGAAAGTTCCATTCACTAGAAGAGGAATCGCTTCATGAAGATTCGATCCGTGAAAGCTCACGATGAATACAAGAGAGCAAAGGGCAGAGTTCAAGGGGTCATCAAAAATGCCAAAAACAATGTTGGCAAAGATTCTGCACATGTTTCAACAGATCCACAGAACTGGACACCCTTTGGAGAGCATTGTCTAAAGCAGGCACGACAGTTCATTCTAAAGGTGCTTGCATTCCTCCTCTTTCTTCTTCCTTTTGGACAAGGTAAATACTTGCCAAAACTTTTGCAGAGTCTAGCAGTGTTGTGGGTAAAAGTAATGATATTTATTATTTATTAAGTTATTATTCAGATTCTTTTTGAGGCTAGTGCAATGGCACATTCTTGGTAATAAAGCAGCTTTGTATCTCCAATTCCCAAAGTAGTCCTTAATTATAGCAAGTAATTCAAGATACAACAATCCAGGGAGTACTAATTCGGTAAGTGCGGAAATTCTCTCCTGGACTAGATGGAATCCATTATAAGATGATCCGAAGACTTCCTTTGCCTAGTCTCAAAAGTATCGTCTCTCTTTTCAATCTCTCTTGGTCGTTGGATCAAGATACAACATTGGCGACGAGGATGTCTAACGCTCAAGAACCAATGACAAGTGAGTTATTCATGAAGTACCTGACCTACCAGATGGAAAAAGATCAGAGAGAAAAACAAGAGCGCGTAGAAAAAGAACACAGAGAGAAACAAGAGCAGATAGCGAAAATAGAGCGCGAAAAAAAGGAACAAAGAGATTAATGATCAAGGTGATCCAAGATGGTAAAAGTTCTGAACAAAACCAGATTTCTACAAAAGGATAGAACCATTCGTATACAAAGGATTCACATTTACAGAAGCAGGTTCGAAATAGCTCTACAATTGGTAGGTGGCATAACTTGGCATGATATGGAGAAGAAGGCCACACTTACAACGAAATTAGGACACCAAGAATATACCATTCTGAGGGATGATTTATTACCCCGTAAACTTGATGATTTAAGCTATGAGGAAACAAAAATCCGTCTAGAAAAACTATTTGGCAATAAGAAAACCCTGCAAGAGAAACGGTTCGATTTCGAAAACATACAAAATACTGGTCCATTGGAACTGCCAATAGTTTATGGAGCACGAGTCAGAAGACTGTGTAATGAGGCCCGTTGGGAAACGTACACGAAAGAAATGAGTATGTGTTTACATTACGTATGGGGGTTGAACGATGAACAATACGGTAATGTAAAACACAAATTACTACAGAAGGCAGAACAAGAATGCACCCTGGACGAGTAGGAAATGAGGACTAAGAAATGAGAGCCCGAGATTTAAAAGAAAGCAAAGCCCAGCCTACGGCAATAATCGGGTGATTCAGCAATTGAAGGGAAACACAATTGTAGCTGCCAACAGAAGGTATACTATAGTCAAGTTTGGAAAAATAGCAGTACGAATGCAACTGGATTCAGGGGCAGACGTCACACTTGACACCAAAACCTGGGAGAAAATTGGATCACCAGAGTTGACCAAGCCAATTACAGTAATCGGGGCTGCCAGTGGAACGGAAATTGAAGTCGTTGGAGAGTTCGAGGTTAATTTTTCATGCACAGGGTACCAGGGATAAGCACGTTGCTTTGTAGCCAAGAACAATCTGAGATGGAAACAAGCCTGAAATGTGAGCTACAGGAACAGTTTCCAACAGTCTTTAAAGAAGAATTAGGACACTGCAAAAAGAAGAGAGCAGCACTAGTAGTTAAACCAGGAGCTCAGCCAAAATTTTGCAGACAACGAAATATACCTTATGCATGGGAGGCAGCAGTGAACAAAGAACTTGAAAGACTTGTAAAAGAGGGTGTCTTGAAGAAAGTTGAATATAGTCATTGGGCGGCACCAATAGTTATTGTTCCGAAAAAGAATGAATCTGTCAGGATATGTGCCGACTTCAAAACTGGACTAAACGAAGCCCTTGAAATGCATCGACACCCACTTCCGACACCAGAAGAGATATTTTCCAAACTGAACCAAAAAGCATGGTTCACCCAAATCGACTTCGCGGACGCATATCTACAAATAGAAATGGAAGAGTTAAAAAAACTAGTAACCATCAATACGCATAAAGGACTCTACCAATACCAGCGCCTTCCCTTTGGAGTCAAAAGTGCGCCTGGTATTTTCCAAGAAACTATGGATAAATTGACTGCAGGTATTGATGGATGCGCAGCTTATCTAGACGATTTGATAGTGACTGGCTCAACATTACGAGAACATAATCATAATGTTCGAGAGCTTTTCAAGCGAATAGCAGATTTCGGGTTCAGGGTAAGACTCGAAAAATGTTCCTTTGCCAGGAAAGAAATTACATTCCTGGGGCATGTCATAAATAAAAATGGTCGGAGACCAGACCCGTCAAAAATTGAAGCGATTGCAGGAATGCCAGGCTCCTGGAGACCGGAAACAGTTGAAATCATTCTTGGGAATG
This sequence comes from Hirudinaria manillensis, assembly GCA_034509925.1. Classification (NCBI taxonomy): domain Eukaryota; kingdom Metazoa; phylum Annelida; class Clitellata; order Hirudinida; family Hirudinidae; genus Hirudinaria; species Hirudinaria manillensis. Next base: position 6,908,406 of record CM067531.1, on the reverse strand, counting down.
ATAAGTTATTATTCCTCATTTGTACCCAAAATGAGACAAATGAGAGGGCCGTTGGACAATTTGGAGAAAGAAGAAAAATTTAAGTGGTTGGAAATTCATCAGAAGTCATTCGATGAACTTAAGAAAGTACTTCAGTCCGACCTGCTCCTTACACACTTCGACCCAGACAAAGATATAGTAATAGCCGCAGATGCATGCGACTATGGAATTGTTGCTGTAATCTCACACAGATTCGCTGACGGGAAAGAAAAAGCAATTGCTCATGCGGGTAGAGCATTAACTAAAGCCGAGAGCAATTATGGACAAATTGAAAAAGAAGCATTTGCCTTGGTTTTTGCAGTCAGAAAATTTCACAGATACGTGTATGGTAGGAAGTTCACACTCCTCACGGACCACAAACCACTTCTATCCATGTTTGGATCAAAGAAAGGTATCTCAGCACATGCTGCAAATCGACTCCAAAGATGGGAACTGATCCTCTTGGCGTATGACTTTGGCATAGAATACAGAAGAACCTCAAACTTCGGGCAAGCCGATGCCCTGTCAAGACTGATAGCTACCAAAAAGACCACTGATAACGAGGACTTGATAATTGCAAGCGCAGGTGAAGATTAAACAAAATTACAAGAGATAACCATTAGGCAATTGCCAGTAACCAAAGCTGATATTCATGTTGCGACCCGGGAGGATCCAGAATTAAAAGAAGTAATAGAAGCTGTTAAAACTGGGAAATGGGGCAAGACCAGAATAGGCTCAAAACTAAACGCCTTCCACAGCATTCTACGAGACTTATCCGTGCACGGGGGAGTTTTGTTCATGGGTGCTCGAGCAGTAATACCAGCAACTCTTCGACAAAGAGTTCTAAAAATGTTACACAAAGGTCACCCAGGAATCACGAGAATGAAGATGTTGGCCCGGGGTTGCGTGTACTGGCAAGGAATAGATGGGTCCATTGAGTACACTGTGAGAAATTGCAGTGCCTGTCAAAGGGCTGCTAAAATGCCAATAAAGAATGAATTAGCACCTTGGCCAGAACCAAACCATGCATGGGAAAGAATTCACATAGACTTCGCAGGTCCAATGGAAGGTTCAATGTTTCTGATTGTAGTAGACGCGTATTCAAAATGGCCAGAGATAGTACAAATGAGAACAGTTACAGCAGCAGCAACTATCAGCGAATTAAGAAAGATATTCGCCAGATATGGGTTTCCGATAACATTAGTCTCGGAAAATGGAACCCAGTTCACTTCAGCAGAATTCGAAAGATTTTGTCAATCAGATTCAGTAAAACACATAAGGATTTCTCCTGGCCATCCACAAAGCAATGGTCAAGCAGAAAGGTTTGTAGACACTTTCAAAAAGACCATTCAGAAACTAAAAGGGGAAGGAGTGACAGAGGAGTTGGTACAGAAATTTCTATTAACATTCAGATCTACCCCAAGCCCCACGGGTCCAGAGCAAAGGTCTAGATAGATAGAGGCTTTTTCAGTCTCATTACTGTTAGTTGTCGTCAATGCTAAGCAATTTTCATTATTAACTTTTTTGAGCAAAAATTGGGTCTATAAATTACAAATCTCTTTCGTACACCAGAAAGCAGGAAGAAGGGTTTGAAATTGTCTCCTAATCAGGTTTGGGTCTTATCCTCTCTAAGACCGACATGTAGACAGTTAGATTCTGGCTTGCATCAGAATAAATACCGTTCCATCTTATACTTATGTAGATAAATCTTGCAGCTTGTGCAATAAGTGTCTCAGTACAATAGTGCAGTTCGGCTATGTTTTCAGCGCTATGTCCAAAATTTAAATTAAAGTATCCGTTATTAAAATTATTATATTTGGACATTTTCTAAACAATGCTCTGGCATCTGAGGCTAAACTATATATTCTTAACTACAGGCCATGAACTAAACACGGAATATGAGCAAAATAAGTTTTTTGCAACAACTGAAACTATATCAATAAAATTTTGCGTTTTCCATTATTATAGCCTTAATCTTAGTTAGCTATGTTTTAGTCTGATTCAAGTAGTCTGTTGATATTCAACACTCACACTTTTCTAGCAAAAGCGGACGCTTGTCATCAGTCATCACTAATCAAGTGGCCTGTGATTCCACAATAGGCAGTCTTGGATTGACGTCAATTCAATAACATTTTGATTCTTGTGGTTATACATATCAGCCAGTAATATGTCAAGAAGATAGCACATATTCAGGCATTTTGCAGCGCTCTAAGTAAAACCTGTTCAAGGCCGTCATCTACTTATCGATATTGGTCTGCCGCAGCCAGCTATCCACTTTATAAGTTATACTTAAATGTCAGTTTGTAGTGTCACACTCAACGAACGATCAGAAAACATCAAAACTGACATAAAGTAACGTGCTTAGAAGTAAATGACGAGTATGCGTTCCTGAGCTGAACTTTCTGAAGCTGATGCTTGTTTTGGAGATGGTAACTAAGCGACATGTCAATGTACCACGATACGCGCACGATTTATCACAATATGCCCAATAATTATTATAATATTTCCATCAGTACTTTAAAACCAATATGTTGCTGCAATTTCTCTGAAATTTGTTTGCATTTATTATTTTCGGTCGCCATACTGTTACTTGGGGTAGATTTGCTAGTAATATATTTAAAGTAAGCACAAGGTGTCAGATCGATTACCGCAAAGCCGCTTGTTTCGGAAATGGTAACTTAAATACAAGTCTGGCTTCAGTCCGTTTTCTTGACAATGCTGCTGTGGCTACTAGCAATCTACGAAATAAAATATAGACTGGAAAATAAATCGGAGTACCAGGAAATGGTTTGCATGGCCACCCTCAACTTAGACGGTACTAAACAAACGGTTGGGTCGGCTTCATGCAATCAACTCCAGCGTCAACAAAATTCGCGACATCGTGCCGCAAGTCAGCTCAGGAAGGAAGTGCAACAAAGTATGCAAGGGCATTCGACAACATGGGAAGACGTCATCCAAAAATCCATCACAAGTTAAGACAATGGAAGGAAAATGGCAAACGTCGCCCTTCCGTTTGACATTCTTGGTAAGACTTTCTAGTCTCGTCACTTTGACATGTGCTTTAATCATGACCTTTTAAGGACTTTTTAGTACCTTTTCACCGATTTTTTTAAGACCGAAATTGAATTTCTCAATTTATTTTTCATCTAAACAATCTGGATGCAATTGTGTCGTTCATGATTAAACCAGTAAGAGAAGACGAAAGATAATACGAAAAAGGAACTAGTAAAGTGAAAGGGACAAAAAGAAAATTACGAAAACTAAGAAGATAAAATAGGCATGAATTTTTGTAAATGAAAGATTTTATTACATTTATTTTCGGTAAAAATAGATTAACATCCTCGCTGTAATAGTGAAATTGCCTTTTATTCCCTTGTTTTACCGTTAATTTTGATTCCTTACACACGATACTACCGCTAATTTGACTCCATCCGGGTTTAACGCGGTAAAAATGTATTTCTCCGCAATATGTTACTAAAAATTGCAACACTAACGCGGTCTCCACTACATGGATTTAGCTTATAAAATTATAATAAAGTCTCAGAGAAAAGACATTTATTTTATAAAAAAAAGTTCGTATGTCCTCAGTCCCGATATTGAAAGAATGTCGCGAGATATTGTTCACAAACTTTATATGCGTTAACGTTTGGTTCAACAAACATATTTGTAAACAACACAGAAAAATCTGGATCAAATATGTGTTTCTGAAAATAATTTTGCTTGTGCTCTCAGGCATCCCTTCTATGCAAATCGCATATTTAAAGAATGTTTATGCGTAATTAAGTATAAGGCACTATTGTTATTTTAATATTCATGGAACTACACAACAGAATTTGTCGCGGTGAAATGCTATGGTCATCAAATCGGGATCAGAATATTGCATGCTAAACGGTTGACTGGTTTAGGTCAAGTCGACGCAAAATAATCAATTCCCTCTAGCCATCAGCAATTGTCTGCTCATTTTCTTTCATAAATCGAGTTTTAAATTCAATGGCAAATTTATTTACTAACTTCAGCTGGAAAGGAAACGCCATTGATTGAATGCTCAGAGCCCATGCTAGACGTGCTTCCAAAGTGAATGATTACTTCTACAATGCGATACTGGTAAGAAAGTGGTCCTCCGCTAACGTTCACGAAAACTTGATTCAATCCATTTGATTCAGATTCTTGAGTTCCATCTTCTAGTTGAAAACGAACGTCTTTTCCAGTGTTTAGAAGGTAACCGTCTGTCTGTCAGAAATTTTCATCATATAGAAAATATTCAAAATTTATTATTTGTTTAATCTGTGACTACGAAATGTGAATTAAGATGATATAGTTCTTTCCCTTTTAAAGCAATAAATCTTTATAGATCTTATTTAAAGAAATTTAATCACTCAAAATATTATAAAGAGTGTGCCTTGTTGCGAAACAGCGAAACTAATCTCAACGCACAGTTCCAGACGGGCTCAGTCATTCGGGCGATATCAGACGTGTGACGCTCGATTACTTTTCAATTTAGAACATCTCACTGACTACTTCCCATCCCTTCCACGCCCGGACGCCTCCATTTCATAGAAGCACCAACTTGTATTTGATATTTTTTCAATGCAGACATTTCTCGATAGAATAAAGCTTAAAAAACGTAATTGTAACATAAATATAACTCCATGTTATCTAAAATCTAATTATTTCGGTTCAAATATCCATTGTCGTTAATCATAAACTCTAATAATTTTATGTAACTCGAATGGCATGAACATGCAAATTTTTGTATTAATAAACCCACGAAGTAAAATTTTTTTTTAAACTTACCTTCAAATCATCCAGTTTAATATTTTTCAAACCCGGATCAAAAAGAAGTTTTTGAGGATCAATGTCAATTGGTGATTGCCTTTTCCCTTTCACGCAAAGGTTCCATTCTGGATTGACAAGACCCCAAAATTCAGGTCCTATATTCATTGTAAAATTGTCATTATATAATTTATTTAATTGGAAATGAAATGCGACATGTTAGTTATGCAAATTTATTCAGTCATTTAATATATAATAAGACCAGAAATTTAATTGACTGTGGAAGTGCGATAAGAAATAAAGACGATGACAACGAATGGTTGATGATCTTGGAGAGGTCGGGTTAAAGGTCAAATTTAAGACCTGCGAGATATCGTGACCCCGAATGCATTCTTTTCTACGTTCCAATTATTTAGTTCCAACGTGATTCCAATTTAATTCGCATTAGAATGCGCGTTAAGAATATTATAGTTAATTTGTTATTCCAATAAAATCGGGTCCACGATTAAAAACTAAGCATCAGCTTAGTTTCAATAAAACTATTTGTGTGTGGTATGTTTAATCTGACAATTATAAAATAATTCATCTTTACCTGATATTCCATTGTAGGTCCACCATTCAGACCATGTAGAAGCATATACTTGTTATTAATAAAATATTATAGATAAAAAGATTAGAATAATTTGAGATCTGTTAACATTTCAAAAATGTTATCTACCTTTCTGGTCTTTTTCCGCCAAGTAGCAAAGAAACGCAAATAAAATTAACTTAGTAAGCATTACAAAAATGAATTACATATAGCGCTCATAAAATTCAAAGTGCATCAAAATGCAACGTTGAGCCTTTTATGGATTAGGATTCAACATAAGGCTATGCGAAGCGGTCCAATTTATAGGTCCCTGATAGTGAAACGCCGTTAACTAACTTTGCAATTTTTCATTTCCCTCATATATTTTTTTAAATTAATAGTGTTAAAAATTAGAAGAGTTTGTAAAAACAAACCTTTGAAACAACAAATCAGTAAAAACATTGCTCTTGGATTAAAGAAATAATTATTGTTAAGCCTAGGAGCAGTCGTCGAAGAGCAGCAAGAAAAATTATTTTTATAACTGTTTTTGTTGTCATTTTAGCCGCTGCCTTCGCAAGCTTTTATGCTCATTGAAATTGTTCATCATTCCAACTTAAAACAGAAATAATCAAACCATTATAAAATTAAAACTTGTATGTTACGAAACACTAAATATTCGTAATCATGCCAATATAGCGTATTTAGTGCTGAATTTCAGATTTATATTAAAGAATTTTTTGTTTCCGAATAATGACGTCACGCGCAACAATAATTAAGGACTATAATCATCGATTTAATTCTTTGGCGAACCCGTCCATTTAAGAGGTACAATGGCTCTACGTGACCGTGTGAGTAGTAGTTCATAAGACAAATTCCATCGAGGTTTTAGCAATTTTTAAATTTTAGATGCATATTTTCGAATATATCCACAAAATAATATTTGTGCATTCAAAATTTATCTGCAGAATTTTGATTCATTCTAACTATAGTTACGAGGATGATATCTCGTTATTCATAATGGCCAACGCAGCATCATCGAGAAGGGGTATTTGAGCGTGACTACGCGCACTCAATCGTTATTTTTCCACACAAAGGAGCATAATTCCTGACACGAGCAAATCATATTCATTGCTATATTGTTCTTTTTTTTACAAATTTTGCATTGATAATTAAAAGTTTCGTAATTTAAGAAAATTAATAAATTGATAATTTTGAAGTGTTAATTATCCCTGTTACTATAAATAATTCGGAAGATAATTTTAATGACATCCTAGAGGTGCATGATGCAGCAGGATTGGGTATTAGTTTTGTTTCATTTTATTTTTTATTTGTAATCGATTGCTTTTGATTTTGAAATCACAAATTGATTTTCTAAACTTAAATCATTATAATAATTACAGAGTTATTTTATTTCTATCTAGTTCTGTTTTTTTTGTGACATACAAAATACAAATTTTTACAAAAGAAAACATGTTTTTTACGCACTGGATCTTCTCTCAATAAGAACTATCGTGTTTTCACCCATATAACATGCGTGTTGTATTGGAATTTACCACACACTCCCACTGAGTATTATAGATACGGTATATTATAGACGAAGTATTTTACATGATTTTGATCGATAAAAGTTGACAAATTTTATGAAGTTGTTTTTTCATTGAGTTTCTTCCAAAGACTAAATCTCTTTGCTTTATGATTGATTAAACTTTTGCTTTCATTATTCCATGTAAAGTTAAAGTTACTTAGGCATCTAGACTAACATGCTTTATTGTAATGAAACTTCGGATCTGTACGATCTGGTCAGTCATGTACGCCATTGAAGCATGTAAACATAAATGTAAATTGTAAATGGAAGCACTGGCTTCACTTTCCCAATAATGGTTCGGTGAATTTTCCGTAAACCCCCAATAATGATAGGAATTTCGCATTTTTGCAAATTCCTCAAAAATCAAACAATGAAATTTATTCAAATGTGGACATTACATCACTTTGACAAAAACAAAACACATTGTAAAATTTGAGCTTCCTATGACTATTAAAACTTTTAAATTGCGTAAAAATGTGTTTTTAGATCACCCAGATTATTGATATGAAGTTTTTGCATATGTGCTATAAAATTTATTTTACAAGGTTCAAATGAACTCCAATGTAAATTTTACTGGTATAAAAGCATGAAATAATGACCAAAAAAATTCACGTTTAGTATGTTAATTACAGTTTAATAAAGCGACACAGAAAGGACTGTGCGGCCTGGATCGACCTAACCAACGCCTTCGGATCGGTACCACACGATCTAGGAAGCATTAGCAACCAAAGGGTTAGCAAGAGAGGCCGTGGCAAAGATTGAGGAATTGTACAGAGACAATTGATTCAAGTCGGTCTAACATCAGAGATCCGAATAAAGAAGGGAGTAAGACAGGGATGTCCATTAAGCCCGATTGTCCTCACCATCACAATCGAGAGTATGATCACGAAGGCCAACTCATTTGCAAAAGATCATAGAATATGAAAATTCACGGATTGGGAATTTCAGTGCTCTCTTATGTCGACGATCTCGTCCTCGTGAGCAAATCTGCAGAAGGGCTGCAAGTCATCCTGAACGAGGTCTGTGAGGAAGCTCAAAGACTAGTACTGCAGTTCCACCCCAAGAAGAGTGCTTCACTTCATGTGAGTGGCAGAAAGCATGACTCCCTTGACACGGACTTCGCTGTCCAAGGTACCGTAGTACTTAGACTGAAGAAGGAAGACCACTACCGACAATTCGGAGTGCCGACGGGTTATAACTCATTCATATCCGTAGAGAAAGCAGTGAACGAACTACGAGAGGATCTGAACAAAATAGATCAGTCATTCCTCTCACCGTGGCAAAAGCTTTTGGCATTCATCACCACCTTCTTCAGCAGTCGTCTTCAGTTCTTTGTCAACAGCGGGTATGTCCTGAAGGAGCACCTCTAGTCGTCAAGTATATAAATTTCGGCGACAGGGATGCCAATAAGCCACGGAGAGCCATACAAAGGCTGGTGGAAGCGCTTCAATTAGGTGGTAAAGCGACACAAAAAAGCCAACGAAAACTTTCAGATGTCGCTCTAGTCCTGGCAGTAACAGACAGCATAAGAAAGTCAATGAGAAACGCCTACAGTTGAAAGTTGAATCCAGAACGGAAAACCGGCAGGGACATCCGGCTGGTTACCAGATGCAACCCAACCCCAGCGAACGTGAGGGGTTTCAAAAGACTGAAATGTTTGAAGATGGGAAATTACTGGCGTTAAGAACAATATGGAGTGCTAGTTAGGTGTGAGTGTGAAAGGATTTTCGTGACCGATAGAGGGCTTAAGACCCATTGATCCAGGACAAATTGCGGGTGCAAGGTAAAAAAACAGTTTACTATCGCGAAGGTGCAGATGAGGTCCGGCGTTTTATCAGATAGATATCGCACCGTAGTTACACCACAGCTCCGAGTTTTAAAAAATCCATTTTAGAGAAGACTCGCTCAACATTTGCTGTTGAGTGAGGTAACCCATAAACTCAGCCAAAAGGCCAAATTGGGGTGGGGGAAGATTTTATTACCAAGTACAAACATAAGGAGGGGTCAATGCTGTAAATGTTCTTTGTTATCCCTCGGCACGTCAGCTCGAAATTCCTCCATTTTGGTGGCTTTTTTCACAAAAAGATAAAATAGTAATTTGTGCAATTCGAGATAATCATTCCTTGGTATCCGAAGAATTCAGCACATTGTAGTTTCTAAAAGGGAAAATGCTCTGAATTTTTCCCGGAAAAGGAAATCATGATTATAAGATGGCCAGCTTTATCACTGGATCTTAATGATGCTGGAAACTCCTCCTCGGAGCTTTCCGACGGGGATCCTCAGAAAAGGTCCCCCATCTTCGAACGTTTCGGCCCTTTGAAACCCCTGACGTTGTCCGTGGGTGGGCCGCATCCGGTGATCAGCCGGATATCCCTGTCGGTTTCCATGTGCGGACTCAAAAGCTTAGGCTTTGGAAGGCTCTCTTTGGCCTCTTTATGCCGTCACGTGCCAGACTGGAGCGACTATTAAAAGCTCTCGTTGGCTTTTTTCGTCGCTGCACTCATCCGCTGAAGCGGCGCCACCTAGCCCCTACGACTCTCAGTGGCCTTCTTTCCGTCATCCCTGCCGCACAACAGTATCGACTTGGGCTTTAAATTTTCTTTCAAGCGGCGCGCGGTAACAGACATTTCTGTCACCGGTTCCGCGCCTCTCGGGCGATGAATTGCAATTCTGAACCCTTTCGCTTTCAGGTCCACCGCCAGATCTGCATACTTTTTCGCTTTCAGCGCATTGCAATAGCATTCTATCCTCCCATGGAACCGTCAACTCAACCAAAATGATGGCATCTGACGACGGTGACATCAACACCATATCCGGCCTATTGCCACTCTCAATCAGCACCTGGGGATATTGCCTCAATCCTTCTAAGTCGGCTGCGACTGTCCAATCGTTTGCCTCTGCAAGGATGTCCTTTCTTGGCGTTTTACATCGCTTTCTACAAAGGTGTGCGCAGCCCTCGCGCAGGAAGTAAATCTTCCGCTGCTTGGAGATTGCGCGCGAGTTTGCTCTGGTTACTGCCGCTTTGGTGGCCTCACACACTTCTCCAAGGACCTGATTGTGTCGCCACGTATACCGACCATGGGCGTATTTGCAGTTGCTGAGCACATGATGCAATGTCTCGGTTCCGTAACAGAGTCCGCATTTGGCGTCTTCTAATAACCCCCACCTCCTTAAATTGTCCTTGGAAGGCAATTGATCATAAATCGATTTTACCGCAAAGGCCATCCGGAGCGGGGACAACTTCCATAAATCGCTCCAGGTAAGGGACCGTTGGATCACGTTGTCCACTTACCCTGTTGTGCTAACTGTATGACCTTTGTGACTCGATCTTGTTCCTGTTTCTGCCTCCTCTCCTGGCCAATCATCGCACCTCTAGTCGATGAGCTGGCCTGGGACCATTTCTGGAAGTGGTTCCATCCCACTGCGTGTCTGTCTGGATAGGACCTCTTACTTCTTCGAACATCAGTACATTTACTGATTCGTTGATCTCTTTCTGCGCTCGGAACTTCTTTCCAGATCTGAGCAGTGGATTAACTTCACGGATCCTGTTGTCCGTGGAGTTACTGAGCATCCACTGCGTTCGGATTTTAGAGAGTTTGTACTCCTCAACGATGGACCTAAGTGGCAGTCTAAGGCTCGCGCTCCTGCTGTAGAGGGCAACCGACGATAATGCTGGTGGTAAACCCAGCCATGTCCTGGTGTGCCGATTGATTTTCCTCTCTAACCCCTCGACCGCCGATAGACCAATCTCATAGATGGTCAAAGGCCAAAGGAGTCTGGGCAGGAGCACAAACTGCAAAAGCCACACTTTGAAACGACTCTGGAGCGGCGCCGCCTCGATCGCTTGCAGCCCCTTACTGGTTTGTGTGACTATGGCGTTCTTCATGCTCTTGTCGATGAGCGAGTCGTCAAACATCCTTCCTAGGCTCTTCACAGGCTCCTGGGGATTTGTTGTCCCGCCACCTCGAAGAACGCGTCCCTGCAAATTTCCCCTCTAACCAAAGAGAGACTCCTGGACTTCGCAGGTTTGAAGGCCATACGACACCATTCTAGCAAGTCGTCCAGCTTGTCCAGAGTTTCCTGAACTACTCGCTTCTTATTCATAATCAGGGTGGTGTCGTCCATGAATGCCTTTATTGGAGGCATGTATACACCCTTACCAATGTGCGCCTCTGGAATGTCGGACCCAACTGCCTTCAGTAGGATCTGCATCGCCAGTACGAACAGGGTCGGAGAGATCGTACACCCCATGGCTATCCCGACCTCCAAAGGAACCCATCTTGTCGTGTACGCTTGGGTGGAGAAACGCATTATGAACCCGTTAAAATATTCCTGAAGGATACGAATAACGGGATGAGGCACATGGTGTGCCTCCAACGTCTTCCATAGGAGTTGATGCGACACCGACCCATATGCGTTTGCTAGGTCCAGCCACACTACGTACAGACTTAACCGGACCCTCCTGGCCCTCTGGATCGCCTCCCATATCATGGAGGTGTGTTCGATGCACCCAGGTACACATGGAACTCTTCCCTTTTGGACAGATATGTCAACGTACTGGTTAGCCATAACAAACTCTGTGAGCCTCGATGCCATTATGGAGAAGAATATCTTCCCCTCTACATTCAGCAGTGATATGGGTCTGAATTGATTCAAATCCCTGGACTCTTTCTCCTTTGGAATATAGACGTCCTCTGCCTTTTCCATTCATCGTGGATCGTTGCGGAAGATCACGCCCCCTCGACGAGGCAATGCAGCAGATACAGTGTCTTGGAGCATCTCTTGTACAGGAGATATGTAACTCCATTGGGTCCTGGCGCTGAGCGGTTTCTCGCTTTTCTAACGACTCTTCTCACCTCCTCGAGCGAAGGAGACGCCATACAAAAGGGGCTGGCTGTCAGCGGCACCGCCGGAATGTCCAGCCCTTCCTGAAGAGCTTCGTGCCGGAGGAGGTCACTATAGGTTCTGACTAAATGTTCCTCTAGTTTTTCTTGCTCTACAGTAAGCACACCCGATTTTGGAGGATCTAACAGCGATCTCCCATACTTATAGGGATCGCTGAAGAAGCTTCTCATAGCTCTCCTCCTCTCATACTTCCTCTTCCGCGCTCTTTCAGCTCCGCGCAAGTCCCTCACAGGTCTTTTAACGTCCTCCCATAGGACGGAGAGTCCTTCTCTCTCATCTTCGTTGGCCACTTTCCACCGCCGGCGGAGCGCCTTTTTCTTGCCCTTTAGGCGGTTAATGTCGCGCTGTCGCCTAGATTCATACGCCTTCTGAGGTTCCTTTGCAGGGATGACCCCAAACTTTCCGACACATTTGTCGTAAATGAAGTCGCTGAAGGACTTCACTGATCCATCCTTCAGGACTTTCTTCAGCCCTCGCTTCAGATCCTCATCTAGTCCTGACCAGCTTTCCTTATCGCTTCCTCGAGGGAACCTGATCCTAGCTCTCGGGGGGTCTTGTCCTGGGCATGAGACTCGGACACACACGGAACTGTGGTGTGACTCCGGTCCGGTGTCGTCCGGCGTTTTATCTACCCTCACCTTCGCGGTACCCTCACCTGTCTCTGTGCCTTGCACCCGCAATTTGTCTTGGATCGGTGGATCTTAAGTCCCCTTTCGGTCGCGAACGTTCTTCCGCACTCGCATCTGCTAGCCGACATGCCATTGTCCGGGGCGTTAGTCGTATTCGGAAGTCTGTTGGTAGCCAAGTCAAGCCTTGAGTCCATTGATGGTCCGTCATTCTCCCCTTCCTTTCGGCTGGGACCATGGGGGCATATCTCGTTGTTCGGTAAAGTAGCGGTCGTTTTGTCGCGTGGGTCGCTAGCCCAACCGCGACCTCGTCTTTCCGAGACGTCACCTGTCTTTCCAGGTCGCCACCAGGCTTTCCTGGTTGTCCCTCGGTCTATTCCCGAGCGCCAAATGGCCATTGCCGTGGTATAGATGCAATTAATACAATTGAAAATGTTTGAATTTTGGAAAGAGTATTAATGAAGTATTGATGGTGGAAAGACATATTTCACAAAGGATTAACTGAAAGAGACAATTGTGAGAGCGTTGAAGACAATTTAAAGGTTAATAATTTAAGCGCAAAATGAATTTGTCCAGAGTATATTGTAATCTTTTTTTCACGCCCAATTTTGAATGTTTAGATGAATTCGTCAACGCTGTTTATTCAATAAGAAAGATCTTTGGCACAAGTTTGTAAAAACCATAACTTATTAATTCCTAGTTTGGCTTTGGTAGTTTCAATATTCAATAATTGAGAAGTTATTCAAAAATTATGAGGGTTTGTAACCATCTTTCACACACTGGTTAGATATTACTCTAAGATTAAGCATATTTTAGTTACATTAAATTTTAACCAACTTAAAAGTAAATATGATTAACAATGTCTAAGCGTTACTTGTATTTTCCAAATTGCAATGAATTATGGATCGCATTTGCTCATCCCTTCTTTTTTTTCTGGCGTGGCTGATGGTAATCCAGGTCGCCTGTATCGGTGAATTGCCTTTATGGAGTGTGGTCAGGATTTGTGGAAATACAACGGGCTGTGTAATAGATTTGGAGAAGATTCAGTTAGTTAACATATTTTTTTTGCATTTAATATATTGCGCATCAATCTGAAAACTTCTCACGATCGTACATAGCAGTACCTTATTTTCTCAAAGAATTAACGCAGAATATCATGATCAATCTTGCAGTGGTGTTCATCTATTCGCATACATATGCATATTTCTTTTTCAAGCTTTTGAAAGTGATTTGATGTAAATCGTTGTGTTATGTTGTATGAAATTTTAATTTGGTAGAATTGTTTTATTCTTAATTAAACTTATGATGCCATTCACAATTAATGATTTATATAATCCCTTTACATTTATCATCTTAGACATTCTAAATTTGTAGTTAATGCCCAATAAAAACTACAGATTAGGATCTTTAGACCTTTCATCAAAAACTAGCACTATGGGCTGTTTGGCTATTTCTGATATATACGTGTTGAACTAAGGGAAGCACCAGACCCAGGGGCAGACTCTTTAGTTTATATAAAAGTACATTTTTCATTTTAATTTACAAAAGTAGATCCTGTTAATTGCTATTTTGTATTTTAGACATTGATTGAAATTTCACATAAAAAAGTACTGATCAAAAATAACCATAATTTTCTTTTAAAAAAATGGATGTCATTGTTTGCAGTTTGAGAAGTTATTCAAAAATTATGAGGGTTTGTAACCATCTTTCACACACTGGTTAGATATTACTCTAAGATTAAGCATATTTTAGTTACATTAAATTTTAACCAACTTAAAAGTAAATATGATTAACAATGTCTAAGCGTTACTTGTATTTTCCAAATTGCAATGAATTATGGATCGCATTTGCTATGGATCAAAGAATAATGCATATATTATATATGTTTAATGCAGGGATATCTCAAATCTAGCTGTTCTTCATATCCGATTTTGGCTCCATTCATTTTCCAGTCTGATTTTAGATATTGCTAAAACTTATCTGGTTCTCTTGTTTATTTTGTGACAGCCATAAAAAGCATTTCAGCTCTTTACAAATTTTATTGCCTTTCAAATTAACTAATTTTTGAAGTCTCTGAGGTTTGAAGGCTACTATTCTTATTTTTTTGGGCTGATGGATTGTTGTATTGGTAATGACAAATTAATGAAAATTAGAAATAAATGTGATTTTTTTATGTTTGAAACCCAGTCCTTATTCTACTTTATCACTTTATTTAGATGAATGATTTGTCAGTACATCATGAATTAGAAATAGATAAGGGTGAGATAAGTTATAGCTCTGGAGTCATTAGTGAGTTTAATTCATGTGGCATGTAGCAATAGTGAGTGGGAGTAATCTTAAGATTATTTTTTATCTGATATTTGGGAAAGCAAAATCCAGTAGATTACTTATAAAAGCAGATCTTGCAATTGGGGATTTCTGTAATTGGGGTGAGGTTGGGACTATCTACAGGATTAAATAAACAGAAGTTAATGCCAGCAAGTTAACTTTATGTCAATAAATATAATCTGTCTCACTTATGAAGTTAAGAAAAATTATTGATGCTTTGATGCTCTCATGCAGTGGTTAGGTTTAGGAATTCACCAGTTTTTTGATAATGCTATGGCAATCTCAGTTTTCTCTACATCACTTATTTCAGAATTAAAATCCAACAAGTGTATCAAGTGTTTTTACAAGTACCAGAAAAGAGATTAAACATGCATACGTAATAAAGCAAAGTTTTCTTGTTATAATTCTATGTTGTAACCAGTAAGATCTTTGTTTAGCTTCTTTGTTCATGTAATATGGTGACAATGGACTGCCATAGGAAAGGTATCAAGTACACAGTGAGGCATTTCATCAATATCATTGCTATTGAGACTGCTAACAGAATTGCATCTGTTTAGTTACACTCACTTGAAAAATGTTCTTTGCATAGCAAGACCACTTTAACAAATTTTATGTACTTTTCTTTTATTGCCAATGTTGCTGCCTAAAGCTCAAAACTCAAAAATTAAATCTGTCTTTCACAAGCAAAATTAATAATAATTATACAGACTTGTGGCCATTATGATTTTGAGTATCAGTACTTGATGCTAGTACCATCATGAACATTAGATTGTTTATAAATTAAGTAGTCATATCTGCACAAGTGGGAGCTAAAAATAGACTTTTGTGGACAAAGGGGGGGCTAACAAAATGTAAATTTCCACCAAATTCTATATATTTAATAAATAAATAGTCAAAACAATTTTTATTTTGAAATTTTTGCACTTTTTTAAAATTATAAAGGACACTTTAATATCTTTGGAGGTGCATATGCTTTTTTTCACAGTAACAATAATAATTTCACAATAATAAATTATCAATATCAGAGACAATTCAATCAGAACTGGCTAATAAATCTTGACAATGAGAATAAAGTGGAAATTTGTGTTGAGTCACTCAAACTGATTGGAAAGGTGGCAGTTTCAATAGATCAGTAGACAAATTGATTATTGAAAAATGGTACTTAAGTTTTTAACTAATTGTGTTTTGATGATAATAAGCACAAACTATGATTCCTTCCATTAGAGCAATAATATATCTGTTTTTCATTTGTTTTTTATGTTCATTTTTTCAATCTCTTTATATAATGGATATTCTATTGGTTGGATTAGCATAATTTGTGTGTTATGGGGATGTTTTATGCATTCAAGTACCATAATTTGTACTGTGAACTGTTATGATTGGTCACTATCTAGGATGAAGAGGTTTATTTATTTGATTTGGGATTATTGAGTCAAATTAATTGGAATACAAGTGACATCCAATTAAAAGGGATATTAAGTCCCATAAATCCCAGTCCTAATCTCAAGGTACGTCCACTTTCAACCGGTGATTTTAACAGAAGTAAGTATCTTTTATATTTATTTATTTATTTATTTATTTAATGGATATATTTCACATTGAAATGCATCACCTATTAGATTACTTAAACCTGTTGTCTCAATTGACATCTGTTGGTGACATATCTGAAGATAGTTTTCTGAGTGAGTGGAGCTCATTTATTGCATGTTTAAAAGATGTTACATAAAAGTTGTTGGATACTTCAGAGAGATTTTTCAGCATGAAGGCCTGCCTAAATACCTATTATATTATTGTTGTGGAAGATACTATCCTTAATAAAGTTGTGGGG
This sequence comes from Hirudinaria manillensis, assembly GCA_034509925.1. Classification (NCBI taxonomy): domain Eukaryota; kingdom Metazoa; phylum Annelida; class Clitellata; order Hirudinida; family Hirudinidae; genus Hirudinaria; species Hirudinaria manillensis. The sequence continues at coordinate 6,891,775 of CM067531.1, read as the reverse complement.
ACGACATCCCTAATCATAGAACAAAAATTTATCCATGAAACAAGCCTGGTATGTTGCTTTAGTGATTTCTTATGTGTAAATTTATTATTATATAAATGAGCATATTTTTAAGAGAAGCAGAGTTGAAGATGTTGTGGTTGATGAAGGATACAGAGGTCAACAAATTGGGAAATTGTTGGGTTTATAAAACATTTAAATATTGTCAAAATGATTTATTAATATACATATGTTGGATTAGGTTGGTACAAACTGCAGTTCTCCTATCCAAGCATCTGGGCTGTTACAAAGTGTCATTGGAATGTAAAGAACACAACATAAAGTATTATGAAACGTTTGGATTTCTTGTTGATCAAACATACATGGTTAAAAGATTGGACAAATAACTCTCATGTACTTAATTTTATTTCACAGCTGTTTATTTTGCTTGGATTCTATTTTCTGGTGGTGATGTTTTAGCAATCATAGTTTTCATTAACATATAGTGATGATATGCCCTAACCATTTGCCTTGCAGTGATTTCCGTTTTATCTTAGGTGGTATACAGATTGGTTCATTATTGAATTCATTAAGGTGTTTGTTCTCTGGTAATTAAGGTTGCTCTCTCATGAACTAAGATGATTACATTACTTACAAAAATATGGTATCAAGGTGACAGCAATAGCATCTGAGTAGCCAAATGGGTAGCATTCCTGTATGTCAACAATTATTTTATGTCATGTTTGATAGCCAGCCAACACCTTCAGGGAGTGCCCTCAGATGGAGGTTATTGGTTAAGAAGTTCCTTCTGGATTATGTCAGGCAAAAGATTGAAAGATCAACTAAATAAATATCAATTTGAATTGTTATCGAAGTGCTGTCCATAGAAGCTTCTTTTGTATTAACTGTAATTACATACTTTATCCTTGACAGTTTCATTGTCATGCCATCCAAGAATCCTAGGGAACTTTCTCCCTAAAGCAGAGAATCCTCTCCTGGTTGCCAGGCTTATTCTGTATATATTGATAGAAACTCTTGAGCGAGCGTTCTGACAGGGATCTTCAGAGGAATGGCCCTGAATCCTGACACTCTCGGGGGCTGGGCCGCATCCGTTGATCAAGCGGATGTCCCTGCCAGATACTTTCTTCCGATAACCAGACAACGACTTCCGACAAACAAACAATACTCTCACCGCCATTTTACGAAAAATTCCGCGAGGGCTCCGCCGTCCGAAAGACCGTCAAAGTAGCCGTTACGGCACTTCTTATATCACTTCGGTGTGAATGCCGTCCGGGGTGTCTCTTTCCTGGTCTTACACTGGAGTCCCTGTTTTGGTGGAGTGGACAGGAACGACTAGCCTCGCCGTGTCTGAGGCTTACCTTCGGTCCTTCGTTGTCCAGATCCAGTGAGAAGCCGATTCTGCGGACTCGGCTATTTTCTGGACGAACTGTTTGGTTTGCCTGTTTGAAAGGCCTATCTTCCTGAGAAAGGCGTATGTAGACTTGCCTACCAGCCCTCTCGCTCCGACTTCTATTGGTAACACACGGGCGCTATGACCTTTCCCCTCTAAATCCATCTTCAGCTCTTCATAACGGTCGCTCTTCAGAGCATTGCTGACATCAATTCGGTCCTCCCATGGGACCGTCAGCTCTACGATAATGACGGAATCGGTTGCTGCCGACGCCAGCACCAGATCAGGCCGCTTGCCGCTCTCTTGTATCACCTGGTGGTAGTGCCTTTCTCCCTGCAGGTCTGCCGCAACTGTCCAGTCTTTGGCTGTGGATAGCAAGTCCCTCATTTGGGCCATGTTCCTTTTGCGGTGCTGCGTTGAGCCCTCTCTTAAGAAGTACATTCTTCTTGGTGCCGCGATTTCTCGGGCATTTGCCTGGGAGCATGCCGTCTTAGCCGCCTCGACCACGACCTACAGGACTTGGTTATGTCGCCAAGTGTAGCGACCGTGAGCGAGGGCGTACGTGCATGATGAAAGCACGTGCCGGAGTGACTGTTCACCTACGCAGAGCTCGCAGCTGGCGTCTTGAACCATCCCCCACTTCTGTATATATTTTATATATATAATATATATTTTTACAAATTTCTCCAATCTCTCAAATTTCAGGATCTTCTCACACAAAGGTCTCGATAAAACACTTGGACAGCTTTAGAAATCCTTTATAGAAATATGAGCTGACGTAACTGAAGGGAGTGAAATTGAACATAGGCTGGGTGTTGGTTCAATGGGCTCTCAGCCTCCGAAAAATGTAAGATTTCGTGATTCAGGTGCACGACAGTAAAAAATTTGGTGTGCCGTAAGAACGTAAGTGCTAACGGAAAGAGGACAGACATTTTTTGCAGCTCAGAATTCATTAAGTGCTGATCTTCAACGCTAAAGCACGAGTTGCCCCTAAGGAATTTAGTTAAGTAGAAGTATTTGTTTAAAAATGAACTTGAGTTAAAACAAAGTAACAGCGTTTAAAGTTACTTAAAGTAGAAGCCCCGAAGCCGCTTTTAGACTTTGCTCATCTTAAACCTTGGATAATAATAATTCGGTTCGTTGGAGTGGTGTATGTCCGGTGGACTTCAAGGCCACTGACGGGGGTGAGGATGACTTTCCCTGAAGAGGAAGATCTTCAGGGCGGAGTGGAAGCCGGCTGGGTCTGAGGTCGTCACTGCGGGATCTAATCTATTCCATGTCCTCGGGCCAACGACGTCGATGGACCTAAGGCCGCTTCTGTCCTGTAGGTGCGCGTTTCGGGTGAATGGCAGGTGGGACGGTGAGCAGCCCAGGAGAGATTTGAAAACCAGCGTGGCGATCTTGTAGTCGATGCGCTGTTGAATGCTCAACCAGTGAAGCTAGTAGAGGACCGGTGCTACATGGTCGTACTTCTTCTTGTTGAAGATGAGCTTGGCTGTCGTGTTGATAACTTTCTGCAGCTGCTCGAGCCGACAGGACGGAAGACGCGCAAGCGTAGCATTTCCGTAATCGATCCTGGAGAGGATCAGGGCTGTGATGATGCTCTTCCTGATCTCGAAGGGGAGAGGAGGGGCAATGCTGCGAATCTCCCTGAAGGACGCAATGCAAGAACGGGAGATATTGTTGATATGTGTGCCAAAGGGGGGTACGATTGTACGGCAACCTTTGCATGTTTGAAAATGGAGTCCGTTATTAAAATTTTGCCATGGATTTTTATGACTTTTATCTTCAACTTGTTTATTACGATGACGTGTAAATATTTTTTTGGCAAAAGTGAAAAACTTCTTTTTTACGAGCATTCAAAAGTCAAGGGTACATTTGTACCTCCAGTTGTTCATGATGTTCCTGTCCTACCAGGAAGGAAAAGAGCAGAGAGAGAAACAAGAGCGCGAAGAACGAGAACAGAGAGAGAAAATAGAGTGCGAAAAAAAGGAGCAGAGATATCAAGAACGATGGCTGACAATAATCAAGATGCTCAGCGCAGATGCCGTGATTGCACCTATCCCTGCCCACTGCGATGCATGGAAGGAGGAAGTAGGGAGTAAGAATACTCCGCTTGTTATAGTGGGCGAGGCCCAAGTTGAACCCAAGATGGGCAAGGTCAGCATAGATACTGTGGCTGCACCTACTCCTGTCCACTGCGATACTTGGAAGGAGGAACAAGGGAGTACTTGATGTATTGGACGAGGCCCAAGAAGAAGCCATAATGTGCGAGGTCATCGCAGAGACCTTGGTGGCAACTACCCCTGTCCACTGCGATGTGTGGAAGGAGGAAGAAAAGAGTATGGATGCTCTAGTTGATGTAGTGGGAGAGACCCAAGAAGAAGCCATGATGTGCAAGGTCAGCGCAGAGACCATGGCAGCTACTCCTGTCCACTGCGATGCGTGGAAGGAGGAAGAGGAGAGGATTAATGTTGATCCTGTTGAGAGAGTGAACGAGCTCCAGGATGAACCAGGGAAGACAGTCGATGCTGATTCAGTCATAGCTGAAGATAGGTCAGCATTTGGGGATTCTCGAGACTTCCCTAACAAAGACGTCCGGAATCCATTGCCTCAGGAGGAGGAGGAAGCAGAGGGTTGTTGCAGTAATCACACTGGCTAAGAACGGGGCAACGTAGATGGCAGAGTTGCATTAATAGTCAGTAAGTGGATGAGTACAGTTCCAAGGAGATCTTACTCAGTCCATGAACAAGGCGATTCAATCGGTAAAAATGGGGGCAAACAAATGAGGTCCCATTCATGTACTCTATCTCACTCTCTTTCTCCAAATGATGATAGAGGATCAATGATCACAGACGATACAGGAGTAGATCGAGGTCAAGAAGCCATGACAGATGCAGATCTGACAAATACGATGATAGGAGGAGAAATAGTAGGAAGCCCGTGTCAAGAAGGAAGAGGCATGCTGATGATATGGAAGAACAAAATGCGAAGTCAGCAAGACAGAGGGAATGGTGCCCATTCGACAGAGGCAAGTCAATGGTAGAAGAACACTCCCAAGAAGACGCAATGCCAAAACCAGCTTTAAGATCCACACGCCATCGCAGTCCACCTAAGCGTCTCGTGAGCGACGCAAGCAAGATCTATGATTATACAGTGCGTGTCATAAGGTTGGGACACGTTTTTTAGCCATAATTTTGTTTATAAAAGTCATATATAAACCATTTATTTATATGATACGTAGATGTTCATTACCTGCTGGGAGATATTAATTTCAGTGATTTTGGGAAACTATATTTTGTAATTTAAGCAAAAACTAGAAATATGATAAAAAGTGAAAGTCGGTGAACCTCATTTGAAAGCAAAAATCTTTATTTTTCCGGTTAATACAAATCAAATACGTTTAAAATCTAAAATAAATAAAGTTGACAATGTGTTTTGTCATTCTTTTTTTTGAAATACTTCCTTAACTCGATCTTTAATTGATTTCAACAAGAGTTTCAACCTCTTATTGTCCAACTTTATCATCTCCTCGCTCAGACATTTTTTGCAATTCAAAAGTGCTAGATTTTTGCCTAACATTAGAATATACTTGATTATTGAGCAATCCCAACACATTTTCAGTAGGAATTTGGGCCGGAAGTCGAATCAGACCACTTTAAGACATAGATTCTTCTTCTAGAAAATAACCTTTTTTGGTATTGAGTTGTGGATGGAACCATTATTTTGTTAAAAGATAACCTTTCCCATTTGGTTTCGTTGTTGTTAAGCGCCACATTTTTGTATACAATATCTTATATCCATTCACCAATCATTAATTATATAATGATTAACACGAAGAACGCTTTTCTCAATTATTTAAAATAACATTACTAATGTTGTTATGGAGCTGAATTTGGTCTCCTGACTCATAAATGACCCAAGGGCTTTGCAACCCCGACTCAAGACTAAAACCAGCGTCATAGGAGGCCGATAACAAAGTGCGTGAGCCCGAAAACAAAGTGGATCAGAAAATAAACAAAAACAATTATTTGCATACAGCCAATCATAGGACGGAGGTGTGATTTGCATGTGATTAGGGCGGACCTGAAATAATGAAGTAAATAACCAGCGTCATACGAACACGACAACAAAGTGGATCAGAAAATAATTTGTAATGATAAATAAATAAAAATTTAAAAAAATAATACATATATATTTATAAACCTGTTTGAGTTCATGAATGAAGCAGGCTCAATGATAGCCATTGTTTAAAAATATTTAAAGTATTTTAGCTCCAAGATTTTAAAATGATAATAACTTTGGGGGAAAATCAGATATTTTAACATTTGATAATGATTTAATTGCTATTTAGAAATTAACTGATTAATCCAGGAGAAAATATTCAATGAGTAATTGCACAAGTAGTAAGGGTTTTATATGAAAACCACAATTAATGCCTGAATTTATCTTTCGCATCTTTCTAACTGGCTGAGTGCCCGAAATAAACAATTGTCCGCCATTGTTCTTGCGGGCAAACTCAAATTTGAGTCAAATAGCAAGTTTTAAAAGTCCCATAACCCTCCCTAATCAAGCAACTGTATTTTTATAAGCTGTTACATTTGAAAAGCTGCCTATTACTGCCTAGTTTCAATGATTTCACCTACTAAAATTTGCGAAATAGGAGTTGTAACAAAAACCAGCAATTGATATGTTAAAATAAAGGTTTAATTATTAGTAATATTTTCAAAAACCGGCGTAGTTTGAAATGCATTAATAACGGAGTTATCAAACAAACTTTAAATTACAGCAACAATAACTTTGAAATTCATTTATGTCATAGATTTCGGTCTAACTAAGCTTTTGATACATTTCCAGTAAATGTAGTAGGCATTAAGTAAGAGTTTTTGAAAAAAAAGACTAAAATAATATCGAGTTATTTGAATTTCAATGAAGGGACGCGATCCATTTTAAGTCTCAAATTAATATATTGAGATGGTTTTCTGGGCCCATTTTCAGATATGTTGTGTATTAATCATATATCTCTCCAATACCAAAGTTTCGGTTCCCAATTTGTTGTGGTTTTAGAGTAAATTGGAAATAACAAAGCATCGCAACTTTTGAGAATCGAGTTCGGCGAGCAAGTCCAGTGACTTGAGTTTGCGCCCTATAGGCTCTTTTTCTCAATTACGAAAATTAGAAAAAAATTAAATTCAAAATAATTTAGGCAATATATTAATAATAAGAAATATGAATGATAAAGCCGAAGTTGGGACATCTAAAGTGAATAGTTTTTCTTATAATCTCGAAAATATAAAATGGACGCGAAACTCTAAAAATTCTAAAACCTAAAGTTTGATAAAATGTGTGATAAACTATCTTCAAAAAGTTCATTTTGCTATCAATAGCGAAGTTTTGTGGTAAAAATGAGCAATTTTGCAAACGTTCTTTACAGACGACCCCTGGCGTGTTTGGCATCGTGAACAAAATAGGTGGATTTGCAAGAAAATGTAAAGGACGAAATTTGTAGAGGATAGTTTCATGATTCCTTTGATGTATTAATTTTTAAATTTGATTCGGTGGAACTGCTGCGTTTCGAGTTCGAAGTTGACTCAACACGAAGCGGAAGGCTCCATGTCGTCTTTGGCATCGTGAACAAAATAGGTGGATTTGCAAGAAAATGTAAAGGACGAAAATTGTAGAGGATAGTTTCACGATTCGTTTGATGTATTAATTTTTAAATTTGATTCGGTGGAACTGCTGCGTTTCGAGTTCGAAGTTGACTCAACACGAAGCGCAAGGGTCCATGTCGTTTTTGACATAGTGAACAAAATAGGTGGATTTGCAAGAAAATGTAAAGGACGAAATTTGTAGAGGATAGTTTCATGATTCCTTTGATGTATTAATTTTTAAATTTGATTCGGTGGAACTGCTGCGTTTCGAGTTAGAATAATCGCCGGCTAGCGATTTTTCCTCAACTTGTAACTAGGTCATTTCTTCCGACCCCATGTCGTATTTGGCATCGTGAACAAAATAGGTGGATTTGCAAGAAAATGTAAAGAACGAAAATTGTAGAGGATAGTTTCACGATTCCTTTGATGTATTAATTTTTAAATTTGATTCGGTGGAACTGCTGCGTTTCGAGTTCGAAGTTGACGCAACACGAAGCGGAAGGGTCCATGTCGTTTTTGACATAGTGAACAAAATAGGTGTATTTGCAAGAAAATGTAAAGGACGAAATTTGTAGAGGATACTTTCATGATTCGTTTGATGTATTAATTTTTAAATTTGGTTCAGTGGAACTGCTGCGTTTTGAGCGGTTTCCTGATTTCGTGCTCACGCACTTTTTGTTGTCGGCCTCCTATGACGCTGGTAAGACTAAAGGTGTCAAAATTCCTTTTGGAGATTATAATTATAATAACACTTAAAGCATTTTCACAAATGTGTTTAACAAGATCTTTAAACTTTTCGTAGTGTGTGCATTGAAAAGTTAGACACCGACATTTAATGTAGCATATCAATTAACAGCTTAATTGGCAGATCAGAGAGAATCACCTTTGCCAGACCTCATCAAGTTTATGTCTATTTCTCAGATTGTATGTTATTAATGGTTTCTTCTGATCTGATGAGTAGATTATTTGAGTGGTTTGGCAGATTCAGAAACTTGTGATTCAGGATCCACTTGAATACCAGAGTTGCGTTCATCTCCAACGTTTTGCAAGGGGCGTTTGGAGCGCCCTAAATGTTTGGATGAAGTGATTGTGCTCAGCTCGATAGTGGAGGAGCACAACTGGAATGATCTAATCGATAAATTTCTGAGTACAGTTTCAAACAGGAATCTTAAATCGTGGGACAAGTGACTTGTGAAGGCACTCAAAAGCCACATTAGAGAGGTACTACGTGGGAATTCAGGAACTGCTAAAACCCTTCTGTCAAAGGGTATTCCAGTGGATCATTATGGATGTTGAAAAAAAGGCACCGAACATCCTTCAAAGGATCGAATGTAATGTCGCGGTCAGACCTTTCCTAATGTGCTACAGATCTACTTATCTGGACAAAATGGTAGCGGTGGTAATATGCCTATACGGAAATGGGGCTGTGATTTTGGAAGATTCTGGAAAATAAATTGCAATTACTTAACGAGGACGACCATCTTGAATAGATATTTAAAGATTTTACTTAAAATATGGCTTATTTAAAATTTTATAATTTTAAGCCAAGCCCCCCAAATAGTCGATGCTGTTCCTTTTATTATATTTTATAGTCTGAGAGAGGCTATCTCGATAACATTTCTTCGGAATGGTCACTTTGATGCCTGATACATGTTGTTCCTTTTTACTGCCCCCCACAAAAGGCATTTCAGCAGTTGCCATTTGTGAAATTCTGACGAAGGCACTGATGATCCTGTGTGGATTATTTTGACTTGACTTCGCCTTATCTTTTGTGGAATTTACCACCTTTATCACTTCCACCGTGGCACTGTCACCCATGATGGGATAATATGGAGCACCTACAAAAACATTTTATTAGTGATCTAAGTTATGATTAATTATGTTTCCCTTTTGTATTTGTCACTGAACATTTTGATAATTCCAATGTTGCGCGATGAATTTTCCACTCCATGAATTTTCGTGAACCATTCGACAGAGGCAAGTCGATAGCACAGGACACTTCCTGGAAGGTTCCAAGAATTAATTGCAGGAACTACACATCGTTCAACCCACCTGAGGACTACGATTTTGTATGAGGGGGAAGTGTTGTAGCGAGAACCTTTGGGATGCTACTGTAAGAGCGGGTTCTTGCTAAATAAACAGAAGTATTTTCGATTTTATATATTAATCTAGTAGGCTTAATTAAGGATACAACACTTTGTATGAATGAACATACATTTGTATAACAATTTTACTTTTCTTCATTTAATAAGTAATGTTACTAAGCTTTAATAAAATTAAATTAGAAAAAAAAAGTATCTGACATTCTACCACGATGTGGACTTAAAATAATGCTACCATGGCTAGAAACTTTCAACACTAGATCTTGAAGATGGAATGCTTACAGCTTCAGGTGCAAACTTGACAAGATGTAATATGCTACCCTTTCCTGTACATTTCATGTGAACTAAATAAAATGACAAATTGAAATCTAGTATAAGCAGGCAGGATGAAACATCAATATTTAAGGGTCTTTAAGCCATCAGATTGGATTACATCTGAAAGGAGGATCTGCATTTTGATTATTGTAAACAGTCACGTTTTAAAGTGGTTGAGCTGTAATACAAAACTTGAAAATTGTCAGAGCTTAAAGCAGTGTCATACCACAAAAACTCATTGAGGTGTAAAATTATAGATTTTTTATTGATACCTGAAAATTATACCGCACTGGCCGTAAGTTGTGAGAATTAAGAGTACACAACTTGACAAACCTAATTGATATTTACACTTTATTGCAAACATGAACTTGTGTCCAGATTAATCATACTATATTCAATATACACCTCCCTTTCCACTATATCTACTCAAAAGAACCTCCAGAACCAGTACGCCATAATAGAAGTCTGATTAACTAGGTCATGTTTTGAATTGCACTTCAGCAATATTCAGCCAATTGTAATTATTCAGGGTTGGCAATAAAAAAATTTTCAGCAAATCTAAATCAAATCTCGCAACTATGCCACTTTTGCTCGGTCTTGACAAAATTCAATACAGAATAAATTTACTATTCCATCATGGTCCTGACAATATTTATCTAACCCATGAAGTTAAGGACATATTCCCAGTCTGGGAAGTAATTAAGAGTCATTTCCTTGTATTTTTAAGACTTGATCAGATTAATACTTTCTCAGGACTTGCTGGAGGAGGGATGATTAAGGAAGGTGATGGAATTCCACGGAATTTAACTGGTCGAATGGGCAAAATTGACTGGGAGTATAAATAGGAATGAGAGTGAATGTGAGATATTATGTGAGAATTGCGAGTTGGAATGAATATTAACATGCCAATGTCAGCTCAGAAACACAAGCGACCCCGACGGGTGGCTTAGTAGCGAGATTCGACCGCATTTTCTATAAAAACCTCAAAATTATTTAAAGTTGTGGTCCTACCACCAATATTGATATAAAAAATGAATCTCTATAGTCTAGCATCAAATATAACATTCCACAGTAATAGTTTATTTCAATAGCAGTGCACTGCAGTCCTTTGCTATCTTTGCTGTTTTCCTACAACCAAAAACAATTGTATTTTCCCACAGCACTTGGGACACTTCCTGTTTTCTAAATTCTTCATTTTTGAGTGCCTGCCAAATCTTAGAAAATTTAAAATTATATAATTAGTAGTTATGGCGTAAGTATTTTCAAGTTTTCAGATAAATAATATAAGACATACTTGAGATTGCATTTCTGGCAAATATATGTATATTTAGAATTAATATCGTAGCTGTGACATCTGGTAATGCATGGCAAATCTTGCAAGATCATATTGGCTATGTTTGCCCTGTATCATTACATAAAGTTATCAAAATGTTATATTTACATTTATAAATTTTTTGAAATTAAACCATTTATGCCATTCTGATCCATGGGCTTCACATGAACCATATTCCATCCAGACATATGCATGGCACATCTCATGTATAAGTGTATCCCTTAACCTATCTACAAATAGCAAGAAATATAATAAGATATAGAAAAATATAAGATTATGATAAACGAATTCCCTACCAGGAGTATCACAGACTTTAACTGATAATTCAATTCTGAATGTTCTCTTAAAACCATCAGATGTCTGACGACAGTATCCAGCAGTCGTAGTCAGTTTGAAGTTCCAAGTCAATGCCTCGTCTAACCTTAACTGAAATTCATTACATGTGTTACTTTTCCTTCCTGAAAGTTTATCATCTTTGAATCAAAGCACTATAACCTTGCCAGAAAACACTTTTGCATTGTAAATATCAAAGAGCAATTTCCCCAATTCTACTTTTGATGATTTAAAATTAGTAACAAACCTACAACGAATTTATTTGAGAAAAATTAGCTATATTAAAATCAACATCCAACATTAAGGAAATGAGCAAACCTTTTTGCCTCAGGATGAATTAAATGCTCTTCAATATCTGGTGAAAGAGAGGCCAGAAAAGAACAATGAAATTTGTTTGCTTCAATATTGATCTGCCTGCCTCCATATTTTGCTAAATAGTTTGAAAGGAAATTTTGCAATATTCTTAGAATGTCACAATCAAATCCTTCATGTTGAAAAACTGTCATATTCTTGATTCATCATAGCAATACCAATAAAAATAATCATTGAACCTACCCATTTTAGTTCCTACATTACCATCCAAATCACTCTTTTGAAATTCTGAACAATTTTGTTGGGATTCATCACATGAAATGAAGCTTATTTCTTCTGATGATGATATATCTAGGGAAGTTCTCCAACCAATGTCTGAGAAATTACTACAACACATAAAACAAATTACATCTTATCTTTGTAATCAGATACATCAAAAAATATGCAAAAAAATAACTAAACAATTCAATGAGTTTTTCAACATATTTGATTTTTTGAATTTCCTAATATTCTTTTTGAATATTAAAAGAATATTACTAGTTTATTAATCAATTGCATGAAATTCCTACCCTTGCGATGTATAATTATAATTAGAAAAAGCTGCACTACTCCCAGAGGGTCCAGGACACATTGAAACTTGAGGCATTTTAGTTTTCTTTTCTATATCAAATCTGAAACACTCTTTACAGAACACAGATTCATAAGAACCTTTATATGATATGCTTTTCAAATTGTTTAATAGAAACAACTGATAAATAACCTCCATGACTGTTCAATTGGAATTTATGAGAACTTGGGCAAAGATCCACTTGGATCCCTATATCGCAAGTTTCCACAATATTGTGTGTAGTTTGGACAATCTGATCTTGAAAATATTTTGACATTTTCGAGTCATTTATGCATGGCAACAAAATCTTTTTAGGCTCTTCTTGGTAAGAATGAATGTTAGTTATGTTATTGAGACCATTTGCAGATTTGATAGATTTACTACAATCTCTATCTTGGCAATCCACATTACTAATTGATTTGCACAAGTCTTCCACCATATCATCCGTATAACTTTTTGTAACTAGCATTTTATAACAATCTTCTATGCTAGCAGCAGCTTTAAATAACTTTCTTTTGACTTTATTTTTATGCATATCCTAAAATTCAATTTATAAAAAAACTATTCATCTATGAAATGCCATGATGATCATATGATGGGATAAAATAAACACAAAATATGGAATAATCAACATTATAAGAAAATAACTCAACAGAATAAAGCGAAACCGGATACGAATTACCGCCAACAACATCCAAACATAAGAATGAAAACATTGACATTGAGTGATCAATATAATAATAACATTTTAAAAGATTTGTCATTTATTGTTATCAATTTTAAATTAAGTTTTAAAAAAACTGCTCCGTTGTAATATTAAACCTAGTGTATGATCCTCATCATTTTGTGGAACCCGTAAAATACAAACCAATTTTCAACACTTCAGCAGGGTTACTCTGACAGCTTCTAAATCTGGCCCACCAAAGGAGGTGAAATCGACCACAAATATATAGAGACTATACATTTTTAGTTTTTATTAGTACAAAATTTGTAATGTGTATTTTGCTATCCTTTTTGGTCGGGAATTAGCCTAATTAAAACGAAGAGAATGCGCCTGGAACACCAGCGATCTTGCTTGAGTGTTGCAACGTTAGCAATAACTTCGGCAATAACTTTTGAATGCGTTGATATAGGTACTTAAATTTTTCTTTTATTAGAAAGATCTTTTCTTGCCAAATATTGTGAGCATTAAAAAATTACTATTATTAGAGATGTTGAAGATAATTCTCACAAAAATGCATGACAAAGTTTTAAAAACAGGCTCCAGGATCTCAAAATCAATCGCAGCAGTACGAGTTGGGTTGTGGAGCCCATTCGGCCGTCTTTGAGTTAGCTGAAAATGTTCACGTTTAATAGTACCGACGTTACATTTTACTTTACGAATCCAAATCACGACAGCAGTAAATTATTTTTATCGAAATTATTAAAAAACCATTTGTCAACACTTAAAATTGTTTAAAATTTATTAGCTGTTTATTTATGTTTGAATTGTTTAAAATTTATTAGCTGTTTATTTATGTTTGAATTGTTTATATGATTGTTTCATGATAATAACGATTGAGCAAGTCGATGAAATATACGGCGTGTTTATTGATTTATCGCTTCTGCCGTCTATGTTGATAATGTGGAACGACTTGGATACTCCGCTATCTGCACCGGTTTTAAAAACAATTAAATCGTTTAAGTATGAGTCGATGACGCCTGTGCAAGTATGTGTTTTCAATTTCATATAAGTTTCAGTGCCTACAATATCTAATGCTTTGAAAATTCATATACCTCAAATATTTAAAATGTTATCATAGGAATCATGTATACCGTTGTTTATGAAACACAAGGACGTAGCTGCGGAGGCTGTTACAGGAAGTGGAAAAACTCTAGCTTTTGTCATTCCAGTTATCGAAATGCTTCTTAGTAAAGAACATGAAATAAAAAAATACGATGTAAGATTTATAAGATAGCTGTTAATTACGACATTAGCATCTTAATGAAAGTTTGGTACATTAATATATTATTATTTTTAATAGATTGCAGCTATAATTATATCTCCTACAAGGGAATTGGCTGTTCAAATATTCAATGTTATTGTACCTTTCTTGAAAGAAATTCCTAAATTTAATATCAAACTTCTCATTGGGGGTACAAACCCACAATTTGACATTGATTCATTCCAAGAAGTTGGGTAAGTTTTTTGTTGTGCTGACCAATCATTTCAGCATGTCATATTCAAATTTCCTTTTGATATTATAATATATTTTATTAATGTCCAAACATTTTTATAGGCATTGTAAAAATTTTATCTAATGTGGTTTAATATCTTGTTACTCAAACAATATTTGTATGTATTTTGGCTAAGGGGACATATCATTGTGGCCACACCAGGAAGATTAGAGGATTTTTTGCAAAGGAGCTTCAATGGCCTAAATGTATCTGCTTGCACCAAGTCTTTGGTTATTATACATTTTTTGCCTTGATTTATGTTCTTGATTCTTTATGTAATTAAGGTGATGAATTTTTGCATGTGCATAATAACTTGACTAATTGCAACTCAATTACTTTTAGAATATATTGTAAATAGAATCATCAAGTATTTTCATTATTGTAGTGTTTTCTTGAGTCAAATCATGCCTTTAATTAACATTTGAAAACCATGACTATTAAACGAATTCCTTTCTATTTGATAATGCACGAAGCATCAAGGCTACTTGGTTGGGTTTTCTCAAACAATACAAATAATCTAATTATATTTATTGAGTTATGTGTTTACAATTACATCTTCCTAAGCTACTGAAAGATGTCACATTGTATTTAAATATCATCTAATATCATTGAATGATCTTTAAACAATGCTTGATTTTGTCCATATGATGATCTGAATTGTTTCTGGTCTTTTTTCTGATATATTTATAACATGCAGTGTGTGCTCAATATGCTGCAAATTTGAAATCTAACGGCTCTGAAGAATGTATAATTTTGAATTTAGAAATTCATGAAATATAACGACATATGTCACTAAAATTTTTTATGATTTTCAATATTTAGTTTAATACAAATGAGCCAGTAGCTGCATAAACCTTTTCTATCACCATTAAATAAAATATTTCTGTGAAATTTTAGTCAAATAACAGATTAGAAGTCAAATTTCAAGATATTCATTATCAATATATTTTTTTACACTGTTGCAAAATATCTTCTCATTTTATCTCATATTCCCTTAAGGAAGTGCTTGTTTTGGATGAAGCAGATAGATTACTTCATATGGGATTCAAAAAGAGGTAACTTAGTGTTGATTTATTATTTTATCATAAGCTGAGGTATTGGATTGGTTTTCAAGTTTGACATCAATACTTGGACTCATACCAAAGCAAAGAAGAACAGGGATATTTTCTGCAACTCTAACTCAAGATGTTGAAGACCTCATAAGGGCAGGAATGAGAAATCCTGTCAGGATATCCATTAAGCAAAAATCTTTAATAGGAAATGAAAGTTGTGATCAAAAAACACCTGTTTCACTAAAGAACTTTTACATGGTTTGATATTTGCTGCTACCTTAGAATACCATGATTTAAAGCATGTAATATTTCAGGTTTGTGATGCTGACATGAAACTTAACTGTCTCTGTGAGTTTCTAAAGATTCATAAAGATGAAAAGATAATACTGTTTTTTAGCACATGTGCTTGTGTCGATTATTTCTGCAATATTCTCAGAAGGTAGGATAATTCTTAATTTTATAAATTATTTTTCACATTTTACCTTATTTTACTACAAAATCTTTCTATTCATATAGATTGCTCCCAAAGTTTCAAATTTTGTCAATTCACAGAAAAAAAGATAATCGGAACATTGTTATTGATAAGTTTAATGACATAAAAAGGTCAGCAAATCAAATTTGAAGCATTTTTGACTTGCAGCTTACTTTTGGTAGATTACTTTGAAGAACCTTTTATTTTCAGTGGTGTTTTAGTGTGCACGGATGTAATGGGAAGAGGAATTGATTTGCCTAATATTAGTTGGGTTATTCAGTTTGATCCCCCAGTTTCTGTCAGGTGATTATTATTATAAATGTTGATTAAACACTTAATTTTGTAGTAATCTAATTGTTGCCAATTTTCAGCAATTTTGTCCATAGATGTGGAAGAACTGCAAGAATAGGGAACATGGGGAATGCATTAGTCATGCTTCTGGAAAATGAACAACCCTATGTAGAATTTATTAAGCTAAATCAAAAGGTAAAATTATTCTTTGTAAAATTACAAGCAAACATGCAATGGCAAAAGCCTTGGTTTGGCTGCTTGCTACCATGATGATCTCAAGTTATTTTATGATGCTGATAACATTTACATGACATCATTATGATTATGGTTAAAGTTAAAGTGCATTTATTCCTCAATGATCCTAAAATATTCAATTACGCAAAATCTTTGCAAAATTTTTAGTTCTTTGAATAATATTTGGAGATTACTCAATCAATGTGAAGGTCCCTATTAAAGTATGGATCTTGACATAGTCATCATACAATTTAATGCAAAAACAACTGCAAATCATTATCTGTTGCTACCTAAATTTAAAAAAAATGATATCATTTGCTCCTTATAAAATGAAAATTTTCTTTTGCTTTTGCAATGCATGTGCTAAGAACTAGGTTCAAACTGTCTTTCTCCTGCTGTTCTCAAATGTGGCTTTATCTAGCATAGTATGAAATTGAGATTGACATGGTATCTAACCCTGGTCATTCAGTTTTGTTTATTGTTGAAGCAGCTTAGGGTCAATGTGGAAAAGTAATTGTACATTACTTAATTTACCTCATGAGTGCCATAGGCAAAGCTTCAGAGGCACTTCCATTTATATAGTTTTCCTCCCCAAGGGCACTTGTGGCAGTATGGACTGACTGCGAACATGATATTTTACAACTGTTGCAGATAACATCATATGCGGGAATGCAACTATCAGTCAACTTGCTGACTATAACAACTTTGCTCTCTACTAAAACTGGCCACAAAATATAAATTTTTTGATAATTTGTTACCAAAACTGAAACAAAAGGTGTGCAAAATTTTCGTTCGAGAAGTGCTCCCACCTCTCATTGATTTTGCTATTAATACAAGAACTCAGTAACATTTCATGTATGAATTGAATGTTTATGAATATTCTAACAAGCCATTTTACTCAGTTTCTCCATGATATTTGAACTGATACTGGCACTGACCACTTGTATAGCCATACATTATAGGTGCTTTCCGGAGGTGCAGGCTATGTATTGAACAGAACATATAATGACCTTTGTCTTTTTCTGATGAACGCTACCCTTTTGGATATCCTGCACTCCATAGATAGCTTCACTTATCTGCTAATGAAAAGGATTTAACTATTTCCAGCACATTAACAGATGGTTTTTGACAACTATAGATCATTCACTCAGGTCTCCCTTTCTTTGTAATTCTAATAAAGCTTTTTTGTAGCTTTTTTTGACTCTGTAAACTGATAATAAATTCTTTTATCACAGCTAAAATTTATTTGTTTGGTTTTTCAATTATTATCAAGCCCTTCAAATAGCTATCCATTTTTAATGGAATTTTAGTCATGCATAGTTGGAATAATGGCTACAGAGATAAATTCTGTCCAATATGTTGGATCCTGACTTTTCATCTTGTAATAATGGGAGGTTGACTTTATTGAATGTATTCAATATACATTAATTGAATATTAATGTAACTGAATCTTTAGGATGACTGGAAGGTGGGAGTTTCTTGATATTCTGAAATATTGAAATCTCCCCTATAATGCTATATTATATTGATTTACAAGAAAAGCCTCTGAATATTATTCTGTTTAATAAATGGCAATATAATTTAAATTGCCTACATCTAGAGTTACAGCAATATGTTATTTTTTTATATTACCTACAACACTGAAAGTAGTTGCATTTTATTATTACTTTGTTAAACATTATTTTAATTTTTCCAATTAAGACTAAGGTTGATAAACTGACATAATAATATTATCAATTCTGCTCTTATTTAACCACTGGAAATGTTTGGTAACTCTTGTGAGATCATGGCCTATGAATTTCTAGGATCTGAATTTTAGATTGTTACAGATTAGTTCATTTAAGCTTGCTTCAATTCTAGAGTAAGGTTACTAAATGAATTTCTTGTGAATAATTAAAATTCTTATTTAAAGGTACCTTTAGAGTTATTTGCTCTGAAACCATCTGTTAATGTGCTGGAAACAGTGAAATCATTTTCATTAGCAGATAGGTGAGTTTATTAATGCCTTTAATATTAATCACTCACATTTTATGGAAATGCTGATTTTACAGGGCAATATATGAGAAAGGCTTGCAGGCTTTTGTGTCATTCATACAGTCCTACGCTAAACATGAGTGTAATTTAATATTTCGGGTTAAAGGTTTCATGATTTTAAATTTGATTTAGTGGTTTGGCCTGTAATCTTAATAGTTAACATTGCTTATTTTTAGATATCAATCTTGGCAAACTTGCTCATGGCTTTGGACTCTTGCACTTGCCAAAGATGCCTGAAATAAACAAAAATCTTATTGACTTTGTTCCAACTTATTGTGATTATAAAGCAATTCCTTTTCGGTCCGTAGAAATTACTTTTTGTCCCAGAGTTGCTAAATCCTTTACAAATTAAATACAACTTTTCAGAGATAAGCAACGGGAAAAGTTGCGTCAGGAAAAGCTGGCTGTAATCTCTGAGAAGAAAAGTGACAACAGCAATGTAAAATTTGTTATGCTTAAGCTTGCGTTTTACTAAATTTTTGACAAAAATAATAAGCTTTAAATTGTTGCAATAAGTAGTTTGATTTCAGAAAAAACTCCAAACCCCAAAGCAAAATATAAAGACAATAAAAAAAAGCAAACGATTGATGGAAGAACATGATTTTGATGAATTAATGAATGATGCCCGATTAGTAAAAAAGTTTAAATCTGGGAAGGTTGGTTGCTTTTTATCCTTTTGAAATGTGATGTTTGTTTTTCATCAATATTTTGGATTTAGATTTCCAAGGAGGAATTTGATGGAGCTTTCAAGGACTCATGAATTTTTTTACTTAAAAAGAATTAAATTTGAGTCTAAAATATAGATGGAAAAATGCATATTTTATGCAAAACTCTTGAATCAAACTGGAATTTATTACAATTTTGACATTGCATCGTTTTAGCACATACAAAATATGCAAAATTTCGACTTCCTAGGATTATTAAATTATGTAGCTCACCCAAAATTATTTTTGCCATTTTACAAAACGTTTCTTGTGAAACAAATGCTAGCCAGTTTAGCTAGTTTATAAAATGTATATTGAGAAATAATCGTCATAATTTTCTTTCTGTTCTCGGAACCTCTGTCCTTGGCGTTTGCAAACCACATTCGCTATTCAACTTCCAAACCTTGTTTAGTGGAAGTAGAAGTGCTTGGGTCATTTTTTATTACCCTGAAATACACAAAAAAAATTCATTGCTCCGGAAATGTCCATAATTTGAGCCTTATCACTCACCAAACATATCATCAAACAACCGAGATTGCCCAAAGGCATCTTTCCAGTGCTACCATGTCACATTGCATTTTCTGGCCATGCCTTCAGCTGGCAATTGTTTCATGACCCTCCTATTAATAGAATCTATGTTGTGTTCAACATAGGATGCCAAAGCCAAAATCTGGATTATCCATAACAAAATTGAAGTTAACAATAAAAATGTGCAATTTTCACAAAATAACTGGATTCTTATAGAAATATATTTCATCTGTTCCTTTCATCCAGTGTATGCACTGTCATCATATACTAGATTGGGGGAATTTAGACTTCCTTCAAAATTCCACATTTGTTGGCTTAACATATATACTAACCTTTGCACAACCTCCAGGTTTCTTATAACATAATTAGAGGCCCTTTCAAGATCTGAATTGATATATATCAAGAGTAAATTGAAATGTCACTTTATTAGAACAAATCTGTCAATTTACTTACTGATTGATGATTCAGAGAGCTGTTGAGGTGAGGAATGAAATGGTAGACTGAGGAGAAAGCAAGGGAGAAGTCAACATGGATGAGTAAGGTGATGGAGATCTAAATGGATGAGATGGTGGGATGAATAAAAATGGAGTTGGTGGCTGTAATCTATGAGAATAAGGCAAGGGGGATGGGATAAACGAGTCAAAATTTGTGGCAATATAATTTTGCTTGAGGACATCTACATATGTATATTGAATTTTAGATATTTATTTAACTTTTGGTGGGAGCTTTTTTAAATAGCTTTCTTGAAGTTTATAGAAACTCGGATGAAACAATAAAAATGTTTTTGCTTTGTTCTCAGAACTCTCTGGTGGTAGGATCAGTTCCCTCCGAGTAGGTCTAAATGAGGGTCTTGCATTAGGTTTTGTAGTGCTTTCGTTTTAAATTTAAGGCCCTTTCGTAGTGGGGCTAAGGTTCAGCGAACCCAACAAACATAAAAGGTACCGCGTAAGCTGAAGATGGTCTATTCATCTAGCCCAGATCAAGGGTCGGAGGGAAGACCCAACCAGTAATTGATGTAAGCATAAAGCTAGAAAGATAGGCAAGCTCGTTTACTATTAGTTTATTTTTCGTTAATTTTGAAGAAGTACTCTGCTTGATATCATCTTTCTATTCCTTGATTAGCAGTCGCGTAACGAAATGAACGGACCAGTAATCCTTTCTATTTTAAATGGTCCTGCTTGCGACCTTCAGTTTCGAAACCTTCCAGTCCAAGTCGAGTCCTCGAGGTAACCTGTGTAACCTCAAGAAATAAGAAGATGAAGGGGATAACGAGATCCTCTTGTCATCGTCCTTTTGAAGAGGGAATAATTCATTCATTCGTTCGTTCGTTCGTTCATTCAATCAATCAATCAATCAATCAATCAATCGGGGATCAAAGTATCTTATAAACGAGCACTGCAAACCTGTCCGAGCAATTCATCGCTATCATCGTGTTCGTCGTCATTTCCATGATCGTCAACATCACCATTCTTACCTAAAAATCATCATCATTATTGTCGTCATAATTCTCTCTCCAGGGTCTCGACAATGTTTTTTAAACTCTACATTTTAAGGACACTTTCGCAGGAGGGAAACTAATTAAGAATATTCCTATTGTATTTTAAGGCTGTTTTTAAGATTTAAATTCTAAAGTGTTTTTAATTTGGAATGCCTAGATAAAATTAGATGAAAAATGTGATTTCATCAATAAAAAAATCTTATTTTCGACAAAAGAAGAATTAAATGCTTTAGTCTAAACGCTGAAAATCTTAATCCATGATCAAAATTTACGAACATTCTGTTATGATTGTTGAGTTTTTATGCTTAAAGGCTTGTTTTGTTAAAATAGTTTGGATTATTATATTACTGATTTTTGGTTCCACTCTCTATTGTTTCACTTCTTCCTGTAAATAAAGATGGTCTGCATTAGTATAACTTTGAATTCGATCTATTCGCTTTATTTAAACAATGATACCTCCTTAGTTCGAACTTTACTTGCCTTTTAGACCGAAGTTATCACGAAAAATGTGGATTGTCATAATACTAGATCATCTACCAATGATTTGGCACCTCCGCGTCGTTTTCTAGGCAATTCCATGTAGCAGACTCTTTGCGGCATCAAAAGTAAAAATTGCGTAAAATAATGCATGTTGAGGTTTAAAAACAAAATCAATAAATCGACAAATCTATCCTGTTAGTCGTTCAACAGTGCCAAGTGACTCCTAAGCTATGTACAAGCTCAATATCTTTCATATCTCTGCGTAGATGCGGAGAAGTGGGTCAAATTTTCGCTATAAACTCGCAATTTCCACAAATTTATTTTTGCAATTTTGTAAATTTTTTTTATCTGAACCTCTGGTGATCATAGCAGCTAAGTAGTTTTTTTCTCCGATCGAATATGGAGTCTTTATTTAGTAAAAACGACGAATCCTCAGAAGACCTCAATGGAAAATCCCAGTTTGCAAATATTGATATCAACTTTTTGAAAATGATCAATCGAATGCTTACATCACTCCCTCGGACTTTGATAATCTACCTACATTGCCTCTTGAATTATCATTCCTCCATATAAATTGTAGAAGCCAATAAAGTTCACGATGTCATTACAATTAACAAATTCACAAAAGCCAAAATAATATCTGTAACTGAAATATGGGTTAACCCTGACACAACTGGCTCCGTGGCAATACTTGATTACTCCTTCATCCTGACCTTGCCATAGGAGGCGAGATGGTATGGGCTTCATTCATCGCTCTATAGAATTCTCACTACTTAAACAAACTTCTGAAGTTACCATCTTTGAATATTTGGTTATTAAACTAAAGCCACAGCAATTTTTGTGACTGTTGGTGTTATCTATCGGCCTCCAAGCAACAATGTGTAAAGGTTTAACGATGAATTCAGCCACTTCCTCGGTCCGACTGCAAGATGTCAGAACCATTTTTTTGAGATATTAACATCAATTTGGCAGTATCATCATCATTTACAATGAAGTTTAAGAACATAACATACACAGAAGATATTTACAAATATCCTTGATAACTCAAACTCTGCCAAAATAATCGTTGACGATATCTCAGACCTATTTTGCCATTAGTGCTGGTAGGCATGAGTTTGGGAACAGACATATTAGTAAACAGAGTTTAGAAAGCAAAAAACTAATTTTTTGAAGAAATTGGCATAGGAGGTCGATCAATTTTAACGCAACATTTCGAGGCCGGAAAGTTATTTTGAGCTATACAACACTTGCTTTCCCATAACCCGCAGACAAAGAAGATCAAAAAGCTTTGGATGACATCTGGTCTATTAAAATCCTGCAGGAATTTCTCTAACAAATCGAAGTTTATTTGTTACAGGAATAAATTCAAAAACGTCAAAGGAGCAGTCATTGTTCAGTTTTACTCAGACATATTCAGCTTCTATGAGAGAAATTGCAAAAAAATTGGGACTTAATAAATCATCTAGATGAGCAGAACAGTTACCAGCTACCTCCAAACACATTTTGCAGTGTTTATGGTAAATTATTAACGTCTTCCGTTGAAATAGCAAACTGGTTTAATGCCTTTTTCTCAAACATTGGCAAGGAACTTGATAAAAATATTGCTCTTAACAACTTCGACTTTCAAATCAATAATTCATCATCGCAATCAATTTTCTTGTCGAGTGTTACTCCAGAAGAGGTTGTCCTAATATCAAAAACCTTAAAAATTTCCCACAGCATTAACTATAATGGCATTGATCCAGCCTTAACAAATATTTCAATACCATGATAGCTCATATTCTAGCACAATTAGTCAACTTCTCATTCAGCTCAGGTGTTTTCCCAGATCCACTGAAAGTTTCTAAAGTTATTCCCCTACATATAGCATTCTCCAAGGACAATAGCACTATTCTAAGTTCTTTGAAAAAACAATTTTCAATATAACTAAAATATTTCTTAATAAATATTCAGTCATAAATGGACAATTTGGATTTCGACAGTCACTCAACTTGCACGCCCTTACGTCTACTCAAAAATATATCATAATTTGGAGCAAGGCCAATCAACTATCGGGGTATTTCTGGACTTAGCAAAAGCTTTTCATACAGTTAACCATAAAATACTGCCCTTTATGGCACCTGTAAATTTCTATGCTTTTTATTGACCATCGCATTCAAATATCACAGTCAATACCTAGCTAATAAGATTTCCAAAAATGTCGGCATTATCTCATGTATTCGTCACTGTAGCACTTCTACTAATTCTATCTCTTGGAATTACTCATTCATATTTCCATATTTAAACTACTACAACCTTGTCTGGGTACCCAGCTACTCATCTATTTACGTCCCCTGTTTAATCTTCACATGTTGGCCTGCCCTACGATTCCCACACTGAACCCACCTTTAGAAAATTCAAAATTCTCAGTCCATCAAATAAATTACTTTCAGGCAGGTATTTGTTTGTTCAGACACGACCATAATATGCTCCCATAACTATTTCATAAATTCATTTCAGTACCTCCAACTTCATATCCTAAGATCCTATCTTCCTAAGGAATTAATCGGGAAAATATTGATATTCTTTTATAATAAACCTCTTCAATAATGTAAAGAAAGCAGGTGGAGAGAGAAGTAGCAGGTTCCTCAATACTTCAGCCTAACAATAAATTCATAACCTCCTATGATCAGTCATTTTAACTGAATACTTCCAATAAACCAGGATTCACATTGATTAATTTGCAGATCCCCGGCTTATAACAGTACCAATCTAATATTTAATATTTAAAATCTTTCTATTTTCTGGTATCTCTTGAGCATACTGTTTTGTTCCATGTTATAAATTGTTATTGACTGGAAGATCACTATTATTAATGTTTATTCAATAAAAAATTGGCAGTAACGCCACAAGTCTGTTCAAATCATCCTCACACCAGATGAAGTTTATCTGTTCACTTTCGTGCCGCGTCACTATACAGCCTTTCACCTAAAGTGGGCGGAATATTGTTTTGCTCGTTTGCTATACCCTGAAATTGAAAATAGAAAGTTTGAAATAGAGCAGCTTCAGACTTCACACTATTTTCGTTTAAACCTGATCTTTCACACATTTAGGAGGCTTTATACATGACGTTATTCCAACATCCTGCGATATTTAAGGTCGATAAATAGATCTTATTTAAAGTCAAGATTTCTTAAAACGCACTTGATTTCGCCCATTTGAATAAGATTTTAGCAAAGCTATTTCTAGCGATAAGCTTTCAGATTCATGCCTTAAAATTTTATCCCTCTCTGTGGTAATTCGAAGTTTTTCTTCCAGCTTAAATTTTATATCAATCATGTCCTTGAAAGGAAAGATTTATATTACATTGGCATCATTGCAACTTGGTTAGAGATATAAACATTATTTAATAATTAACCTTGATTTTGTCGCAAAAAGCTATTTTGAGATGAAGATTTTGAGCCTGAGAAAGTTTTAATTTATGAAACATCTTTTCGTTATCCTAGGTAAATATATCAAAACATAATATAAACATGATATGTAAGACAAGACTTACATATCGAAGGAGCTAACTAAACTATTGGACGATCTTCTTCTGACAATCTTTCTATGGAGTTTCAATTACCACATATTAAAAAATTTTACTTGTAGATTTTGAAACTTAAATTAAAATTGTGAGCCGACCCTTTCACAATCTAAAATACTCTATTTATCAGACTCTTCTATATTGTACAACGAATAGAAACTCTCCTTTAACTCTTGTCTCTTTGGCACAATTCTTTAAATGTAAGAGAATGGCCATGACCCGGAGGAATACGAATTCGAGTCTGAATATAGTAAGTTTCTGAGAAAGTTAGCAGAGGAGTGGAGGAGGAGTATTAGGGGCGATTTTGAAAACACAGCGGTTTCGTGTCAGGATGTCTCGCTGGTTTCGGGTGAAAACTCTACTGAGAAGAGTTCTGATGTTCCAACTACAGTTTCTGGCAGCATTGGGATGGAGTCATTAGAAGACACATCCGACCATAGTGCGTGCGTCTCCAGAAATTCTGTGCGTGATGGCAGACTCAGAGGACTTGCCATTGGAGCCCATGGAGTCACCAGATCAGATCGAGTCGGCAGCAGGGCCCAGAGAGCTCACGGAGGTGGTAGTGGAGCAAGTGGAGCTTTCGGAAGAGCCCATGGATTTACCGGCAGAGTCTGTGAAGTTATTATTACCGCCCGAGGAGTTACCAGTAAAGCACACGAAGTTGATGGTGGAACAAGTAGAGTCTACAGAATAGCCAATGGATTTACCAGCAGAGTCTGTGATGTTCTTAATACAGCCCGAGGATTTACTGATGAAGCGCATAGAGTTACAAGTGGAACACACGGAGTTAGTACTGGAACAAATGAAGTCTTCGGGAGAGGCCATGGATTTACCAGCGGATGTTTCGGCTCGATTGGAGATAACAGAAGGGAGTGCTCGGGATTTCGGGAGAGTGTCTAGCATGGAAAGTGGAGCAGGTGATCCTGTAGAGAGTTTCAGATCTGGCGACATGGTGGAGCAGGAGGGTGAACTTAGAAGTGGCGGCGTTCCGCGACTGAAACTTGTGGGACACAGGAGCAAAAGGGAGGAAACAGAAATCCGCAAAAAGGACAAAGCAAAAGGATCCGGGATTCGCAGCCATGAGATTGTTGGAAGATCATATTCCTAGAGTGAAAATAGGAATAGATGTCTGTTCGGGACGAACAGATTTAAGGAGGGGGCAGTGTTGGATCCCTGGCTCCAGATAATTGAAGAATAATTAAAATTATATTGCTGATTAATTAATTTAGTAATTAATTAAATTGAGTGGCAATATAATTTGAGAATTAATTAATGGGTACTATTCAGAGTCTTTGGTTATGAAGCTAGACAAATAGATTTATCTCGAAAAACAGGGCGAGAGTTAGAGAAACAGCAGATTTCAAGACTTAGACATTTGAGCATTGTACATCTTCCAAGCCATCTGAACACTTTCAATAAACCTGACCTTCTATAATTAGTTTGAGGACCCCGGGTTATTACAATATATAATAGTATATATACTCAATGGATCCATACCCTATCCCAAAAAGACGCACTTTGTATGATATACATCTTTATAAATATTGCCACCGACTCCATTAAAAAAATACTTACTTGTTTGAGTGTTAATTTGTTGGCAAGGAGGTCTGCTATAAGCCTTTCTTTTTTACTATTGCTCTCCGTCACAATGCCGTTAATGGCAACCAGAGAATGTACCAGATTTTCTTTAGTGTTTGTGTCTGACCCGGGAGCAATATTTTAAACAAATATCATTTTTACAATAAATAGATATCACTTTATGTTTTGAAATGCCATACTGAATCAAAAATTAATGAAATATAATCCAATTCATGTTTCCAAAAAGGCTTTTGAAAAAGACCACATCTGATAAATAACCTTTGATTCTCTGGAGCGAAAAAATTTGTTTCTCAATATCGTGATGTCTCTTCTAAATAATTAAATAAAATAAATCGGTTGTATGTGTACCAGAGATCACCGCTACTTAACCCTAACCTTTACTTCGCTTAATATTCTTGCATTTCTTTCTAATATTATTTTTGCTTCGCTTAGATAATCTTTATACATATTTATAGCCAAGGTTTTGCAAACCTGAAATGTCATCAATGTTAAAATTCAATATTTTGCCAGCTATTGAACAACCTCTTTGACTTCAGATAAATTTTCTTCAGCATTTCTCAGTCCAATTGTAATTTGATCTTTCACTGAGTTTGAATCTTCCTTATTCTTAAAGAATGATATTGAAATATAGTTGGAATTCTCACATGAGCCAGGCAGTTACATTCAGTAACTAATATTTACTAAATATGCACTTTACAAGCAGGTGGTTCAACATAATGGTTTCATTGCCATTAGTAATTTACCAATATGTTTTCTCTTATGTGATTACAGATGAAGGAATATGGAATATCAAGAGGATCAAATCCATTTGGGAATCAAGAGATTGTATATGATATATGATATATATTAGAGCATAGCTTATATGACATCTAGGCTCCTAAACTAAATTAATATTATGTAAATGATACAAAAATTGTGAAATTGGATTAAATTAGAAAAAAACAGTGTTACAACATGATGATGAATCTAAATTAAGAGGGTTTTAATTTAAAAGAGAACGCCCTTAAGAAATCATTATTCAAACCTTCTTTATCAACTGATAATTATAATTATGTTTCACAATTGTAGTTTGAATATCCATTAGTTGAAAATGTCCTTCTGTGGTACGAATGAAAATAAATTTATAACTAATAATGGCCAATAAATCATTTTAAAGCTTACCTTTTAAATCTATCCTCAACTGATTTAAATGGCTTGCAATAACATCCTTGAGAGTTGCTATCTCAGAAAGAAATTTGTTTGTTTTGTGAAATTTTACCAGAAGCCTTTCCACAATTTTCAAAGCCTCATTATTATCTTTCTTTTCACTAAATGATGTTATTTTATCAATAACATAGTAAATAATTAATTTTTAAAGCAATAACGCCAATCAATGGTGTTTTTGCTTCTTGAACATTATTAGGTGTCCCATATGTCTTTTTGAACTCTGATCACGAAAATTATACTCAGATATAATACTCTGTTTGGGCATGCCCAAACAAGAATGAGCAAGCTTGGAATTCTCAGCAAGTTAGAGAAGTATCCTACATAAGCTTATGCTTCTCAATGATTTATTCAGATTTCAATACTTTGCTTCAATTTTTGGAAAATTTTGCTTCATAGCACTACAACAACCAACTTAAATTTTAAAGACATTCTATCTGGTGCCATTTCATGTATTTCAAAACTGTCAATGCATCCTGATACATTTGGCAAAGATATACTTATTCATAAGAGATGCCCAATAACTAGTTTTATGAAGAAAGCTTATAATCTGTAAAATCGATTCTACAATTAGTGATCAAGAAAAGGAATTGGCATCTCACATTTATTTGTGCAACATATGTAGTCTGTCTGACAGACAGACTCAGATGCACCCAGTGTCTCTTGAAACCTCAATAATATGGCAAGAATAAAAAAGCCACGTGGTGGACTGTTGCTACTGTTTGATTAATCTGACACCTCTTTACATCTTTGGTACTTGTGATCAAACAAGTTACAAATGCTTCAAAGACATGTTAGTTGGATTATAAAAATTTGCCTAGAGACCCTTTGGAGATGCACTTGATAATATTATTGCCAATTGTAGATAAAATCCAAGTCCAAACTGAGGTTGTTGGATTTAGCCTTCAACTCTACAACCATGCAATGGTAAAGCAATGATGCATGATGCCGAAGATGTGCCACGAAAGATCAAATTTCAAGGCAAGGTGAGCTGTAATCAAATAATAATCAAGGGGCACTTAGTCGTTTAGAATGCAACTATTAGTGAGGCTGCCCATCTGGTCTAAACATCACACAAAGCAAAGGATAGATTGAAAAATAAAATAATGCTGGCTCGAACATCTCCCTGGATAAAACGGTTAGCATGCCTAACCATGGTAGAAATGCCCATCAGCATTATAAGTATTCAACTGGCTAATCACAAAATATTTCGCATTGATTGGTAGATGTTGAATTAAGGTCAGATAACTTTAGATGTCCCTGGATAAATTATAAGTGGTGGGTCACTTTGGAAATTTGATATCAGAGTTGTCAGAGACTAAATGGAAAACCAATAGGCATTTAACAAAACAGTGATGCCACAATGATCACAGAGTTACTATTTTCATTAAAAAATGGGGTTTGATCTATATTTCAGTAAGCAATAGGTTTTCTCTCATCAAATAATTTACTTGTCCCATCTCAATTTCCATACCAGAAATTAGTCCTAGTTAGTCTAAGCTAAACTAAAAAAAACGAGTGAATTGAAAAAAGGACCAGAACAAGAGATTGCACAAGACTAGCCTTAATGACTTGCTTGACATGGTTTAAATTTAAAATTTCAATAAGATGTTAAACCAACTAACCACAGATATTTTGATTGGATTTTATTTGTTTTTTTTGTCAGTTTGTCTGTCTCTTCAACCTCAATTTGTTTTCTGCAAATCTTTGTTTCACATTCATTTTCATTACATGATAATTCATGGGCATCTCTGATAGATCTCTTAATATAAAAAATTACTTTATGCAAATTAAAACAATCACCATTTATGATTCAACCTCTCTAATTTTTTCATGAAAAGAATCTGAATTAACCTGCAGAGAGTCACAATTTTCATTTAATATTTCCATGGAATGTCTTCTAATTTCAATTGAGTCGTTGAGCAGCTCAACTTCATCGACTTTATTTGAAATTTCATAACTGATGACATTATGTTGCCTTATTTTTTTACGCAATTTCTTGCGAACAGTTTTTGAAAGACACTTTAATGCTTTCACATGATTTTCAACTGTAAGAAGATCCTTCTGTATCTGAAATTATTTATTAGAAAATATTTATTTCTGCAAATATTTCAAAAATTCAAAAATAATTCAAAAGCAAGTATTGTTATTTCAATCATTTTCTAAACAAAAACATAAAATGTCAATTAGATACAAATTAATTAATTGGTTTAACTTTAAGCAAACATAAAAAATAATGCAGTTCGACCTCGGTTAGAACTTCTTTCTGCATTTCGAAGGAACTGGCCATTAAACTTTCTTTCTTTTCAATGCTAAGCAGTCGTTTATCAGCATTCTAAACAGTGATAAAATATCAAAATTTTGGTAAAACACCGTGGTGGTCTGAAGCTTATTTCAGTTATTTTAATTCCTAATGTTCTAATTTCCAAATGATGTCATAATCATTAATAATTGCCGAAATGTATTTTGGATGGTAAGTTAGCGCAAAAAAGTAACAATAACAATCGTCAATGTTTCAACTAGACATCCAAGACAAGTGGTTAAGTTTAATTAACAATACACCGTTTTAATATTGTGCATAATGTAAAACAGAATGATAACCATCAACGAGATTGGTTTGTCAGTGGTCAAGAAGCTGGAGAGGAAAGTTAGCCGATACACCAGAAAATGGCTAGGCCTACCTCCAGCGCTGTCATCAGCTGTCCTCTACAGCAGGAGCACGAGCCTGCAGTAGTGACCGGCATAACAAGGCCAACGAGTGCTTCTCACAGCCGGCGGTAAATATTGCGTCCAGAAGGACAGGGACATCCGGCTGATCACCGGATGCGGCCCACTTCCCAAAAAGGTAAGGAGATTCAAAGGGCCGAAACGTTTGAAGACGGGGGAAACTCTTTTGAGGATCCCTAGTCCAAGGCGGAATAATCAGAAAAATAAAGAAAGAAACATTAAATGAGCCAAATTTGTCGCTTTCGGAAATTTCGAAAAAGGTTAAACATTTCACAAATGTTGTCAAACGATTTTCAAAGGATCCAGATATATATATCAAGATGACTTCGAAAACTCATTCATCGTCAAACCAAAATTCTTGTAAGTGAAGTAGGGGAGAATGCCTCAGAATCCGTTCAAACTCCAAACAAACATCTCCTGTGATTAGTTTCAAAGGAATAAGACTATCTTTTAACAAGGTAATGGCTCCATCCACATCTTAATACCAAAAAAGGTTATTTTTCCAAAAGAATCTAAGTGAATCTTGAAGCGGTCTGTTCGATTTCCGGACCTAAATCTAATTGAAAAGCTGTGGGTATTGCCTGCCAATCAAGTACATTCTAATATTAGGTAAAACTCTAACAATTTGGAATTGTAAAAAGCTCTGAGCGAGGAGTGGATAAAGTTGGACGATCAGAGGCTGAAACCATTCTTGGATTCAATAAAAGATCGAGTTCAGGAAGTAATTAAGCAAAAGAGACAAAAAACATTATTGGCTTTATGTGTTCTATATTTTGGACGTTTGTTATAACCTAAAAATAGATATTTTTGCTTCCACGTAAGGGTCATTTATTTTCACGTATTTTTAATCGTATTTCAAGTTTTTGTACCTATTTTTGCTTTAATTAAAAATATAGTTGTCTGAAATCACTGAAATTAATATCTTCTCGTAGCCAATGAATATCTACATATCATATCAATAACTAATAATTATCAATTTAAAAAAAAAAACAACATTAGTGTCCCCACCTTATGGCAGGCATTGTATTCCAATAGAAAATGGTTTTTAATTGAGCATAATCGTAATTTATCTACGTACGTATTTACCTCAATAGCTAATAATTTTTTCTGAATTTTTCTGGTAATTTCCAAGTCCATCACTTCATACTCTGTTGTTAAAGTTAAAGCTTCTGACAGCTTTTCTTGCCTCCAAAATATTTCTGAGTCAAGTTCGGGGAATGAAATATCGATTCCATCCTTTAAAGCAATGAGTTATTTCAGTCATTGAACGAAAAAGGTTAAACATATATATGAAACATTAAACACTTTAGAACAAGTAATTGGCGATATAATTATAGTCAAAATCAGATAATAAATATATCTCCATAATTTCTTTTGAAAGTAGTGTGACACATTCTGGAAAGTTGTTTCAATTAAAAATAACAAAAATTAATTCTGGTACTTTGATGGGTAACATAATTGCTGGATTATTATGATTAGTGACATATTCTTTGTTCATAACGTTGCACAACAGATTTCGTAAAACTTTATTCTCGCATTCTAACTGTTGAATTTCGTTTGTTACACAGAAGGAACCATTCGCATTCGAGATGCTTTTGTGTTTTTCTGATTCTCTAGCTATCACTTTAATCTAAAAATATTTTGTTAAATTTTGGTAAATAAAAATATTGTAATAATATTAATTTGGATACTCTTTTTCAAATAATTTTAAATAAATGCAAAATTCTTTTACCAATTATCCACATCAAGAAAATTAAAAATACTAAAAAAACATCTAGTCATCCTAAGGCAAAGAATTAGATAAGTGGAAGCCGGAGTGACGTCTACCATATTTTCACCCATGTAACGCATATTAAATTTTATGTTAAATGTCTGCTTGTACAAACAAGATTCCAAATTAGATAGAGAGTGACTCTGCGAAGTGGGCAGATGAATTATGCTGTTGTTTAGTACTTGTTCTATAAATCCTTCTTGGACAGCTTATTAGTCCTGGGTGGAAATTATCATCTCAAATCAACATCTCCATGTTATGGATAAGCAAACAACATCGGGACATAACATCGCTCGCCAATGAACAATGTTCAACAACGGAAGCTTGTTAATGATGTCGCAGGACGTGGCTGATAAAAGACTTTAATTGAGTCATAACAAATTAAGAGGAGAAACAATACCTGCTCCAAGTAGTTAAAAGACATAGGCAGCATTTTCCTAAATCAAAGAAATCGATCGTCATTGAGAAACTAGGTAGCAGTGGAGTTTAGTCAAATTTTTGCTTTTTTTTTTGTTGAAACGTGTTTTTTTTTTAAATTTTTTGAAGGTTAAAATGTACAAAGTTAAACAGATTTATTAACTAAAGATAAAATATCTCTTGCTATCGAAGCAAGCCTTGTAAGATAAGAGTAACATGTAACTTCCGCTATTATACTCAGTGTTTAAGTGCTGTGGGATGTAAGAGATGCTCCAGGCAGTTCTAAATGACCTCTGATTAACTTAAAATTTTGTGTGTGGCCTTAGAAATGTAAAATGAACAAATTTCTGGGGTTAGAATACGCATTTCAAAAATTTTTTGATTGGCACCCTAATGAGTACATAAGATTCAGAAAGTGAAATAATTACCTCTTTTCTGCAATTTTTATGTTCAGATGGTTTTTCATCACAGAGAATATTTGGCATTTTCATTTGCAGATCAAATTCATTCCGCATATTTTTATCACTGCTAACGTTAATATTAAAATTTCCAAACCAATTTTTAATGGTTTAAATAAAGTGCTAAATTGAAATTATTAAATGATTACCCAATAACATAAAATGAAAAATGTAAGACTAAATATGTATATAAATGTATATGTATAAAATTGACTTACATGAATTGTTGAATGTCCATGTTTCTAGCGTTTGTTTTGTGCCACAGATACTCAGTAAATAATTCTAAATATTGTCTATCAAGTTTTTGATCTTGAATAGCCAAATCAAGAGCATCTAAAGTTCTTTTTCTGAGCTAAAATATCAATATTCAAGACAACGTTTGTTCTTGGAACCATCGACGAACAACCTCCACTGATTATAATTAATAATATATTAATAATGTTGATGCACCAATGACATTT
This sequence comes from Hirudinaria manillensis, assembly GCA_034509925.1. Classification (NCBI taxonomy): domain Eukaryota; kingdom Metazoa; phylum Annelida; class Clitellata; order Hirudinida; family Hirudinidae; genus Hirudinaria; species Hirudinaria manillensis. Next base: position 6,858,024 of record CM067531.1, on the reverse strand, counting down.
CAAACAGCAATACTGTCTTTCTGGTCAATACTAATTATGTAATATAAGGAGCTGTATTGCATCTTGCATTTTTAAAAACGTACTTCATTAGCCTTGATCGTGGGAACTAGAGCCATACATTTTAACATTTAAAATAAGTTTAACTTAAAATAAAAGCTGTTTTCCTTCCTGCAAAGTTATATGCACGGAATAGCGCGATTTATATTATTAATCGTGTCAACACAGTTCTCAATTGTTACAACTCAAAAAATATTCTCGCATGCTAAACAATGTCCAAAGTGATGTGTAAGAGAAAGAAAAAGGGACATTTAACCCATAAGTTTTTGAAAAGTCTCATGAAATCTCTGCAATTTCTATCTGCGTAATGATCAAAATCTTCCCTAGTTTTCTAAAACAAATACCATCAGTTATTTAAAATATTTATAATCATTTTATAAAAATAAGAAACTTTGGAGAATCTTGTGATGATTTTCTCAACATCGTTTACGAAATTTCGATCCTGTGAATATCGCAAAATTTGTTGATAATAATTTGTTGATAAGCCATAAAAATTTAACTTTTAGATCAACCTCGTGTATATGACAAGGCATGTTGCAGAACCAGTCGCATTTTTTTACATGAGCTGTGAAATGAATTATGTCTCGAAATTATACTGTTTTTCATGTGATTTACAAAATAGTTTGAACCAAAAATAATTGAATGATTTGGTGTTATGGAAAGGTGGCCGAATGGGTAGCGTTCATGCCAGCAGTATTAGTTATGACGAACCTTGTCGCGCTTAATACCTGGCCTGAGCAGCCAGGGAGTGCTATGCAAATGTGGATCGATTAAAACCTGACTTCACGTCCCACCAGAAAACATAAAGCACTAGAAAGCTAATTCAATTGCAATTGAAGTAGTTAAGTACAGCTTTATGTGATTTATAAATTTATTTATTAATGTTACCCCATAAGATACAAAGAATAGAAAACGCTAAACCTAAATCTATTCAAGGCCTGAAAGATGCTTGTATCTGGAAGAAAGTTCTGAGCGCAGAAAATAATTGATGAGTCAGTAGCCGTGCTGACATTAGAGGAAGGTCATATCCAGACGGATCATCACACAGCCGGTTAGAACCACTTCAACAATCGTCCCAAATCAGCTCATTAGTCAGAGGATATCGATAGTTGGCCAAGAGAGGGGCGAAAAGAGTAACAAAACCGAGTCATAAAGGCCATGCAGCTAGTACAGCAAGGTAAGTGGACAAAGTGAGAAGACGTGAATAAACCCGGGATCAAAGTATGGAAGAGGTCTCTGGCCTCTGTGATAAGTTCGGTACACAACAAGTAGTTTCTCAAAGCATAATTTTTGGAGGTGGGGTTTGGTGGAAGATTATTTATATATTTATTAATTATAAAGTTGATTAATAGCAATATAATTTTAATTATTTAATTAGCATTATCCAGGGTTATCATATAATTTATATGTAAGGTTTTGATTTCAATTCATTGCAAAAATATACTTCCTTTTTTGGCAAGACTTTTTGTATTCGATATTTTCTATATAACAAAATGAAAGCAGCTTCAGAAAGACTCCAAGTTCCAATATCTCAGTATCGCAAAAAAATTTGAGGTACAGAAATTTGCAGTGAAATGGTATCGTATATCGGACCAAACATACTGTAATAACCCGGGGTCTTAAAACTAATTATAGAAGGTCAGGTTTATTGAAAGTATTCAGATGGCTTGGAAGATGTACAATGCTTAATTGATTAAGTCTTGGAATCTGCTGTTTCCCTTACTCTCGCTCTGCTTTTCGAGATAACTCTATTTGTCGAGGTTCATAACCAAAGACTCTGAATAGTGCCCATTAATTAATTATCAAATTATATTGCCAATCAATTTAAATAATTACTAAATTAATTAATCAGCAATATGATTTTAATTATTCTTCAATTATCTGGATCCAGGCATCCAACAATACTATATAAAATTTATGCTATTATAAAAGTACAGTTTCCCAAATTTATGGGAAGGTTGACGACTAGTAGTATAAATGGTCAACACAGATCATACTTTAAACTTTGAGGTAAAAAAAATAGAAAGCAGATAATTCCATCGAGGCAACTGCGGAAAATAAAGGTTTTGAGTGACTTGTGTCCTGTCTCATATCGATTAGACAGCTCAAATTCACCATCGTTAAAAAGGTTCATACATAACGCATGAGATGGAGTTGACTCAACATCCAGCTAATTTAGAGAAAATAAAGTGGAAGGACTTGCTCTTTGACTGGCCATTTTCAACCTAATCAAACTAGCCTTGACTTCCCCTGACTTAAAATCATGTGTCGAGAGGATAATCTCCAAATCATACTAAAATCGTCGAAACTTCATTAAAATTAAATGTCAGACCTCAAAACTAAAAACAACTGAAACTAATTCAAAAATTGATGATCAAATCTAAACTAAAAATTGACTGAGAGTCGAGTTTAAATAAAAGGGTAACTAAAAAATTAACACAATTATATCTTTAAAAAAAGCAGAATTAAAATAACTGGGCATCAATCAATTTTAAAAAAGTAATTTTAAATCAGAATTATTGGGTATGGTAAATGAAACATTATATATTATTCGAAGAACTTCGGTCACAATTTTTATTTTTGATATAGTCATGTTTTAAATAAATCTTTAAGTATGCATGTGTGCTTTATCCTATTCTACTCAAAATGGAAAGTATCTGAATAATCACAATTTATTTTTCGTCTAAGAAATTTCTCGCTATGAAATTGGCGTGAATTGAACGTCCTACCAGTAATACACCTCCGCGAAAGAATCACTTAAAGTACTTCCACTCGCGTCCCGGCTAAACATAAAAGAATCTATAGTATACAAATACTCAATGCACATTTCAATACCTTGAGAAAAGTCAGGTTTAATGTTTGAAAAAGGAATATTGTCTTGCGAACCACAGCGAATTCTTTGACAATTCTTACAATTTTCTCCTTTAGTCTTTGATGGGAATAAGATAAAGTTTAACACCATTTAGTAAATTAATTGCGCAAAGCCAATAACTCACCTCAGATATTACATATCCGTTTTCAGGAATTGATATTAACGGAGGCACTCGACATTTATCCAAGCAATCCAATTTTTCTACTGAGGCAATATTTGTTGGTAGACGAGTATTTATTTGCATGCTTTTACCGTTTGTTTGTATACTAGACTTAATTAAGAAATAATTGTGAAAGATTATCAGAAAATTGACTATTAGAAAGTAAAAATATAGATTAAATATAATAACTTCTTTTGACATGGAACATTGGGGTGCTGAAGCTTCGGATATTTTTCCTCCTTTGAATTATACAATATTTTGTGAATAATATTTCATAAACAATGTAAAACTCTAAAGCTTCACAAAACTCTTTTACTGTGGTTTTTGTAATTAGTTTCATTGAAATATAATGACATTTTACAAATTATTGATTTATTACATGTTACAATTTCTATTTTAGACATGAAATTAGGAAAGTTTCCGAGTTAGTGTTAGTTAATTATTAAATATTATAAGTTTTGATTCGATAATTAAGTGGTTAAAGCCTGTCTTTATGATTGTTCATAAATTGATTGATGCCATTCCGCCACAAAACCCAATTTCTAATACTGGCGTTTTCTAAATGACGACTCAGTCCTGCTCATTATTCTGGAAGTTGTAAATAACTTACAAATGTGGTTCTTGAATTTTAAAAGCTCAATCCTTATTATACTTTTTTTTAGTTGTTGTGCGATAATCCATCTCAGCGCACTGAAAGGAATTCTCAGAGAAGTTCCCTTGTCTTCAAACGTTTCGGCCCTGAATCTTCTTACTTTTTCGGGTGATGGGTCATATCCGTTGATCAGCCTGTCGGTTTTTCCTTGCAGGACTTTCCCCATACTCGGCTATGGGAGGTTTTCACTGGTCTTCTTGTATCGTTCATTACTGGCTGGACTGAAGCAAGCCAGAAGGCTCTCATTGGCTTCTTTATGCCGCTTTTCGAGATTAGTTATGACCCACAATCTTCGACTGTATGAGGCTCTCTTTGGTTTCCTTATATAATCCTTGTCCGCCAGAGTCATGAAAGCTCACACTGCGTCTCAATATATGGAAAGGTGTATTTTAAAATTTCCTTCCAGCGGCCGTCGGACTTTCCTTTCGACTTAGAATGAGTCGATGTCGATAATGCATTACGAGTTCGTAGCCGGCGATTTCACCGACGATGCCATACATGTATCTCTAGGTCGATGAATTGGCCGCTGCGGTGGATTATCGACACCGGAGATCGACGGCCTTTGCTGGTCTTAACACTGTGGCTCCTCATATTCCAAATCCAGAACGAGGCCTCTTCTGCAGCTTCTGACATTTTTGTCACAACTCTTGTACTTTCCCGGCTAGACATTCCAATCCAAATGAAGAAGGTGTAAATCGACTTGCCGACTACGCCCCTAGCGCCCCATTCTATGGGGAAAAGGTTCACTCTGTAGCCTTTCGCCTCCAGATCCATCGACAGATCTGCTTACTTGTCCGCATTAAGAACATTGCTGTATTCGATCATGCCATATCGCGGAATCGTCAACTACACCAGAATGACATCGACGATGAGTACCATATCCGGTTTCACTCTGTTATCACTTGAGGTACCTCATCTCTTCTAGGTCGGCAGTGACAGTCCAATCATTTGCCTCTTTGATATTCGACATTTCTTCTTGAGGAAGTGTGCGAGGCCTTCGCAAAGGAAATATATTTTTTGTGGTTATGCTATGGTGCGCGAGTTTGCTTTTCACACTGCTGCTTTTGTGGCATCACAAACTTCTCCAGTCATCATGTGTTCCGACTGGTTGAAAGAAGGTATGTACAACTGCTAAGAACGTGCTACAGAGTCCTCATTCGGTCTTCCACCAAGCCTCACTTCCGCAAATTGTCCTTGGAGATCATCCTATCTGATACCGACCTTATCGATTGAGCAGAGCAGATACGCTTTGCTCCAGGTAAGGGAATTCCATCCAACCGCACGACGATACGGCTGGATCGGACCTCTTACTTCATCGAACATCAGAACGGTCACTGATTCGTCGATTTTATTTTGTGCTTCGGATTTCTTTCCAGATCTGATCTATGGCTTGACTTCACGGGCCTTGCCGTCGGCGAAGTTATTGAACATCCACACTTTGCCCTCTGGATTTTTTTCGGCTTCCCAGATCATGGAGATGTGCTCGATGTATCCTGGTACACCTCGAACACCTTAATTTGGACTGACGTGTTCACGTACTCACCTAGATGTCAGAAATTCTTTGAGTTTAGATACCGTGATAGATAAAAATATTTTCCCCTCTACATTAACTAGCGACATGGGTCTGAATTGATTCAGTCTTTCTTTGGAACATAGAGGCCTTCTGATTTTTTCCATATTCAGTTAATCCACTGCTCAGATCTGGAAAGAAGTTCCGAGAACAGAAAGAGATCGACGTATCAGTAAATGTACTGATGCTCGAAGAAGTAAGAGGTCTTATCCAGACAGACCGTCAGGATGGAACCGCTTCAAGAAATGGTCCCAGGCCAGCTCATCAACTAAAAGCGCGATGATTGGCCAGGAGAGGAGGCGGAAAGAGGAACGAGGAACAAGATCGAGTCACAAAGGCCATACAGTTAGCACAACAGGGTAAGTGGACAACTTGGGAAGATGTGATCCAGCGATCCCTTACCTGGAGCGACTTATGGAAGACGTCCCCGTTCCGGCTGGCCTTTGAGATAAGATCGATTTATGATCTGTTGCCTTTCAAGGACAATTTAAGGAGGTGGGGGTTTAGTAGAAGGCGCCAAATGCGGACTCTATGGCGGGACCGAGACATTGCATCATGTGCTCAGCAACTGCAAATACGCCCTTGCCCAAGGGAGAATAGAATCATCGAGGCAATTCATCGCCCGAGAGGCGCGGAGCCGGTGATAGAGATTTTTATTACAGTGCGCCGCTCTAAAGAAAATTTAGCGTCCAAGATGATATTATTGGGCGATAGTGATGACGGAAAATAGGCCACCGAGAGCCGTAAGGGCAAGGTGGCTTCGCTTCAGTAAGGGAGTGAAGCGACGAAAGAAGCCAACGAGAGCTTTTAGTAGTCGCTCCAGTCTGACAAGTGACGGCATAAAAAGGTCAAAGAGAGCCTACCATAGGGGATTTCAGGGATTTAAAAAGGCCGAAACGTTCGAAGATGGGGAACCTCCTCTGAGGATCCCTGTCGGAGAGCTCCGATAAGGAGTTTCTAACATCAATGCGATCAAATGAAATAAGGTGTCTTAAGTACCGGGTTATGTGGTTGCATGACTGAGAGACCATCCATCGTATTTGTAACATAACATCAAATTGATTTGAGCATCTTCTAGACTAAATTCTATATATTCTATATAACAACTGAAAAAAATTCTTATTTATATAAACAAAATAGCATATTCTCAATAAGTAAACGCGTATGCCTTAGATAAATTTGAGCAATTTATATTTTTAAATGCAACAGAATAAAACTGAGAATCGTTGGAAATAGTTGAGAATACCAAAACTAATCTTGTATTTTTTAGTATTTCGCAGGTTTTAAAATTTATTGTGCATATCTTGTATTTAATTATCCATATTTTTGAACTTAGGATTCTTAATTAACCTTTAATTTTTTGCATTTAGGTCCATCGTTAAAAGACATCATCCTTTCAATCATTATTGAAAAAAAGCATAGGTATTCTTAAAAAATACCTGTGTGATTATTTTCACAATTTCCCTGATGATATTTTGAGTCATTCCTTTTATTAACAAATTCTGTATACATTTCACTTTCACATAACCTGTGTCTCTGTTGAAAATCGTATTTAAAAATAAATTTTCAATTTTATTCTAAATGGTAAATTTGTCATAAGCTGACTCGCCATTTCACTTTGTAAGGGAGAACATGCGGCATCTCTCAGATTTTCTTTCATCGAAATGTTAAGCAGTCCTCTTTCTGTCCCTACCTGAAACATCAAGAAAAAGATTTTTGTCACTTCAGGTCCCCACATTGTGTTTATGTTAATATTATCGGGCCAAGATATAATTTCGAGGCGCGTTATCTGCTTTACTTGTTGGGCCTACTGTCATTAGCCTAAGGTATTGCTATTTTAGAGTGTTATGTATTAAACACCTGAACGGGCCGAAATATTTTGCCAAGCCCGGCCAGGCCCACTATATGCGGCCGTCCGGTCCGGCCCGCCGCCCAGCATTTAAAAACCCGGCCCACGCAGGTCCGCTAAAAACATACATCCTACAGAAAATCTTAATAATCACAATACACCACGCAAAATCACGGTTAAATTTTAATATCACATAGCAAAAATAACAGTGTATTGTTTCTGGAACTAAATTGTTTCTCCGTTGATTAACGATGAGATTTTAACAAGAAATACTTTTGTAGTTTCTCGGAGTTTCCGCAATGGAGCGTGGGTGTCTTCCGTTATAGAATATATTTGTTAAACTAAAGTTCGTTAATAAGACTCCTTATATATAGCAGATCTCTGTTATGGCACAACTTTCCTAAATATTAATTTTTCAGTATAAAATTTGGCTATATAATTTAAATACTAATATGAAATCTTATGATAAAGTCAGAAACGAATTTGTTACTCCTTTTGGCAGGAAACGCAAATTAGCGTGCCAATATTTCGTCGTATCTTTAAGGGGTTGTCATAAATTTGCATAATCAACTATTTATTGGGGAAAATGATTATTATTTTATTAGGTACGTATGAGTGCAACAATCATAACAAATTAAAAGTTGTATTCGACTTATAAGAACATGGAAAAGAAAGCACTACTGAAAAAGTGACATTGTCGTCCTGTTTTCATTTCGAGATTAGCGATAATTTCGAGTTTGCAATAAATTGCCTTACTAATTAATAAAGTTTCTTATATTTTCAATAGTTGAAGACTTCGATTTTGACTTATTCAATCGGTTTTTCTCGAAAAGCGACTTTTTTTGGTAGCAGCGTGGAATCAACTCAGATAAAATCAAACAAAAGTCTGAAGTTTGGAGCAACGAGGTCAAAAGGCGAGTCGATTCATGAACGAGACCAGAAAACAGAAAGACCGGCTGTTAAGATCACAGCAGAGTTCACGAGAAAACCAGCTCCAGCAAGAAAACATCAAGACCGACAGACGAGACGGTCTATCTGACCTCAAAGTTAGATTCGTTTGTATCGATTGTCCATTTCGTAGTATGTTTTGTATAATTGGAAGGATGGCAGAAGGTTGAAAGCTTGTAAACATTGTCTATATGCTGCTTTAGAATAAGTCTAGTCACTTGATTGCATGCAGCATATCTTGCCATATTTCGTAAACTTAGAAATGTTAAATTAATTTTAAGTTTTAAATTTACTTTAACAATTAAACACATTGGAGTTTAATTAAATTTATTAAAAAATTATTATAATGGAATAAAAATAAATTTGGTATCAAAATCATCATTGTAGTTTGATCACGACTAATTCTCAAAACATTCACTTCTAAGGACAAAAATCTCCTAATCAAAATCTTTTGTTTTTACGTCAGGCCACCGTTCGATTACGACTTCGAAGGCAGAGGTCCCCATATCACAGAAGCGAAAGGGTTAAGCAATTTACCAATACCATCCCAGCACTCAATCGCCTGGGATACCTCGAAAGTCTGAGGGCGAAGCTCAAGTTCCTGATCTTTGTTTACTGATAAAATGACTACCGGTCTAGTATCTACTAATCTCATAAACCACGTTTATAAAGTTACATACTCCCTCACAAGAGGCCAACACTTCACACTAACATTAGAAAAGTGCTCAATTGATTCTACCATAATTTAACACCAACCAAATTAGTTAAAGTCTGGAATTCTCTTCCTAATGCCATTGTTATATCATAAACCTATTCTCATCAATGGTTATGACTCCTATGTCTCCTTTCCGAAGAGTCTTCGGCGAAGACACATTTGATTTCCTTCTCTTCTCCCATCACTCATTGACGTCTAGTTCAGTATTTGTTTGGCGGACAGATAAAAATCATCTGATCTCTGCTCGCGTTGAAATAAATAAATAAATTAACTAATTAACTTAGAACTGCGCCTCGAGCGTGTTGGCGGATTGTTTTTTGCGTGTGCCCTTAAGCCGGTTTTGCGAGTGTAGCGGACCTTTACTTATTATAAATTAGATATATTTCCACTCGTCTCATTGGGAGCTTTCGAAATATACCACTTTCACTTACATGGGCTCGCGTTATCCAGACCTTCGTTGTATCTACATTTCTTCTCGTCCAACAGCTTGCTGAACCTCAGCCTACTTCAGGTGTCCTTCTCAGACCTCTTGATTCGTGCAAATGAAGACGTATGATCGCACACAACTTCTCAATCTGAACTACGGGAGGAAACGTCTTGACAGAGCTATACTAAAGTCGTTGTTCCACCTCCGGATCTGGCGACCGAAGAACTGGCTTCCACGCATCCCCTCGCCCCCTCGCCAAACACCGATTATGAAAGACCAGAACGTTACTCTTAGAATGGGACGTCTGAACATCCGATCGATAAGGAAAAAGTTTGATGCCCTCTCGGTATTATGGCTGCTGGCAAAGTCAATGTGATGTCGTCGATTGAGACCTGGCATGATGAAGGTTCCTTGGCAATTAATCAACTACGAGCTCGAGGCTACTCGGTCATTGATCGCCCGCGACCTCGTGTAGGCCCTGCCCAGAGGTCCCTGAAGACAAACCATGGTGGTCTAGCTGTACTGCAGCAGCAAAACCTCTGTCTCAACCCAACCACCTTCGAATCTCTTGCCGTCCACATAAACAAAGATGCCAAACACATAAACCTATTGGCAATAGGTTTATTGCCATACAGGACTGGAAACTTAGAGACTCTCTTTTTCTCAGAACTCTCGGAGCTACTGCGTCGTTTTGTCATTGGCTCCCCGACACTGTTTGTTACTGGGGACACAAATATTCACCTCGAAAAGACTGATGATTCGAACAGCCTAGTCTTCAGTAATTTCATTTCATCTTTCGGCCTCAGACAGATTGTTGCCGGCCCCACCCATGACTGCGGTGGAACCCTGGACATTGTCCTTGAGAGGGACGATGATGGCTTACCTGTTACGGCGGTCGAGAAGTCGGAAAGCGGTCTTTCTGACCACACACTTCTAATAAGGATGACTTCGTCCTCAGTCCCTCGTCACATACCAGACGCAAATAGGGTCAGGCTCTGGAGGAATTTTGACATACCTCTCTTCGAACGACTTGTCAGCACCTCTCCTTTGACCAACCCAGAAACGTGGACCTCCATGGATATTGATCGCCTGGCTGATCTTTACTATGACACTCTCAATGAGGTAGTTGAGAGGGCCCCCCCCCCCCCTATCGACGCCACGCTTCTACAAATACATACAGCCATGGTTTGACGCTGAGTGCATGAGAGTGAGATCACACATGACTCGACTCAGAAGACGGCGCGCCATTACCGACATCATCAGGGCTTATGCCCGCTCGTATGCTGCTCTGCTACATCAAAAGCGTAGAAACTACTATGCCAGGCGCATAGCAGAGGTGCGCCATCCTGCCAGAAGATGTACTGCCATCCGCTCAGCCACGAGCGATGCTCCGCCACCTCACTTCCTTCCCTGTGTCACAGGCTCGGAGTTGCAGCAATTTCAGCCAACCTCCATAGACGGGATCCAGGAGCTCATCAACTCCCTCCCCCACAAGCAGTCAGGACTTGATCCAATACCCACTTGGTTGCTGAAGAAGGTCTCGCATGTTCTTGCCCCATTCGTCGTTCACCTGTTCAACAAATCCTTGTTCCTGGGCCAAGATCCCCACTCCTTCAAGATGGCACAAGTTCAGCCCATACTTAAGAAGCCCACCCTCGAACTGCAGGCACCTTCATCGTATCGCCCAATATCCAACCTTAGCGTTATGTCAAAGCTTCTCGAACGACTCGTACTTAGACGCCTCCTGTTCTACCTCAACAGCAATACACTCTTTCCCAGCACAGTCTGCCTATCGACCGCATCACTCCACTGAGACCGCTGTATTGAAGGTTGTGTCTGACATACGCATGGCACTCGACGCAGGTCAGGTCTCCCTCCTCCTTCTGCTGGACATGTCAGCGGCCTTTGACACCGTTGACCATGACATCCTCGTCGCCAGATTGGACGAAACATTTGGAGTTCGTCACAATGCACTGCAGTGGTTCAGAAATTATTTGTCGGAACGACATGAAACAATAGTGTCGTCACAATCTGTTAGTGCCATCCATCTTGTGCAATCAGGCGTTCCCCAGGGATCAGTCTTAGGACCAATATTGTTCACACTATACGTGGCTGACATTGAAAGCATCATCTCCAAACATAGACTTTTCAGTCATCAGTATGCCGATGATATTCAGATCTACGGCAACTCCAAACTTGATGATGCCCCTACCCTTGCTGGTCGTTTGTCGGACTGCCTTCATGATATTATTTCCTGGACAGCCTCCAACAGGCTACTACTTAACCCTGACAAGACTGAAGCAATTTGGTTCGGCACCCCGGCTCGACTCGGTCATATCAGTAACCTCCCGCTCCAGCTGGCGGGTTCTTCCATCACCCCTTCGCGGACAGTCAGGAATCTGGGGGTCTACTTGGACTCTTCCCTTTCCATGAAGTCCCATGTTAATAGGGTTTCTGCTGCCTGCTATGCCAAGCTTCGCATCCTCAAGGCTACCACCTGAGGCTTTCCGGTCTCTCACTATTCAATTTATTCTAGCGCGGCCTGACTACTGCAACTCTGTTGGTCAATGTCAACCACCAAGTCATCAGCACCTTCCAGACCGTCATGAACACGGCCGCCAGGCTCATACAAGGAGGGAGGCTATCGGGCTATATCTCCCCGGTACTTGCTAATCTTCACTGGCTGAAGATCCCGGAGCGGGTGCTGTACAAGACTGCCTACCTAGTCTACAAGGCCGCCACAGGTCAAGCCCCTCGGTACTTGACTGAACTACTGACTAGTACCACAGCTGTCCCTGGCAGGGCATCACTCCGCTCATCCGAGACTAGGACCCTGGTCGTTCCACGGTCTCGCAGTATCAGGCAGGGTGATCGGGCCTTCTATGTCGCCGCTCCTGTGATCTGGAACCTGCTTCCTCCGAACATTCGTCTGGCTCAGTCGTCAGAAGCCTTCAAATCCGGAGTGAAAACCCATCTGTTTGCGACCTCATATCAATAACTCTTTAATCTATAGTTTGTCTTTTTTCTCTGTCTCTATTATTTTATTTTATTCCATTCTGATCACTCACTTTTATTTTAACCTTATCTTATTTTATTTTTTTATTTTATATTTCATAGACTGCAATTTTGTGAGCTTTTGTCGCCGTGCCTTTACATCCCTTCGGGATTACGTCGAGCACGTAAAATATTAGATAAATAAATGTAAATGTAAAATTAACTAATTACATTCTTCGATACTTTGGAACGTGAATTTGGAATTGTCTTGCTATTTTATGCTATATGCCAACTGATACCAAGTTGAGAGGAATAGTGCATTGTCTTTAAGCATTAGTGACATTTGATAAAGCGGAGCTAGAGAAGTTGAGAGGAGGTTGAAATTATAGCTAGGCTTTTCTGATGAGGTTATTATCTGTATTTCTAACTTATCTTTTGAATGCCCTGTAGGTCTGCATAGGGTCCTTGTAGAATATGAAATCACTCATTAATCAGGGAGCCTCCGCCTTATACCAAAGTGCTTTTTGAATAGTCTTAATGTTTTGGAAAGAATATGGAACTTGTTCAGAATAAATGAATTTGAATAGATACTGTACAATGCAAAGAAAAAGAACATGAATTTCCTGATTAGCCGGGTTGGAATGGAATGGAGAAAACAGTGCTTGCCAGGATAGTTCTGTTATCTACGTTATTATTTTTAACATTTCAATTTATGTAGAAATTACGACTCGTAATTTCGCAGTCATTTCCCATTGGATGATGGGATGATATATCCATTGGATGATGGAAGCAAACTCTTGCATAACCGATCATACAAAATAAAAGCTAATTAAACTAACATATTTTGTATGGGTCTATATACGTTGCTGTCATATGGTTAGTATATCCCTCCCCAATCACAAAATTCTTTGCGAATTAACGATTTCGACACAAATTACCTTTAAAAATGCACAATGCCTTACTTCTTGTGACTGGATAATCTTGTCTTCAACATATTTATTCGAATTATCTCCTTTCAAATAAGTGTTTATACTCTTTATAACAACTATAACAGTTTAAGAAAACAATGTAAGAAAATATACCTTCTTCACCAAGAACTGGTTTGCAGAAAAGTTTGGGGCTTTTTACAACCTTTTCATTATGGTCACAATCATCATAGAGATGTAGCCATTGGGTGATATATCCACTTTGCAAAGGTAGTTTGCAATCAACGCTATCTGGCTGACCACAAAATGTTAAAGGTCTTCTGTGAATCTCATGATCATGGTCACTTGTATAATTTATGTGTGTGTTAGTTCTTTCATCATTAGATGATAAGGTTACGTTTTGCCTATAAAATGCTTTTCCAAAGTAAGGACTTTCACCAAAAGTTGTTGAACTGTCGACACTCTGAAAATAATATAATCTTGTATAATTTACAAGAAAAATAAAGCAACAAATACAACCTTACTTGTTCTAACGAGTTGACTGGTTCAATAGCATCTGAGTCATGTACAAAACAATCAAACTTATGATCAATTTTGTAAAAAGCCAAGTTGTGTTCTAACTCAATGTGTTTGAGATTGGCATCCATAAAATTTTTAGTTTTTTTTTTTAGCTAAAAAAATAGAAACGTGTTTAAGAATTATATTCAACAGCATCACAACCGAAAAACACGTGTATATTCGTTTTAGTCCAATCATAACTCATAATTTCTGTCACAACAAAATTCAACTGACACTGAAATGAAAAACTGATGGAACGTTAGAGAGTACAATGAGCAGTGCAGGATCGAAAATCAATCCAAACAAATGCACTAATCAGAACTGAAACTTGCAAGGAAGAACGCTGGTAAGTCAATCGTAGACTTTACATCAAATGGTAGTCTGAAGATATGAGAGCCTTTGAGGATAAAGATTCCTATCTGCCTGAAAGCAGCCAGCATCAATCGGTGATAAGAATCATAATTTGCTCCATTCAATCTCAAGGGCACCACTTAACCTTTGACAAAATCTTTATATCTTAAGAATCTATTTGCTACCAAGCATCGTCCATATCCTATTTTTGACGCAGTTCTCTGAAGTTCGCTGATGTTAAATCCAGAGAATTTGGAATTCTTTCACTTTCTGAGATTTTCATTGAAAGAGGTCACCAAAAAGATGAATTTTTTTATGGACGTTCTCAGAAACAACACTCTAATTATGAGAGAATTTAGGAAATTTGAAACATCAAAGGCAAATCAATCAAAATGGGTTTGGAAAGCGGGAGCCTCGGAGAGCATCTACAAATCTGTAAATGACTACGGATTGATCATTCACCAAAGGAATTCGAATGAGTGATTGGATTTCAGCTGTTGTCCCTTATATAGGGTGTATATAAAGGTAAGAGCAACTGCCCTTATTTACAGATGTCGAGCATCGAGATGGAACCTGCTGGCTTTCAGAAGATGCGAGAAAAGTTGAAATTCTTTGAATGATTCAGAAATGCTCATGAAAGGATAGTATATGAGAGACATAACACTCTAATGAGGGAACTAGATCAGAAACTGAAAAAAGAGATCCCATATTCTCACAGAAAATTATGCATGGAGAGGGGATATCTACAGTCAAATCTCGTTACTATGCCACCCGTCGGAACCGAGCAAAAGTGCCATAACAGCGAGAGTGGCATTGTAACGAAGGTTTGTAAAAACGGCCTTATTTTATCAAATAAAAGCGGCTTTATTTTCTCAAGTTACATATCAGCTCAGTCTAAAGCTCCCAAGAATCGTTGGCTGGCGCATCTTCTTCCGGCGGATCTCGTTGTTTTTATGCCACTCAACTGATTACCTTACCGTTTTTGAAATAGTACAAGGAAAGAAATGTGTATGTGACCTTTGAATATAGTGCGCATAATTAGGTTACAAACCCTCCTTAAATTTAGCATGATTTCTTTAGCATTAAACTAATCAAAGCCAAAATTTTCAATTAATATGTAATTACAATTGTACTTGTGCCAAACTATTTTCAATCGAGCAAAAGATGCCTGCAAATTAATCAATATATCCTATTTGGGTTATGTCAGAAGGTTAAAAAGCAATGCATCGATAATCCATTAGCGAACTTTTACAAGTCTGTTACTGCCAGGACTGGAGCCCTGAAAGCTCTCGTTGGCTTCTTTGTGTTGCTTTATTGCCTAGCTGAAGCGTTTTTCACTTTGTCTTTATATATGGCTCTCGGTGGCCTTTTGCTATCATCTATGTCACCCAGGTTCATCCACTTGGCTGCTTTATTTTCTGATATCGTCGGCCCCGCGTCTCGGCTGATGAATTGGCCCCATCACTCCAGTTGATTAACGAGAACGGCTTTCTCCGGTCCTTCTGCGGTAGACCCAGAAGATTTTTCCTAGACTCTCATTTTCCAAATCAAGAACGATGCTACTTTCTCAGCTTCAGACATCCTTTGACATTGTCTTAGTCTTTTTTCTTTTCAGGCTAGACAGCCTATCCGTGTGAGGAAGGCATGTTTCGACGGCGCAAGTGTCGATGAGGAAGAAATCGGCCCGGCACCCATCCCTTCTAAATCCAACGATAGTTCTGTGTACTTTTCCACCGAGCGCATTGCTGTGTCTAGTCTGTCCCATGGACCGTTAGTCTCACCAAGATGATGACACTGTGAAAATAAGTACAACATCTGGCCTCTTGCCACTTTCAATTGGGACCTGGACTAGTGCCTCATCCATTCTATGTCGGCAGTCCTTTATTCCGTAAGGATGTCCCTCTTTGGCGTTCCACATCGCTTTTTGTAGTGATATGTGATGCCCTCTCATAAGAAGTAAATTTTCCCATCTTTGTTAATTGTGCTTAAGTTTGTTCTGGATACATCCACTTTCGTAGCCTCGCATGCCTCTCGAAAGATCTGGTTGTGTCGCGACTTGAACCGACCTTTGGCAAGAGCATATGCACAATTGCCGAGAATGTGGTGTAATATATAGTTTTCACAAGAGGCAGAGTCCGTACTTGTCGCCTTCCCCAAACCCCTCCGTAATTTGTCCCTAGAAGGCTTCAAATAAAAGCTTGTAACAAATTGATAAATATTTAAATTTAAATGAAAAATAATTAACAGATTGAAACATAAAATTGCCGAGCGTTTATAATTACCACAGACAAAACCATAGATAAAAATTGGGCTATAAAAAAACAATGCCACTAGTTCAATAGAGAAAATATGCCTCCATGGTCCCATCCGAAAGGAGGGGAGCATGACGGATCATCAACGGACTCAAGGATTACCGACTTTGCTTCCAATGGACTTCCGATTCTAAATAACGCCCCGAACAACGTCGTGCGAGTTAGCAGATGGACGTGTGGAAGAGTTCTCAACCGAGAGGGGATTCAAAGTACATCAAACAAAATCAAATTTCAGGTTTGAGGCATTGAGACAGCGTACTAACGCAAAGTAGCAGATAGGCAAAACGCCGAGTCTCTCGGACAAAACCCCCCAAGAGGGGATAGGGTTCCCTCGAGGAAACGACAAGAAAGGCTGGACCCATGAAAAGCCTGAAGGACGGATACGTTTTCTTTTCTTATTAAAATAGATAAGTTAGGCTAAATTTCTCCACAAGACGAGGTCTTTAAGACCGGATAGCCTTCAAGTTATTTTAAACTCTGCCATGAAGTAAATGAAATCTCAAACCTTCTGACGAAACATTCGAACGAACACGTGACCAATGCCATAAAACAAATGAACTCAAATATGAGCAAAAATGCTGGAAGCATTCTAAAGAAATCCAGGGGTCTCAAATAACCAAGACAGTGACTGATGCATTAAACGAGATGACCAAAATCTTCACAACCAGATTCTAAAATCGCGAACAATATTTTGCAACTCGAGCCCCTGTTAAGGATTTGGTAGCGATTAAGAACGCCTTGTGAGACATCGAAAAAGAAAGCCGAGAAGGCTCAAAAATGTCAATGTGTCTGGTCTGCCATCTCAGCTCGCTGACGCTGATGATTAACTCGTACATAATTTTATCGAACAGAATCTCACCTCATCATAAACATTAGTCGCTTTGGGAAAGACCCTGCCAATACCAAGCTCTGTCTTACTCTTGCAAACTCTGAGGCAGTAAGTAACCTGATACCTTCGTATCGAATTCTCAGGCTGTCTCCAGATGGTACCGCTAGGAAATTGTTTATGAATTATGATTTGACGCCCAGAGAGGCCGAAGAGGCTTATCAGAAAATATGTGAAAAAAGGCTGAGGTCTGCCCAGAGTGGTTCATCAAAGATAGCCTCGGCTCCGACTCAAACCACCACTCAGCTCTTTCGGAAATGAATGAAAGCTATGGCCTCCCACAAACATCAGAAGTCTAATCGACAAACGGAAAGAACTATATTTTCGAAAACTGACAACCTGGAGGTTTTTGGTTTAGTTGAAATTTGGTTGAGTAATGAACCTGGTGGCTTATTTCCCACTCACCATCAAGAAAATTGGCCAAATAACGTTTGCTCCTGATCGCACATATCAAACACTTCGCTATATCAAACCTTCCCTCTCATCTGGTCCTGATGGAATTATAAACACTCTCCTTACTGTGAGAAATGCCACTCTCTACCTGCCATTCTTCCATATCTTTAAGTTCTCCTTCAATATCCATGAACTACCCCCTGATTGGAGATCTGGATCTTGGATATAACCCCATGTATACACAAAAATTCCCAACATCATACAGTTACAACAGGAACATGCCTACTGTGGAGTACCTGATAAGCCTTGCTCATATTCTACTGAGTTTCTTGCATCAAATATCCCTAAAGGAATTTATTACCATAAATTATTTCAATATTTATAAAAACATTTAACATATGGATTCTGGCAGATGATGGCAGAAAGTAAAACTGGTCAAGATCTATTAATAAAATGATTATAAAAAGATTACATATAATCAAAAATCTCTGTAGTTTAGTGAGAGATTTTGGCACAAAATGGCTTAAATTGGAAAATATGATTGGCAAATGTTGTAATGACTATAATGATGAGCTGTTATTTTCGACCGAGCATGTTTAGAAATACAATACCAAATTACATTAGAAATAAACAATATTATATGAAAATACAAATGAAAAGAAGGTCTCACAATGTCACTTGTTGCTTCCAGTTTCTTCTCATAATCGCCAAGCTTTTTTAGAAATTCTTTACTTTTTAACTCAAGCATATGTCTAAGCTTCTCTTTGTTTTCATCAGTTTCCATGTTTTTTTTTAGAGAATTTGCAAGTTTGTGGCATTTTACTTCTTCATAAGTGAGATTTGTTAGTCTATCAACTATTTTGACCAAAAAAATCAGCATAAATATATCCACAAAAGTATGTAACATATTATGTTTGAATTAATTTTAGAGTTTGAAATCTCTCCGACCTTGACCAAACATCTGTCTAGCACACAATCTTTGATCTATTGTCACTTCTTCATCATCCAGCTTTTCAAGACAAGGCAAGTGGAACAACAAATAAAATTTATAGTGAGTAATTTTAGTAAATGAGTTCTCCAATACATTCAGTGAAACAAAAGCAGACAAGCCTCTAAACCATAAAAATTCAGTCATCTGTAAGCATTACATGTTTTTAAGAATCTTCTAATGATAAATCAATTCAGATTCTTACATCTTCCAATCTGTTTTGTTCAATTTTAAAAATTCTCAATTGCTGCATCTTATCTGGAAGCCATATAGGCACATGTTTGATTTTATTATAGGAAAAGTTCAACACTTGTATGTTAACAAGGCTTTGTAATCCTTCAATTTTTGTAAGACAATTATGTGATAAGTCTAGCTCTCTTAGATGAATGAAATGAGAAACATTATCAATCTTTTCAATACGATTTTTGCTGAGGCTGAGTTTGTGCAATTGGTGAAACCGTTCCAAATTTTCAATATACTGCAACGATAATAAATTGTAGTGAATTCCTTCCCATTCATCAAATAATTTGCAAATGACAAGCAAATAACCTTTATTTTACCAGCTTCTGGAGCTAGGGTAAGATTAAGATAATTTACGTGCTCGAAATTACTGGAACCTGTAAGTTTTTCTAATAGATCGCGAGTTATGTATCTAATGAAAACCTCCTGGTTCCCTACACAAATATATTAAAAGCATCACAAGCATAAATGAGGCCACATTATTTTAAGCGTCACCTTTTTGGTTATAGGCACCGCTAAAGGAGTTTCGCTTCTTCATTCGAATAAATTCAACAAACCATCAGCTTAAATGCTCCTGAAAAACAAACTTACCAACGGTTGTCATAGTGAATTTTCATATTTCACACGAGCCAAGCTAGCCGTGAGGCTGAGACTACCGGACTAAGCTCTTGCTTAAGAACAAATCCTGATCCTGACGTTGAATATTCATAGAACTTGAGAAGGCGTGGTCATTTCGGGAAGTATATTTTTAGGTTAACAAGCATTTCAACATTTCAATTATCAGACGGTATGAGCCGCCCTAGAACTAATCGGATAGCCAATCAGAAATTATATGAATATCAAGTCAACTTCATTTTCTTAAAAATAAGCTTTGAAGAAATATTAGATAATAAAACATATAAGTATAAACTTAAATACATTTAATTAAATAATATAGCTATTTTAAAATTTTATTCAAACTAAACATTCGAAGAGTACAGCGATATATAACTTATAATATATACACGACGACTGGCAACCGAAGAAAATAAGCAAAAGTCGTCTGTCGCTCGTAAGCTCTACACAGAGACCTGTCTTCCAGACACTGTTGTTTGAAGTTTAAGGTTCAAGACAGTCTCCAAAACTTTTGACTAACGATGAGAGAGAGTTTGGTGTTTGTTAAGGGGAATTTCGTTTAATTTTAATTAGTTCTCTCCTAATCGAGATCGTTCCGGATTGGATGATGAACATATTATTAACATATTTTCTGGAAACTTCGATTGATCTTGACTGGTTATTTGGGGAATAGGTTAAGTAGGGGGTGACACATGCGAGAACACCGGTTATTTGAGCTAGCAATGACTATTGTGGACTGTAATAATAATTCGACGCCGCAGCTCCGAGAACTCTAAGAAAAATTGAGACTCTGAGTTACCAGTTCTGTAGACTGTCAGCAGATTTATATGTCTGGCATCTTTATTGATATGAATACCTAGAGATTCAAATGCAGTTGGGTTGAAGCATAAATTTTGCCGCTGCAGTTTAACCGAAGAAGAGGATAGTTTCGCTAGACCACCATGATTCGATTTCAGCGACCTCAAGGCGGGACCTACACGAGGCTTCGGGCGATCAATGACCGAGTGACCGCGAGCCCGTAACTGATTAAGGGCCAAAGAAACATCATCATGCCAAGTCTCGATCGTTCACAGTACATTAATTTTGTTGGTGGCCATGATTTCGGAAAGGGCGTCAAACTTTTTTCCTATCGATCTGATGTTCAGACATCCTAGTCTAAGTGCTTCATTCTGAGCTATTCGAACCGTTTGACGAGATGGCAAGGAGTTGCCGGGAGGCTGGTTCTTCGGCTGCCAGATTCGGAAGTGGAACAGCAACTTTCTTACACTCTTGTAAAGGTGCTTCCTCCCAGAAAATTCGATTGATCTTGATCCCAGAGTTCATATTGAATAACATCATGCGGTCGAAGGTTTTCATCGAGCACGTTCCCCAAGAGCAAGGAACTGAAGTAGCCCAAGGTTCAGCAAGCAAAGGCTGAGCAAAACAATAAACACTGCGAAAGTCTCAAAAACGGGAGACTATTTAAATAAAATATGATGCATTTCGAATGCCATCGAGGGGACGAGTAGAACGATAACTAAATTATACTGACTAAGGGTCTGCTACGCTCGGAAACTGACTTAAAACCACACGCTTGAACGGTCGAACCAACTTTCGCCGTGCTCCTTGTTATTGAGCTAAATGACTGACACAGGCAGAGGAGGTTCCAGTGGAGGATTTGGCGATGGTGGTCATGGAAGAGGTCGCGGCCTTGGCAGGGGTCGTGGAGCTCGTGGTGGACGTGGTGGAGCCAAGGAGGGCGAGAAGGATTAGGTTCAAAGAAGCGAAGATTAAGACTATCGAGAAGATTTATTTGTTCTATCTCCTAATCAAGGAGTTTGAAATCATTGACTACTCCCTTGGTAGTAGCCTGATGAATGAGGTATTGAAGATTATGCCAGTATGGAAGCAGACCAGAGCTGCCTGAGACATCAACAATGATAAATGCGTCACGGCACAAAACCTAACCAGAAAATTACACTGATAACTATCAGGCATCATAAACATTTCCCACATATCGCCAATGTCCATCTTATTAATGGGCGGAGCTGTATTCATGAGGTCGTTTCGAATTGTTTCATAGGTAAGAGCGGGTCTAAATGCAACACTTTTTACATTTCTTTGCCACACGTTTATGGAGTGAACTTAAATCATTGTGGTCGACTCTAAGCCTTGTATCAAAATTCGTCTTTATTAAAAATTCTCAAAAAATGAAACCTCAATCTGTTGATCGTGCCGGGTAGGTTGCAACACCCAAACATAAACGTTGAAATCGTTTAATACAATACACTTTAATATAATGTGTAACATGATGTAATTGTTAATTTTTGAAAATGGTATTGATTTAACATCTTTGAAAAAAACCATCAAATTTAAAATTGCTGAAGCCAATTCAGAGCTTACTCATATGTGTATTAATTCAAATCGAAGGTATCTCGCTTCAAATCCTATGTCTCACTCATTAACCTTAATAATCATTTCATAAACGCTTAATTGCAATCTACAACAAGTATTTTCGTAATAACCATAATTATTGCTCAAATTTGACTCAACGCTACAATTTGGTTTTGTCAAAATAAAAAAAATATATTTGTTTTATTGTCGTTGTTTCTGGCAATTTCACTCCTCGAAATCGCGTTTCGTGAAATTCTAAATTAATGCGTCAAAATATTTCAATAAAAATTTCCAGAATGATCAGAAATATATTAATACACAATGCACCAAATTTTTAATCCGTGAGTTATTACAAAGTTGTAGATGACCCTCCCATTTGTTGCTCAATGTGTGTCTGGAATACATGAATGAAGTCTTTGTAATCACTTGTTAATCAACCTGTATTTTTAAATTTGCATGATAAAGGTGATTAAATAATGTAGAATGCATAAATTCATTAAATGACATTAATATTAAGATTGTTGAACTTCTGTATCATTCTGATTGAAATAAGAACAGAAACTCATACCAATTTTAATTGAAAAGTGATGAGACTTCTACTGTCCAACAGACCGAGCAACTACATGGCCCTAAAATTAGCAAACACAAGAATACAAGTTATCCTTGAATCATTTCAAACAATAAGCTGCTACAATAAAAATATCGGCTCACTCCTCTTGAACAATTATTCCTTTATGCTAATTTCAAAATTATTTCTCACTCTTTAATGTATTGTGCATACTAAAAAGTATCATTTTCAAATTTATTACATGAAAATTTTAAGTGAGTGTTGGCTTTATCGATACATTAGCAAACTGAACTAATTCTATTTTATTTAAGTTTGAATAAAGTCAGACATTGTGAAAAATATATATGCTTTCATAGCTATTGAGAAAGAATGTCTAGCCTATTCACAAGGTATTAAAATTCACGGGACTTAAACTTAATCAACTACTGCAGCTGGATATTAGGAAATGCTAAAAATGTTATCTTTTGAAATTGCATTAATAATTTCATTTGCAGCTTCTTGCAATGGCGTTTTGTATACAAATTTTACTGAAGGAGAAGTGCTTTTTGAAAATATCACCGAAAATCCTTCGGAAAATATGATATCAGGAAATGTTCTAATATTCAAAGATGGAAAATTGTGGTCCGTTTGTGACGATGGATGGAATATTTATTCCGCTAGAGTTGTTTGCCGTTCTCTAAAGTTGGGAATTGCATTAAGAGCTTTATCTCGGTCATATTTTGGAGATACAAAATATGGTATTTATATTTATGGTATTTATATTAATTGCTTAAATTATGAATGGAGTTGCTTTTTCTTGCAGACATTGGTCTGGATAATGTTCAGTGCTATGGTGATGAGACAGAGTTGTTGCAATGTCGACACGAACCATTTGGTCGACATAACTGCAATAAAAAAGAAGCTGCAGGTGTATCATGTTCGACTATTGTCGATATCTCATCCAGCTCGAAAGCCCCGCTTCAAACAGCCAAGGCAACTCCAGAAAATAAAATTCCAAATAACTTCAATCATAGAGATAGGAATAAAGCTAAAAGCATTCACACTCTTTCGGTAATGAAATTATCTTTTTTATAGAAATAATACTGATTAAAGTATATGTTTTGATATGTTTTCGAGTTTTACGATGTACGCATAACAAATGGAAGAACACCTAAAGAAGGTCGAGTTGAAGTTAAAATAGCTGAAGAATGGAACGTTATTTGTGGAGACGAATGGAGTATATTTGAGGCTATGGTCGTCTGTCGCCAATTAGGCATGGACTACGCTCAAAATGCGCTTCAGGTATTTTATTCGGCAAATATTTGATGAATAAAACCAAAAGTTCTATTATGTTGTAGTCGAATTTTTTTCGTGGTGAGAACTTAACAAAAGCTTTTAAGGGGATTAAATGTGATGGTGATGAATCTTTTCTGCATGAATGCTATCATGAACAAATCGGAACGGATGCCACCTGCTCAAAAGCTGCGCGGGTAGCAGGAGTCATATGCACATCAAGTAAGTATTACAAGAAGATTTATTCTGAATAATAAGGTTTATAAGAATTTTAATAATAGTTCTATCTATTAGCTTTTCCATTGGCCTGATATGTAATTCAAACACCACTTCTATAAAATTTTCTCAAGATATTTTGTTGTGTTGATTATATTATACCACTACAAAAAAAGTTATTAAGGCATAATTCAATCATCATTCATAAGAACTACCGGATTTAGTTCCCAATGCCACCCTGGTTGAAAAAACCGTGCACTTGCACGATCAAGCCATGTATTACCTTCAATGTGCAATGGAAGAAAATTGTGCTGCACCATCCGCATTTGAAATTAAAAAATCTAGATATGGTAAGTTGTTCTAGTTATTATTTCTAACAAGCAGTTTGTTCTATATTTGAAAAGCATTTCTAAAAATTGTTACTTATATAACGATAGAAAATAAGTTTTTGAATTAGTTGTGCAAATTGTTTGCTGGGAAATTTATGTTCTAAATAATACAAATAAATTTAAAATAAAATTTAAAAACGGGTGCCAACAATTCTAGTTCAGAATCAAGCTGTAAAGAAAATTTCATTTATCGCAAATTAGACACATATTATGGCAGCTCTCGGAGCTAATGTCTTCTCTTATTTTGAGTGAAAAGTAACAAATTTTAAGATAGTTATAATATGGTACTATTTGGCGCTTACATCAACCATGTTGATACATGTTAGCTTTTGTAAGCTTTGTAATAAGGTGCAAGTCTTCGGCTAATAGCCACAATCTAAAATTAAATTATTGGTTAATCCCATGGAAATAAATATTTTGAGGTCTTTCCGGAAATTTGATATAAACAAAAGGGGTGGGGGTGAAAGCAGTTGGTACGCCACTGAAGAGATGACAGAGAAAAACGGTGCTTAGTGATCTACCGTGGGAATGCAGAGAAATTTGTACATTCTTCATATTGGGAATGAGTTCGAAGTAGAACCTGTTGGTTATTATGAGTTTAGAAAAAACCTTTTTCTAATGCGCTGCAATTCCTTATTCCGGTAGCTGGCCTATGTGGGGCTGTGATCTTTCATGTCTTGAGGGATGGCTCGGGAAAGGGTGTATGCACTAAAAAAGTGTTTATTAGAGAGGTATGGACAGGGATGTTGAGGATGAACTCGAGAATCATGGTCTAAACCGAGGTGTGGCAGGGATGCCTGGGGGAAAGAAGTTATGTTTATGGTCATCGGAGAGTAGCGGATTCGAAAGGATCCACAACCGGTTTTTTAGACTAATAAGAAGAGGGATGTTTGTTATGGTCTTGGATGCTTGCTCCAGATCTCCTGAGATTTTGGCGCTCATTGTCGCAACTAACTTCTAAAGTTGCTAAATCGAAATACGGAGGGAGAAGAACAGTTCAAGGGTTATCAATGACATGCAGAATGCAAAACTATGGAATGTTAAAAATCTTTAAAAAAATCGAAATTTTTGTCCTTGAAATATTAAACACACATTTTGAAATACATTATTTAAAATTTAGATGGCCATAAGTTACACTATGTTTTGTTGAACGAAATAATGCAGATATTTTGAATTATATTGTTTAACAGACTGGCATATGCATAGAAGACGTCTGCTGCGTTTTTCAAGCAGCATATGGAATTTTGGAACAGCTGACTTTCGACCTGAACTAAGAAAGCAGGATTGGGAGTGGCATCTGTGTCACATGTGAGATTTTTATCAAAGTTTCAAATATATGACTGGCACAACGTAGCCAGTATTACAAATTTTGATTCATTTGAATGCATTAACAGTTCTGTCGATAAACTAATTTGATTTATTAAGAGTAATCAGTTGTCTCTCATTCCGTCCTATTACATAAATTCATATTCAAAAAATACATATTCGGGGCGAATTTCTTAACAGGAAATTGTTTATCCATCCCTAGTGATCGACCAAGGCAGATTTAGCCGGGGAACCGTGTCGGAGATTAACATGGGGAGTGTAAATATGTGTTCAAAAGCGGAAACCTTTAACGCATTAGAAATAAAATATTTCGCTTTTAGATACAATCGTTCCCTAAATCTATTTTCCGCACAAAAATGCACATTTAATAAAGAAGGAAAATATTGAACCATAAATTCGAAATGTGAATATGGTTGGCATTTTGAAGAAAGCTGAAGTTCACTTGATGCTAATCGACCGGGGTCAATTTTAGCCAGGGCCGGGGAAGCAAATAATAAGAGAATTATATAAGATGTAATTTACACGATTTTTACAAAATTTCAGTATTTATTAATTTTTTCAGGTAATGCTTCATATCAGTCCCGTTTTACTTAACTAACAAGGAAATTATTTTTGGCGTTTCCTAATTATGTAATACTGAAAATTATCTTAAACTTCAAAGTTCAAATGCTTATAAGAAGGGTTCCAAGGCTAGACAAGGCTAGGATCAAAAGGAATCATTAGATTTTCTGAAGATAAGGCAAAGTGACGCAGTGCATTCAGAAGGAAAGAGTGAGGATTTTGTCAAGTGCTGGATTAGAAAATAAGCAGAATGGGCAACTGAGATTTTAGAGGCCCTGCGACAAAAAAAAATTTTTAGGAGTTAATTAAGATAAGATGTTATGAAGACATATGTTCTATTGTATATGTAAATTATATGTTCTACAATCCCATAATATTAAAACAATTTATAAAATCCAAATTTAATCTACAAATATAACTACTCGTGCATATAATATATAACTAATTATATATGCCTAAACAAAATATAAGCTCAAATATAATATACTCAAATTTATTAGTCCGATCGTAATGCAACACAATATACAGTATGTAGTAATATAAAATACATGTTATTATCATTATATTAATTTATACATTAATATTGCACATTATGACAGGCACTACCACAGCATGCAAGTGTTTGCCCGCTATGATATTTTAGACAATAGGGGAAATCGGGTGGCTGAAGGCCATAAAGCCAGTTTTTGTCTGGAAGATGTGCAGTGCAAAAACGGATCAGCAAAAAAATATGCTTGCAAAGGATTTGGAGATCAAGGTTTTTTTTTAAATCATAACAGAAACTTTCCTAACAAATTCAGCTGGAGTAATGAATTTGTCGAGCGTGATTAACAAAAATATTAAAATTCAACAAATAATTATTGTAATATTAATAATATAAATATTATAATATAAATAATAACTATTGTAAAAATTTCAGGAATCAGCGTGGGCTGTGCAGACGACTATTTACATGACATCGATTGTCAATGGATTGACGTAACAGACATAGACCCTGGATACTATACTCTAAAAGTATGAATTAAATTTGCGCAGTTTAACCCTTGGAGATGCCCAAGGTAAAAAAAAAGTTCCACTTTCAGCCAAGGGGGCTACAAGTTACAACACATTAGTTCTTAATGAGCGTCAACCGAAAGTTTGTTATTAAAAATATTTACCAGTCAATATGCACAGGTTCGGGGAATATAAAAATATACTTTATTAAACAGGAGTAGTGCCATGCAAAATGGCTGTGTTTTTAATAAAATAGGCGTGAAAGTTCGGCCACACTTACAAGACAAAATCGCTCATTTTAGTAATATTTAGCTATTAGCTTAAATTTAGCTATTTTTGACATTTCGGAGACCGATAAATTTAGTTTCTTTCAATGTCCTTTTTTGTCCTTTCTCCATTTTGCTACGTTTTCCAAAATAAGACGTTTTTTCATAATAAGACCAACTAGCAAGTTTTTTCTAAATCGTTGATTTCACCTTCGATCCTATCTACTGCCACCAACATACCCGGCCACATAGGGTCATCGTTTCAAGTTAAAGACTGGTCTGTGCAACATTGATAAAATTTTGATTATATTTTACCAGCTTAGAAATCTCTGTCTCGGGAGATTGTGAACTCTACCTAGATGCCTCATTAATATTAATTTTTCAATATTTTCATCTGACTATTAATGTCGTTCTACTTTTTCAACATTGAAACACCGAATAGTGTCCACACAGTATAGTCCATACTCTAGCCAGATCGCAGTCTCTTCTTAAAGCGTGATCCTCATTATCTGTGATTTTTCTTTTATGCACTTGGCATATCTCAGTTTAGGTGTAAGAAACTCCTCCTCGGAGCTCTCCAACAGGGATACTCAGAGGAGGTCCCCCATCTTCAAACGTTTCGGCCCTTTGAAACCCCTGACGTTCTCCGGGATGGGCTGCATTCGGTGATCAGACGGATGTCCCTGTCGGTTTTCCGTGCGTGGACTCCGGTACTTTCGGGTATGGATGGCTCTCTTTATACCGTCACTTGCCAGACTGGAGCGACTTCACTCCCTTACTGAAGCGAAGCCACCTTGCCCTTGTAACTCTCGGTGGCCTTCTTACCGTCAACTCTGCCGCCCAATAGTATCATGTTGGGCGTTAAATTTTCTCTAGAGCGGCGCACGGTAATAGAAATCTCTATCACCGGCTCCGCGCCTCTCGGACAATGAATTGCCTCGGTGGTTCTATTCTGGCCGGAGATCGGCGGCTTTCTCCGTTGCCTCTCATTTGCCAGATCCAGAACGATGCTGCCTCTGCTGCTTCAGACATCTTTGTCATCGTCTTCGTTCTTTCTCGGCTAGATAGGCCTGTTTTTGTAAGGAATACATAAGTCAAATTGCCGACTACGCCCCTTGCGCAAACTTCTATTGGGAAGAAGTCAGTTCTGAACGCTTTAGCTTCCGCCAGATCTGCATACTTTTCAGCGCATTACTGTATTCTATTCTATCCTCCCATGGGACCGTCAACTCCACCAGAATGACGACATCTGACGACGGCGACATCAGCACCATATCCGGCCTATTGCCACTCTCAATCAGTACCTGGGATAGTGCCTCACCCCTTATAAATCGGCTGCGACTGTCCAGTCGTTTGCCTCTGCAAGGATATCCTTTTTTGGCGTTTGACCTTTTTCTGCAGAGGAGTCCGATGCCCTCGCACAGGAAGTAAATCTTCCGTTGCTTGGATATAGCGCCCGAGTTTGCTCTGGATACCGTTACTTTGGTGGCCTCGAACACTTCTCGTAGGACTTGGTTGTGTCGCCACCTATACCGACCTAGGGCAAGGGCATATTTGCGGTTGTTGAGCATATGATGTAATGTCTCGGTTCCGCCAGAGTCCGCATTTTGCGTCTTCTACCTCTCACCTCCTTAGATTGTTCTTGGAAAGCAACTGATCATAAATCGATGTTATCTCAAAGGCCAGCCGCCAGCGGGTGGGGACGTCTTCCATAAGTCGCTCCAGGTAAGGGATCACAGAATCACATCTTCCCACGTTGTCCACTTGCCCTGATGTGCTAACTCGATCTTGTTCCTCTTTCCGCCTCCTCTCCTGGCCTCTAGTTTATATAGATATCTGGTCAGATCTTGATACGTAGGAAAATTGGCAAAATTGTTCCCCGAGGTTTTTTGTGCGGCCCGCAGCAGCTCAGCAGTGAATTTCACTGTTATGTGCGGCCCACCAGATCCTTTCCTGGTTTAGTTATGCAATAAATATTTTTTTCTTGAGTTTATTCCTAAAAATGGAATTATGACTAAATAATCATATTATTTATTCCCTAGACGGGAATTAAATTCCCTTGGGATAAACCATTGATGAATTTGTGATTTTTTTTGGGCATGATCTGTGTATACTTCAAATTTTTGTTTTTTTTGAATAAACGAATTCATAACCGAAATATTTAAATTCCTTGTTATGTTGATTAAATGTCAAAACTTTCAATATTAACTTCTAAAAACTATCAGCGATAGCTATACTCTTAGAGTAAAAAGCCCATAAACATAACTAAGTATCGGTATCGCCATTAGCAGCTTACCATTATTATTCATTGACGATCAATTTCTGTTGGATGTTATATTTTATTCAGTGAATATCACAGCACAATTTTTATTAATTTTGATAGGTTCATGTGAATCCGAACTACAAAATTGCCGAACTGGACTTCAACAACAACGCAGTTTTGTGCAACATTTACTACAGCGGGTATGACATCAAAGCTACCAATTGCGTTATTGGAAGGGGATAAAAGGTTTATTATACTATTGTAAGTTAGGAAATTATGGCAAGAATACAGATACTTTCAAATACGTAGATTTTATATGCTTATTACATTTGTTGATGACCATTCTTTCCTTTTCAATAATCTATTTTAATAATATATTTTTAGATATAAGGTAATCAGAATTCGTACTAATATTCAGTCGATGTTAGAAATGTAGGCTTTACAAAGCTAACTGTAGGATTATAAAATTATTAATTTACTCTCTGATTCTGGACGAAGATAACATTTATAATTGCCACTTGCAACTTATCAGTGAAATCTTTGTGAATAAACAATAACTTTTACTTTTTGAAGATCTTAACGGCACTATGGTTGGATAAGTAAAAATATTCGTGCCTACGAAAATTGGTAACCAAATTAACAGTGCCGAACCTTGATAAACCATTTCGGTTTAATGTTTTGAACATAATATTTTTAAAATAATATGTGATTTGATGGCTCTGAAATAACCAAAACATCTACTTCCGCCAATAGCGTTAGTCCAATTGAAGAATAACCAACGTTCCTGCATACACTATTAGCTAAAAAAAAAATTTTTGTATTTTACCAATCGTAAAAAAACTATGCTGTGTCCTAAGAAAATAAATTGTGCCTATTTTTATGACAATAAAAAAAGTAGCCTGGTTTGTTAAAAAATATTAAATGCTAATTTATGCAAACTCGATAAATCAGCACATATAAAAAGAATAATTTACAAAATTTCATCATAACAAAAATAAAATTATTAAACTTCACATTACAGTAGCACAATTTTATGACAACTGCAACAAAACATTATTTGCTGTACAGGAAAGAGACGCCATCTTTAATCTCTGAAATCTCTCTGAAAAGCAAAAATAGATTTTTCCATGGACTTTCATTCATAATCAAATTTTACTTTGCAAATCATCGCAATGTTGTCAAGCATAGAAGCATGACATAATTGAAGCTTTGAATAAATGTACGAGGTAATACTTTAGCTAAGAGAGCATTTTATAATCATAACTGGAATTAGTAACACATTACTATGTGAGTATAGCAAAAAATAAAAACATAAAAGTAATGAAGCTGACCCATGGTCTTTGGAGAGGTCGATAATTTTGTTTCTAAGACTTCGGTAATTTATGTGTAGGAAGGATAAACGATAAAAGGCGCTGAAGTTATGGTACTGTAGTTCTTCTGGAGTGACCAAATCCATCGATTCAGAGTCGGACAAAAGACAACTTGGATCAGGAAATTTGAAGTCCTAGTCTGTCTCTATTTCAATCGTTGTGGAGACGTCATAAATCAAATAGAGAAAAAGCGAAAGTGTTCGAGAAATTCAAAAACTTTTACTACAATGATCTTCAGAGTGAATAAAAAAAAAACCTTCTTTTTCAGCAAACACCGAACATAAGAGCACCAAATTGGCTGAAGATGGTCTACCCATCTAGCCCACATCAACTGGTCTTGGCTTGGGAGACGCAGCAGTAGAAACTTTTTGGCCTATCACTTTTTTACGATAACCTTGATTTTAAAAGTCATACAAAGTCCAAGATAAGAGCATATGTACAGCATCCACACAGAATATATATCTTAATTTTTTTACTTTAAGAATTAAGTGTAAATTCAACAAAAACATCATTTTTAGGCATAGAAATGCTTATGGCCACTCAGAAAAATGACAATCTAAGTGGTTTTTTCAACAAGGATTTTTAAATCCAGCGATAATACCAGCCTTAGTCACATACAGACCAAGTTTCAGGTTTTTATCTGTAACCAACAAAATGCCACTCCAATGGTTCATGCCCCCATATCTATGTGATAAGCCACTGGTTAGAAACAGATGACACGCCAGTGATAAACGCGATACCACACCTTAATGGCGCACCAAAGATAATTGGCCAGGTCAAAATTTTCGCCAGTCTATCGGCTATCCGCCCCACTGCATCGCACATATAATTTTCCCGTCATCATCAGCGACATAAAAATTCCATAAATCTAAGCGCTTTCGACAGAAGACATGCTAGGCACTCAAAACTTAAAGGAACGGTTCTGATCAATCAAACCGTTTAACCAACGGACCGATCCAATCGGCAGATAAGCGACGAACCACCAACGAAACAGCGTGATCCGTAGCGCGTTAATTACAGCAAAGTGATTTCAAATTGTAATTATAGATTCAATATGTAATCCAACAAATAATC
Organism: Hirudinaria manillensis; assembly: GCA_034509925.1. Classification (NCBI taxonomy): domain Eukaryota; kingdom Metazoa; phylum Annelida; class Clitellata; order Hirudinida; family Hirudinidae; genus Hirudinaria; species Hirudinaria manillensis. The sequence continues at coordinate 6,825,840 of CM067531.1, read as the reverse complement.
GTTAATACTCTGACCTTCCTCGTTTTCCCCTTAACCACCGATTAGTCTCAAATTCTTGAAGTTTATATAGTTATTTTCCTTTGAATTGTATGGGCAGACTATTTAAACGGGCTATGTTGACCAAGAGCGCAAAAACCTCTCACCGCCAAAGACACACCAATCACGACATCATTCCCGCACAATTTTTGATTCGGATAAACTGATGCTCTTTGAATGATGCTTAAGCCAGTGCAGCTGAATTAATCAACTTTTGTCTGAACTGAAGATACAATGACTGCAGAGCCCATTTATAGAATTTTAATAAAAAGTCCCGTGCAGACACTGTGATTAGTCCATCACACTTTGCCAAATGGAAACCTGAAAATGAAGGGTGCACAGAGAGCTTAATCAAACACATAATTTTTTATTAGCATCCTCATGCATCTCGAATACCTCTAGGATATTCAATTATATTTTACCAAACCTCTACCATCTGGCATTCCTTTTCTCAAACATTGGAGATCTGCATGATCTTTTCCTAGAAGATGACCTAGATCTGGATCTTGACCTGAATTCAAGTATGAATATGATACGATTCTGATTTGTGGCACCATCACCTTCATACCTTGAGTGCCGGCTTTTTCTTTGTCTCAAATTTGTTTCTTTTACTTCACGATTGATATTGTCGCGCAACATCCTTGCTGAGCTGAAGTTATCATTTCCCAAGATATATTTTGAATTATTCATAAGGTGTCAATAAACAATATCAAACTGCTTCTACCTTGTCACCAAAGATGTGCTTTTATCTCCTCGAGTTTCCCCAAGTGATTCATCTTCCTCTTCCAAATTATATTTGGACAGGTCTATATCCTCTTCTTCCTCTTCCTCCTCATCCTAAGTGTAGCAGTAATTTTAGTTTCTTGTAATAAAGACTAAGACATTTATTTAATTTATTAAAGAAAAACATACTTCTAAAATATTTGAACTTTCACGGACCTCTCCCAAATTAGGTATCTCCTTTTTACTAGATTCAGAACCTTTGACATGCCTAAACTTCTTTTTTTTTCTGCCAAACTACAAAATTCAAGTCATTATTTTACTTTTATCCTTAAAAAATTAACAGAGCATAGGAATCCTTTAACAGACTTCTTAGATTCTCAAAAAAAAAACGAGTGTGCATCATAAGGGTTCGACAGAAGTATCATGCCTGTTTTATGAGTACAGACTGAATTTATTTAATAGACATTGGTATCAGCAGATTTGTTTTTGACATCACTTCAAAACTGTGTGGTTTGTTTTTCAATTCAATCTCTCATTTCTTAGTTTCTCGAAGTTCCTACTTTGACCATTGTTCAACTCAGTATCATAACCATTTTACCACTTCTCTTGCATGCAATTCAGAAAATTTTCTTTACCATCACTAATCTTGACACCTTATTTCCTTGATGACAGCATGCAGTTGATATCTTATGATTTCATTTGAAGAACTATGGTCCCTAGGACAACCCAAACTATTGTCATTCCATATTTGGCTACCTAAACCTGGCTTGGACACCATTGCTCTACCACCTTATCTCAACCCTCTATTTCCATGCTCAACTCACATGGCTCTAGTGAGGTGGCCTCACCTTGAAGCTAGGTTGTTTCAATATTTGCTCAATTGCCAATGAAGTTGACATTCTATCCAATATAATAGCTTAAAAGATATACAAGTGTGCTGACCATAAATGATAAGAACTCAATTGTTCAGCAACTCAACATGGAACAGGCTGCTCAATCATTGACTGGCTATGTCCATGCAGGGGTCAAACACAAAAAGCCATAACTGTCAAACATGGAGGACTAGCTGTGATTGCATCCATCCTCCCAGATGTTGGTTTTGTCACAGGGATCTTGCCATGCAGGCAAAGTCAAAGTATATCAGCAATATCCATAATGCTTACTTGGGGGTTTCTAAGAAAGTGAAAGTTCAAGAATAATGTTCAATAACTCCTCAATAACAAACCAATTTTCATGAGGATTACAAATTTAAGACATAAATGATTTACCAAAATCAGTATCTACACTTCTTCAATAGATGGAGTTTCAGAGGTCTATCGTTTCAGCTTTTTCCAATCCTCAGACTTTCAAAACCAATCCTCTTATGATCTTTTATGTTTCTCATCAATAGATAAGGGATATCGCCCTCCGTTGCTCTCATTCGAATTATCTCTGTGGCATTAAAGTATGTCCACTACCACAATTATTGTACCTTAATGTCATCACTGATTCTCCTCTCTTGGAGATGCTGTTCAAATCCTTAAACCATTTTGAAAAATGGCTCCATCCTGCAATGTCTTACCTTTTTAATACATAGGATGCATGCATGTCCTTGTTTTACCCTTTAAATTTATATTTACATCAACATAGTGGCTTGATTTTCTATGAGGATATCATCTCAGATTTAAGAACAAAACCTTTTTTAAGATTAGAATAATGTTTGCAAATAGTGAAATTTAAGACAAGAACAATCGAGTTACATGAATGCATTGTATATGCTATGCAAACTGAAATAAGAGACCTTTAACCAAGAAACTCTTTAAGGATGCCAAAAATTAATGTTATAAAAAAATAAGCATGTAATTAAACAACCTCATCAAATTCATCATCAGACTCATTCCTTTCCTTATATTCAATAACTTCATCTCTCTCCATGTAACCACCTCCATAACCTGAAAATTTTTCATTTCAATTAATAGTTGACATGAATTTTTTTAATCCAACAAATAGATAAAATTATCAAAGTGTTAAGATTTTCAAATCTAGGAGGTGATTCACATAATTCTTAATAGGAAGATATGTGACTATTTTATGAAAATTGGCTTGCACACCACATGATACTAGGAAAGGTAAGTAAGTGACTAAGAGGGAGCTTCGTGTGAAATCATCAATTCAATTTTTAACTAGATAGTCAATAACTTAAATAAAGTGGAATCCATCCATCCATCTAGTGCATATAATGAAGAAACTAACATCAATTATATAAATATGTACAAAATTATAAGATGACCTATGCTGGTAAAATATTATAAAACAATGAATGAAAGAACACTTTATATATCTATTTAAAAACATATTTACTTACATAGATAAGTGGATAAAAAAAGCAATTTGCATTTCTCTATAATCAAAACAAAAAACACCCAAAGTAATAAAAACAGACCCGTTCTCTTTTCGGCCTTTGAAAATTTTGGAGTATTGCAAACATTACATTGTGACCTTCTCGCCCAATTCACATTACCACAGCTAAAAGATGTTTAAATACAAATGTTTAAACCAGTAATAAATAAGCTTTATGTTGCTAACGTTTTACACTGCCAGTCATCTGCACTGAATAAGCCATGACTTTTTTCAGCCATAACCTTTCCTATCTCGGTGCCTTGCTTTTTAATCTCCATTCCATCATCTTTTTCTGAAAAAGATAGACTTTAGCAAATCGATTCACTCAATTTGAAAGAAAATATGCATACCTTTACCACAACGATTGCATTTTGATCTTCGAGCAAAGTTTATATTGCCACATCTATTAATCAAAATGAAAATTTTTGTAAACCACAATTAGGAAACCCAAATTTAAAACTACAAAAAACTTTTAAACAATTTAATATATATATATATATATATATATGACAGGAATCAACAATGTATTAATTTTAGGCAAGGTGGGTGTCAGACTTTTCAGAATGGGTAATAGTACTATTACTATTATTACTACTATTGTGTGCTTTAAAAAACTAGTTGTACTTAAAGTTCCCTTAGGCAGCTACTGCAATGGATAACAAGTATTATTGCAGTATTATTACTTGCAGTGAGCATCAAGTACTGCTACTTAAAAACAAGAGTACTGGCTACTGGAGTATCATAGAAATCTCTCATTGGCTTCTTTATACCACTTTAGACTATTTTATGCAAACTTTGACTACATGAATCTCTTTTTGGCTTTCTTTTGTTATGTTCATCTGCCCCAGTTCACTACACCATTCATTTAAGTTCTTGGTGACTTTTTCTCATTACATACAATGTGTAAAATGTAATTTTTATATTTCCTTTGTAGCCGTCAGACTTAAAAATTGTTGGTATTGGCATAAGGAAGTTTTTCAACTTCAAATGAGTTGTCATTAGCCAGCCAACTTCTACTATATCCATAGATTCCATACAGAGATTCAATGACTTTTGAACTGAACTCCAGCAAAAAAATAAATTAATGTAAATATAATTTGGGAGAACTTCTAATCAGTTTGTTCCAGGCAACAGGAATGACACATAAAATCTCTGATGATGGATGATCTACAGACTGTAATAATAATAATAACAATAATAATAATAATAATAACAATAATAATAATAATAATAACAATAATAATAAGTCATTTATATAGCGCCGAACACATGAGCTACAGAGGAGCTGAAATTCCTGTAGTAGTTATAAGCTTTTAAATAAACTTTTATATTTTATAGTTTAATAATTTGACTCTTACACTAATGTACAATGATATTAGCTTTCTATGTCAGGTTTTTATCTGATATCAAACTAAAAAATTAAATATGGTCATTTACTACATTTACTAATATAAGATATTTTCATAGTTATTGATGTGCTAGTCAAAAAGCAAAGTTGAAAAATAATAATTGCTATTTGCTATAGTGCCAACCTAAACCTAGTTAGGAGTTAACATTCATACACAAGGTCAAAAACTACATAACACAATATATTAATTCTGCAATTAAACATTGGCTAAAATTTATCAGGGTCCCTACATGATTCACCTATTCATCAAGAATTAAACACCCAGTTTCCAAACAGAATTTGTACAAAAACATAATTTGATCTCAGAATTGTGAGCATATGAGATCATTTTACATAATGGACAAAAAGGATATAAAATCAATGATTGTAATTTCATTAACAAAGCAGCACCAGCACCAGCACTGTACAATTGATATGGATAGAATTTAAAAATATCAAGCTATTGAGCATCATGCAAGGCCTTATCTCAATAATATTGTCTATTTTTGTCTATTTATTTCAGATGACAAACAGCACCAAGTTACAACTTCAGAAAAACTTCCAAACCACATAGAGCAATAAAATTGAACCACATAGAAACAAAATAAGGAGCATAAATTTTTCTGCATTCTTATGATTATTATCCAACTAAAAGATACATTAATCTAACATTTCCCATGATAACACCATCTAAGAAACTGGTGTTAAAACTGTGGACACTATAAAAATGTATGAGACAGTCCTTTATCTTCTAAATATTAGTCAATGTTTTCTTGCAAAAAGATACAAATATACATAACCCCAGCTAGATAGCCATCTTAAGCAAGACTTTGGAATAGCACATTATCGAGTAATAATTGAAACGAAAATCTTAAAATTTAGTATCGAAAAAATAAAGTAAAAGTTTCTCAAATTCTCACTTGGGCTCTCCACAGACCCAGTCACCCTCTCCGGGCTTGAACCTCTCCGCCATGTCAAAAAATATTTATAAAGTAACACAGCTCTTGCCAAATAATATTAACCGAAGATTCAATAGTTACAACGTGCTGTTTGTCAATATTTAATACGATCGTTATTATTTTGGTATAATTATAAAATTTTAAAAAATTATTTCATTACATTTTATTTGTCCTTTATTAATCACCAAATATTTTAAATTTATTTCTTAAAAACGTTTTATAATGAAATAAATTTTAGCAAATAAACTAGACATAGTTACAAAATTATATTAAGCAATTTTCGCGATCTTTATATGTGTTCTTTAGACGAATCAGGAAAGCTTCTAACTTCGCCCACCATCTAGCTATCGTTGTTATGGCGTAAGTGTAGCATTTTCCCTTCGTCTAATGTGTTCTGATGTCGCTATACGCGGCGTTGTTCTATTTCTGACAATCATATATGTTTCACGACCGATGCACTTATAATTTGTATTGTTAGGTCGACTCTGCAAAAACCCAAGAATGAAATGACACCAGAAGAGCTTGCTCTGAAGGAACAGGAGGAGTTCAATACTGGACCGTTGTCTGTTCTCACTCAGTCTGTCAAAAACAATACTCAAGTCTTGATCAACTGCAGGAACAATAAAAAGATATTGGGTAGAGTCAAAGCTTTTGACAGGTAATTGTGAAGTGCTTGATGTCATCGTAATTATAAAAAAAATTATCTTTTTCATATTGTTTCAGGCATTGTAATATGGTATTAGAGAACGTTAAGGAAATGTGGACTGAAGTTCCAAAGGCTAATAAAGGAAAGAAGAAATCAAAGCCAGTCAACAAAGACAGGTACATATCAAAGATGTTCTTGAGGGGTGACTCTGTTATTTTGGTACTAAAGAATCCAATGCAGGGTTAGACCAATTTGCCTGAGGAGGCTCTGACAGTTGTCTGTTTTTGACTTTGTATTCCTTTGAAAAACTTGTTTTAGCTGATTGTTAACAGTTTGTCTTGACTATTTTGAGATCTGTTGGAGGGGGGGTGGTATCTGTTTTCAATGTACTGATTACATTTTTTTGCCATCTGGGCACTTGGTACTCTGGAACATACCAGGAAAGAGAACATGGATAGAACGCTTAGTTGATCATGATGCTGCTATTGATCGTGCTTAAGGGACTCTCTTGAAACAATGAGGAAATAGTGTGACCTGCAATTAACTGACCTAATCAAAGTGACTGTCAATTATCAAAAGTTATAATGCATCAGCCAACAGATATGAAGCAGTACAATAAAAGGGATGTGCAAGGTATCTATTGGGGGGACAAAGTGCTTCGCAATTTGGTATTTGAACATCCTCGATGACATCACAGGTTCAGGTTATTGGTGATAGGGTTGAGGTGATAATGAAAATTAATAATTTTATGTGCATTATAGATATATTTTGTGGGGGTCTTTGCTTGCAGATTGTTCTCAACTTCTCTACAAAATTAGTTGCATATAAGGTATAACAAAACTACTTTTTTTGGCATTATGCTAAATCACTTACCTGAAAATGATAATATTTGATTTAGTAGGTGCTTTTTTAAAATCCTGGAGTAACTCGCATAACATTGAGCCTCTTTCTACATTTTTCCCTAACTGCATGTTCCTTGACTGAGATTTCAAGTCCAGCTTCTTGTCTGACTGATAATATTTGATTTAGTAGGTGCTTTTTTTTTAAATCCTGGAGTAACTCGCATAACATTGAGCCTCTTTCTACATCTTTCCCTGACTGCATGTTCCTTGAGTGAGATTTCAAGTCCAGCTTCTCGTCTGACTGACTGACTGGAATGCATCCCCTTTCTATAAAGAGCGTCCCCTCGCAGTTAATTAGTCTCGATTTATTATTCTGAAAAAAATGATTGTTACCCTCAAATACAACTATTAGCTTATCTCTTGCATCGGGGCTTTCGGGATGATCGGGGATTGTGCGTTAATATCACCACATGTCAATGTATTCCTGAAGGCCGGCAACTTCACGATTTGGTTTTTTGAGTAGTCTCGTTCAGAGAAATCAGCTTTTGTGTCTTCAGGAGAATGGTGATCGAAAGACATACCAATTCTGAGCTGAGCTGCAACTCTCCCTCCGATCGTAATTTTTTTCTTGTCTAATCATCCCATTAAATAACCTGTGAGCTCGAAGGAGTGCCCGTTTTTGGGATAGGTTTCGTGGGTAATAATGGTATCAGGAGGTTAGTCCTGTGCGTTTATGAATGAGATATCTCATATGGGCTCGCCTAATTTTTGGTTGATGCCCTGGCAGTTCCATTAGATAATGTTGATTCTATTAACCGTGTTGGACTAGTTTCTCAAAACTCGATCTTGTGTAAGTCTTGAGTGCATCCAGAATCTCGTCCTCGTTTATGCACTTAACTGAGATGAAAGCTCTTGCTTCAGGTCCAACAACTGTTTCGTATCTCTATCTTAGAATCTAAGGTAGAACTGACCTGTCATAAAGCCTGTACTAGATTCAACTTGTCGTCTCGATCTGTACGAGGACTTTCTTCAATTTCTCATCAGGCTCGCTCAACTTTGAAGCTTTCCTCCATGTTTTCAGGTTTCGTGGTCATTTTGGAACTAGTGTTGACATTTTGTAGTGCCTAATCGACAAAGACGACGAATGCGAAAATCGCGATGAAAATTTCGTCAAAAAATGAGGGATAACAACGTCAACCACCGAATAAGATTACTTTTGTAATGTCAAGATCCAGCCATGTTTACATAACGTCATAACAAAACTGGTTAATAATAGCGAACAATTTACATATCAACTCGCAGCCCAATTCGTGTAAGCTCCGTCCCCATTTTTAGATGCTTATCCGAACCTCAGCTATTCAGGATTATCCTCATTTCGTTACTAGTTACAGTTAATGTCCATCACTGTACGGGGCATAGATAGATCCTACTTCGAATATTATTTATACAAATAGTATGGAATCCTATTTGAATAAGGAAATGAAACTTCGAAGAGAATACAAAGAGCAGGAAGGATAATTAAGCATCTGGGAAAACTGAGTTAGGAAGAGAAGCTGTAGACTCACAAATCTCGGAATAAGGAGAAACAGAGAGGATCACTTTTCATGAACAATTGAGCTGAAGCTAAAGTGATTCCTCCGACGGTTGCTCAGAGCCAACATTAGGCGGGGCCTACTCTGGGAAAATTTATTTTTATTTCAGGACATTTAGTCAACCTTATTTACTTGTTAATTTTTAATAAAAATCAATTTAAATGCAAATGCTTTATACTAATTAATATTCATGTAACGTCTGATTGGCCACCATTCTTTATAAAATCTGACCGCTGAGGAGCCAGCCTTGCGTTGCTTAGTCCCGTTTGGTTGGTCGCGGTGTTTGGTCATGGCGGACAGGAGCTACTACGAGTGCGTAGTTTTGTATTTTCTATGAATAACTTAAATTACCGATATGATGCGACATATTGAAATTGAATTATTCAACTATGATGCATTGATCTGTGAATTTATTTGTCTCCTTATTAGGAGGTATGCCGATGTATACGGAGCTTTTATTTACAAGCTTAGGTTATTCAATTCTTTAGCAATGTCCGACATGCTAATTTGATGGGAATTTCATCATCAAATCTACTCATAAAAAGTGGACAGCACTAAATTTAACATATAGGCCGAATAAACGTGGAGATACGAAGAACTTTCTTTTTCTGCTTTGAGTATTTTTTATTAAGAAGTAAACTTTCAATTGGCCCAAATTGTACTAAAATTATGACCTATATGGCTTCATTTTCCCAAAAGTGACTTATCAAACACTTCAATGTCCGAAGCTTTGACTTCAATAAATTTTTGTGGCCCTTGAATTTCAATTTCGTTGATGATATTTGGGATTTCACAGAAATTTTTATTGGGGAATAGACTTTAAAAAAACATGGTGATCACACCATCTTTTCACCCAGATTTGATGAAAGTATTAAGATTTGTTAAAGTCTAAAAACATGTTCTTGATGTTGTTACTACTTCAGGATTACTTCTAAATTTCATGAATCAGATAATTTTTGCAGAAATTCACAAGGATCTAAACTTTATTGATTGTTTATATTTACTTTAATATGTTAATGGGTGGTTTTGCTATTTTAGTTTGGCCAATGAGGCATTTGCTTCTGAGGAAATTGAACAAGCCCTGAAGGTAGATAATTGTTTGACTTTTTTAAAGATTGAATAAATTATATGTTTTTACATATCATACATCTTAATTTAATGAAACATGCTTAATAAACAAATGAACAATTTTAAATTTTGAGATATGCAACTATGTAAAAAAAATAGCTTGTTTCTGAAGTGTAATTGCTATAAATATTTTTTTTATTAATGTTGTTATTATAATTACTATTAGTATGCTCTAGCAGAAGTCCAAGTGGCTGCAAATGCAATTTTAGTGAATGTATTACATACTTTTAACTTTACTTATTTGCATCATTTTGTTTTCAGTATTATCTCTCAGGAATTGAATCAAATATGAATGCTGATTCTTGCCATGCTGGTGCATCACAAGTATACTTAAAAGAAAACAAATTTCAAGGTATGGACGACCATTTTAACAATTTTTGTTTAGGTAATTAAAATATAATGTATGATAGTTGTTTGAAGATGGAACTGTGATGCTTCATCTATCAGGAAAATAATATTTAATGTTTACAAGAGGAATTTTACCTTATTCTAAATTTTCATAAGTCATTAACATCATTTTGAAAGAATCTAGAATTTGCTTTTCATTCTCTGAATATGCCCAAAGCTTCGTACTAATATTGATTGGAAGTTCTCTTGAAGGCAACTAAATATTCTTCCTAGATGTGTATATCTATTCAAAACAAGATTATCAATTTGTTGAGTCTAAGCGACTGCCAAATGCAATCAATGTCACAAGCTTATGGGGCTTTTTCTCAATTCTAGCTCTCCAGCTACTTTTTTAGACATTCCAATAATCAATGAGAGTCATTGCTTTGGCAATCAAACACTTTCCATCATAAACTTTAAGCTGTATTTTACAAATATGAGTTTTAATAAACACATAAGTCTTGAATTGTTTATTGAAATAGCAAATTTGATGATGCAATGCACTCGAACATATGAGATCTGTCGTGTATTGAGCATTAAGGGTTTGTTAATCAGAGTGAGCTTATTAAAGGGATCAATCTATTTCTAGTGTTTTTACTCTGCTTTTACTCAATTCCAACTCAAACTTCTTGTTTAAACCATTACATCCAGAGCTTGATACACAAAATCAGAGATTATGAGTATTGTCATAAAGTTAATTAATTCTCTACAAAAAGAGAATACATTATCAACGATGAAAATAAGCACGTTCCATAGATATTCTTTTCTTATTATTTCAAATTATTATTTTTATTATTATTATTATAATCTAAAATTTTAAATTACTATGTTAAGGTTCAGCATCACATTTGAAAAAATTAATACCTCCATCTCTTTAAAAAAACTTTGAACCATATTTTTTATCTGATACCTAACTGAAGAATGCTGCTTTTGGGCCTCTGTCTCTGCAACAAAAAGCATTCAGGTATGGCTATGGCCTCAGCTACAACTTGTGGCTTATCAAGGTACTCATCAACAAAAACAACTAGACAGGAAAAATTTGAATTTGCCTTTGATTAAATGAGTCATCAAACTACAATTAGAGCTATTGAAAATGGGAAAGGAACTCAGTGAAGCAATTTCTGTTAGTAGAGGAGTTCAGCAATGTCTCCAAGGCTTTTTAATAATGGTGTCAGCATTTTCAGTGGAAGCATTTCTATTAAAGGTCAAATGGTGTAACAGACTCCATATCAGAAGAGAAATGTAACCAGATAGTTGTGGATGATTTTGTCATTGTGCCATCAACTGATGTTGGCATGGAAATGGTGCTGGAGTAAGAAATGGCAAAAGTTGGTCTGTCATCCTGGCAAATGCACGACTATAGGAACCAAATTAGTCAGTCAGTGGAAACAACGTATAGGACACCCCCTCATATCACATTTCAAGAGAAAGAAATCAAAGTTGTAGTTTTCTTCTGATCTATTGAGGGAAATGACGATTGAAGAGATAATAAAGTTCTTTATTAAGTGAAACAGATGAACAAAAATCAATGACAATTCATTTCCAAAATGACAGTAATTGTGTAAAATAGGATGACATGCTATCATCTCCATAAATCATCGCAATCTCAACTTGTTATGAAACAACAGTAAAGGCCCCAAGTAATGGTGACTGCTCTTTATATGCATACTTCGAGAATTCCTCTGCAATTTTGTCCAATCAGAATAATTCAATTCAATTCCTCCAATATTTTAAGTGCCTTTTTTATCCAAGTCCTAGGATGTCAAGGCACTGCCGACGCACATTACCATAGACACGACCGAGCACATAATGAAATAATGAGAACAAAAGACAAAAAAAAATATGCAAACTAAAATATTTAAGAATAACATTGAATAAACAAACGAGTCTTTAAAATGGTATGAAAAAGCTCAGGTGTGGGGGCTTTTTGAATGTGACCAGGGAGGGCATTCCATGTTTTGGAACCATTGACATAGAAAGAACGGTCGCCAAACTTGACGCTGTGTGACGTGGGGACAAGGAACATGGGATGAGATGAAGAGCGAAGGTGTGCTCATCCCGGTATTGTGGTTGTATAATAATAAATGTGGCAACCGACAACGTGGCCTTCTCATTACATGGTATATATCTGATATTTTCAAATTGAAAATATCCATTATTTTTGATATTTTCAGAAGATAATAATTGAAGTTATTTTATTTTGGCATTGAAAAGAATAATTAATAGAAAAAATCGATTCTGTGAAAATCACAATAAACATGCCGTTTCATTAATAAATAAGCTATATATTACATATGCCTTTGTTTCATTTATATCAAATAAAAAAACTATTGGTATACTGATCTAAATAAAATAAATCATAAATAGTTTAAAAGAAAACAATATTCAGCACATTTTCTTGTTAAAAATAAATATGATATTTTCCATCCCTGCAACCGATGCTGCAACCACCTGGGCAACCACCCTAACCCTAACCATAACTAGTCTGTGAATCTCCATTAAATACAATGTCTAGAATTTAATGAATCAAATGAATAATCAAATATAGTATATGGTGAATTTAATTAAAATAAACAGATAATAGAATATAAATAAAATAAAAAAATGGGTCATTTCTTGTCAGTGGCCTTAAGCCACACCAGACACAATGCCTTGGTTCTAACCTATATCACGAAGTTGGAGCAGAAAATTCCAACAGCAAATGGAATAAGAATTCCTGACCTGTGTGCTTAGTGAAGTACAGAATATAAATTTGCAATGTATTGATGATACCAGGATTAAACTAGCTCCTTGTGTTTAAGGTGAAGAAGTATGGCTAGGCTGACATTCACAAATGGCCAAAATAGAGAAGGGTTGAGAAGGTGATGTTTTGAAGGAGACCATGGGAGTCATTGGAGGCTGCCAGACAATCGTGGATGCCAGTTTCGGAGCCAGGGGCATTGAAGTCGCAGCAGATGATATATGTGAGGTTGTAGACTGCGACGAGGTCAACGAGGGCTTCAAACTCTTTTATGAAAGATGCTGTGATAGGCCCTGGCGGCTTATAGATGGCGGAGACAATGAAGGATGTCCTTCGATTGTTGAACTTGAGGTGAAGACCCTCGAAATCATTTGAGGCAGGAAAGCCTAGGTTTGAAGACTTCAATTCTTGATGGTGAATGGCAGCAATGCCACCACCATGCTTATCCAATGATGATCCTCGGTGTTGATGAGTGACGCAAAGCCTTTGGGAGCGAGGCTGTGTATGATGCAACTGGGGCATCGGATGGTATCCAAGTTTCAGTCAAAACAAAGATATCTAGCGCCTCATCGTGCATGCTCCTCAATGATTAAGGCAGCCTTCTCAACTGCCCAACAGGTATTAAGGAGGCCAAGTTTCAGGGATGTGGGGCATCTGCAGGCATGGCTTTTATAACGGAGGAGTCTGAGTAGCGTGTTGGAATGAGTGATTTATGAATGATCGTGTTGATGTGGGCTGCAAACTTTAAACTTGGGTACATTATAATTCCGAGACCCCTAATCTTGTCCACTCGTTGGAGAGTCTGACTGTTGATAGACTACTCATGATTATTTGTTTTCTTTCTGCATCCCGCTATGGAGAAAACCTGACATTTCTCTGGCACGAGCTGAAGCTGCCAGATGTGACTCCACTGTACTACCTTTACAAGAGCAGACTGCAGTTGGGTTTTGGACGACATTGGGAAGCAATAAAGTTTAACGTCATCAGCAAATAGTTTGCAAATTATCTTTGAATATGCTCGGAAGATCATTGATGTACAATGAAAAGAGTGTGGGGACAAGCACAATGCCAAGGGGATGCCACTGGTCAAAGGAGCGATATTTGATAAAGTTCCACCTATATTAACATGCCGTTTCCTCTGTGAAAGAAAGTTGGCGAGCCGTCCCATAACGTTGACATGGATGCTATAACATTGCAATTTGGTTAAAAGCTTGTTGTGCAATTTGGAGTCAAATGCCTCTTTAAAGTCTAGATATATGATGTCCACAGAATGTCTGGATTGGAGTGCTTCTGACCATTGCTGAGTACATTCAAGTAGATTTGTTACAGTGGATCTGCCACTCACAAATCCATGTTGATTTCTGTTTATTAATTTATGTTGTGTTAGATGATGTATAAGTGATTTATTAATAATCTGCTTCATTGCACAGCAACATGTTAATGTGATTGAGATGGGCCTGCAAAGGGCCTCCTGGAAAGGAGAGGTGGTTGGGGTCTTTTTATGTATAGGAGTTACTAATGCCATTGTTGACTTCAATTGTAAAAACTGATGAAAAGTAAAGGTTGAAGATATCACTTATTTCGGATGGCTTGATAGTAAGAGGTCTGATGGTGGAGCAATCTCTAATATGTTGACACAAGATTGTTGCTCTTTACTGATATATCTGTGGAATCTACCTGACTAGCTAGATTAAGTTCAAGGGATGCATAGTACTTAATGATAGAGTTACAAGAGGTTTTAGCAAAACTATAGTATCTGATCTCCTTCCTGATGTTTTGCCCGCACTTCCAAGTTTTTCATAGTTTAGATTTTGTTCTCAGGATTCTGTAGATGAACGGGGGATGCCACTTTTTATTTAGGTTTGTTACGATGAAGAAGTCTGGGCACGTAAGCCTTGAATGCTTGCTCAATCTGGTGTTGGAATTCTGTTCAAGCAGTCTTCAATGCTAAAACAATATTCAAACAAAACATTAAAGTGGATTGTGTGCAGGTATTGATTTAGGTTGTTGTAGTTTGAGGAAGTCATAAAATGCAACTTTAGAAAACTGATTGTATGAACCAGAAAGAGGGATATTTGGTCTGAAGGACATGATATTTGATTGCTGGTTGAGATGGGACATAGAACATCAATTGTCGAGATGAAATGAGGATCGTTTGATATAACTAGATCAAGGATATTTTCATGTCTCGTTGCGCTCCTGACAAATTGTTGGAGACCATGTTCCACAAAGAATTCCAAGAATATTCTATAGATCTTGATGTTTGGGAGTTGAATTGCCAGTTGATTAGTGGAAGGTTGAAATCTCTAAGAAACAGATGGTTCGTCCACAGTGCATAAAAATCTGAAGCATTCAAAAGTGTCAGTAGCACATCTCAGCTATGTCATCAAATTTTAAATCTTAAATTTTCATATGACTGCTGTGTCAAATATTAAACACTTCTGCCACCTAGGGACTATGAGATAACTAGTTTACAAAATTACAAAATAGGTTTTAATGTGCAAATTTTTACAAACTTGTGACCTGTTTTAGTTTCTTTAATTCATTTTCATTTCATTGAAACTATTATCAGGTTTCAATATGTACACTTTTTTTAACTGGTTATATATTGCCTAAAATGGAAGCTCTTCAGTGATGAGTCATCTTTTCTCTTTTTGATGTTAATTTATTTATAATTTCTTACAAATAAAGTGTTAATTGCATTTTGTAACATAACTTTTGTGTCACAACTGTATTTACTAAGAGTGAAAAAAAACTTCAAAAAAAGTATTTATAATAATAATAATATGCCATTTATATAGTGCCACGTGTATGAGCTACAGGGGTGTTGAACTAAAATGAATGCAATAATTTTGTTTAGATGCTGCCCAAAAATATAGAAATTTATTAGGACTAAAAATAAAAGTATGGGCACCAATGTTTTATTTCACATTTATAAAACAACTTTTGTTATACAATCACTTACAGTAGTTCAGTATTGAAAGTATTTATATATTACAGATAGGTAATATAATATTCACATCTCAGTTTTCTGTTTTGAATTAGACCCCAGCTGTAGTAGGTTCTCGTCAACCTTCTTATGCCATCCATTAATGCCAGGATTGGAGTGACTTTTGAAAACGCTCATTGGCTTTCCCATTGTTGACTAACTGGAACGTTTCCTCTTCACCTTTATATGGCTCTTGGTGGCTTCCTTCTGACATCATAGTTTGTGCACTTGGGTCCTAAATTTATCTCAATATTGCAGCAAGGAAATAAAAATTTAATCATCTAATAAATTGGCCCCTACATCCAAGTGAATTAGCAAGATTGGATCCACAGCTTTCTCTGATGCTTCTGCAAGGCCTCAAAAGACTTCTAGTCTCATCTGCCAGATCCAGTACAAGGCTGTTTTCATGGCTTCAGACATCCTTGTCACAAACTTCATTCTTTCCAGGCTAGTCAAGCTGATTCCTGTAAGGAAGGTGTACATTGACTACAGGTAGTGTAGGTGACTACATCCCTTGTGCCAACTTTGATGGGGAAAATTCTGGTATCATTTTGCTTTCAGGTTCTTCAATAGATCTGTCTACTTTTCTACTTTGCTGTACTTTAATCTGTTCTTCCATGGAAATACTTTTGTTCAACCAAGATTATAACATCTGTTTTAAATAATATTAGACTCACCATTTGTATTAATTGCCCATATTTTTTAGTCAATATACTAATATTTAAAATTACTGTGATTTCAGAAGCCCTAAATCATGCTAATGAAGCTATAAAGATTAATCCAAAGAATCAAGTGGCACATCTCAGAAAAGGGTAAACAAAATATAGTCCTTGCTTTTGTGGTTAGGATTTGAGTTTTGGCAGGAGATACCAAGATTTTTATATTTAGTTATCTTTAAAAAATTATTATTGTGTAAAATATCTTAGTCTCTTAATTAATATGGAATATTGAACAAGTTTAAAAATCTTTATTTATTTAGCTTGCTTTACCTCAAAATTCCCCATACCTCAATAAATCTTGCCCATAAGGACTGCCACAATTTGATTGGAAAAGG
Source organism: Hirudinaria manillensis (assembly GCA_034509925.1). Taxonomy (NCBI): domain Eukaryota; kingdom Metazoa; phylum Annelida; class Clitellata; order Hirudinida; family Hirudinidae; genus Hirudinaria; species Hirudinaria manillensis. The sequence continues at coordinate 6,808,978 of CM067531.1, read as the reverse complement.
TTTTTCTTTCATTAGGTGTTAAACTTGAAAAAATTTAAAACCTCAAAAAATCATTATAGAAATGGTGAACCAAACACATTTTATGAAAAATATATTCTGAAAACATACAAAAATTGTTCTTTTTAAAGAATATTTAGCCTTAAGTCTTTAAATCTTATCTTGATGTGAAATGAATACAGCTTTTGATATTCATATGAGATGATCTTGTCTTAATTTTATGAATAATTAGTACCATCATCACATACAGTTTCACATCCTTTAACCAATAAATTGAATTCTTGAAATGCCATGTCTAAAGGAAGAGCAATCAGTTCATTTTGCAATATTTTTTCCTCTGATGAAAAAGTTACTTTTGTTCAGGTGTCATCTCATTTCAGGAGTCTTGATTTGATCAATTCCTGTCTTCATATGACTATTTTCCTCATTGACATTCACGTTATTATCTGCTTTTGTTACTTGCATGTTTTGAGTCATTTTGTTATTTACATACATGGGTTAAGATATCCATAGTTGGGTCAAATTTGTCATCTATGCCTGATTGATTGGATGATAGCATGTAGGTATTTTGAAATATGGCACAAGAAAAGGAATGATTAAAGGCAATTAACTTCAAAGAAATGGAGAATAGAATATGGTGGACTTTTTGTGTTATCTCTTCCACCCAATTTTATGCACTTAGGCTTTATATTTTTTTCAAGCTGCAGCTCTGTGATAAATGCTTTGATCAATAATAAGGGGACTTTTACATTGATGATTCCCTGGCAAGACAATCCCTGATCCAGCACTTCTTGGCCAATGCATAGGCTGTTCTGGTGGATTATTTTAACTGGCGATCAAAGGCTTTCTCTGATCCTTCTGCCATAGTCTCTGAAGACTTCTGGCTTCTCATCTGACTGTTAATTACATATAAAAAAAGCTTACCAAAACATCAAAGAGCATAATTAATGAAGATGCACCAAAAGAACAAAAACCATGTTTCAAAATAACAACTTTATATACAATGGGGATTTATGATTGTGAGAGTGCCTTCACTCCTTTTGGATACTTGTGCACTTTAAATATTTACATAGGTAAATAAATAAATGACAAAATGACTTAAAATCAATCTCTATATAAGGAATCTCATTGCAGTAACTATGGTTTATGTTCACTAATGTAAAAAGATGTTAATTCTTTTGTATGAGATCCTATCCTTAATCTTTGAAATTCCAACAACATTAAAGGGATTTTCCCATAGATATTCTTTCATATTAAAATGTTACAATATAATAACCATCAAACTAAGTAAGAATATGAATAGTTAATAATTAAAACTTTGAACAGAGGTAGAACAAATGTTATGGCCTACAACTTTTTTTTATGATAACCTTGATTTTTTCAAAATCAAGAAATCATGACGTCATTAAAGACAAAAATTCAAAAATAAGAAATACATAGTATTCGTACAGAACACATATATTAAATTTTGTCTACTTTAAGAACTAAGTGTAATTTAAAACTATTTTTAGGCATAGAAGTATGCTTATGGCCATTTATAGCAAAATTACAATTTGTTTTGTCAGAAAACATTATTTTAAATCAAATAGAGTAACATCTTAACAGCATATATTTCTTTCGTTATTAAAATGATGTCTAAGCGTCTGATTTTCATTGATGAAATGATATTTTTGATGGTGCTTTCATCCAGACCGGAAGGTCCAAGTTGCCTCTTTTAACTCATTATCATTCTATTGTTGATCATTGCCATATAAGGCTCATGAGAGAATACCCCAGATATTCTAAATCGTATTTGGGTCTAGGGAACATGTGGGTCACTCCATAACCTGTATTTTGGACTCCTGGAAAAATGCTCATTGTTGCCTTTGAAACATGATTTGGAGCATCATCTTGCTGGAACTCATATTTTTTTGCTCCAACAAAAGGGAGGAGATGATCATTGATCATTTTTATGCATTTCTGGAAGTCTTGCCTTCTACTTAAATGCACCAGTTCATTCCTCCCAAATGAAGAGAGACCATCACAGAACCTCCTCCATGTTTTTTGCTAAAAAGACATCTTTTTCTTTTCTAAAGTCATGCCAGTAGTTTTTATAGCCATCTGACCCATCCAAGTTGAATTTTTTTCTCATCTGAGAAAACCACTCTCCCACTTTTCATTATAATTTACCATCTTTTTGTCCCAAAGTAGACATCTTTCCTTGTGATAATCATTCAGCACTGGAGCTCATCTCATCTCAAACTTCAACTGTCCACTTGAATTAAAGTAGTTGCATATTGTCCTCATGTGGACATTCAATTCTAATTTCTCTTTCAATTGTTTACATGAAGCCTCTCTGATGAGATGTCTCTGACTCTGTTTTGATAGTTTTCTTGGTCTTCTGCCATCATATTTCTTCTCATATAACTCTCTGGATCATCCAAGAAATGTTTGATGGCACCCCTTGAATGCTTCAACTATTTAGCGATCATTCTTAATGAATAATTTGCTTTCCTGAATGCCTTAATTTGCCCTTTTTCTTCTTCAGTCAAACTTGGTCTCTTCCCCATGACGAAAAGGTGTAATGAAGGAAGTTCTGAATTTAACCCCTATTATATAGCCTTTTTAATGGTAATTTATTTATTTGATTCCTTTAACTATATTTTTAACAAGTTAAAATGAACGTAAATCAGAAGTGGCCATTAAGTTATTTCTATGCCAAAATTTTGCTCAATTGCTTAATTTACAAGCATCATTGATCTAAATAAAAGGAAATTTTGCAGGATGTTCATAAACTATAAGTTACATAATTGCTTGTAAGTTTCAGCAAGATATGTTTATTTATAAGGAAGTTATGTAATAAAAATGGGTAGGCCATAAGATTTTTTCTACCACTGTGGTGTATATATGGTGAGTGTTGAAAAAGTATGGTAATTTGGTCTTGTTCTTCAAATAAAAGCTGCCAAAATATGGCAATGTATGGAAAAAATCTGTTTTTGATTATTTGATTACATCCATTTAAAACATTGACTTTAATTATATCTGGGATAGGAATTATTTTATTTTTCATTCCAGCCTTATATACAATCTTCAATTTGGAGATTGATTTTTTGTGATCTTGATTTCTGTGCATTCCCATAAATATGTGATTTTAAAGTTGATTTGTTTACCCAAACTTGGTCTCTTCCCCACCAAAACTCAACAGAAATGCCTGGGCTTCTCGGTTGATAAGGGTGGTCTATATTTTTCCTAAGGATTAATGTCATTGTATGATCTACAAAATTGATTTCTGATGAACTGTTAATCTTTTATGAATAATTTATTTTGTTATTTGAATTTTTAGAATTGCCTTATTTAATTTGGGAAAAGTTCTAGATGCTGAAGAATCATTTAAAGAAGCCTTGAAGTTTAAAGGTATTCCACATTATAAGTTAGGCATTCATAATACTATACTGTACCCTCAATTAACTACAATTCCTGAGTTTTCATCTAGCTAATGACAAGAAGATTATTGAATGGCTTTCAAAATGTGGTGAGAGCTCAATTTCATCAGCCAAGAAATTTGAGTATAATTCTACATTCTTACAGCCAAAGTATGCTTTTAAATTTATAGATGGCATCTAATGTTTGATATACAATTATTATGTATTATTTACTTTTGTTTTTGAAGATATGATTGGTACCAAAGTGAATCAGAAGTTGTGGTAACAGTACTGATTAGAGATGTCCATCCTGAGGATGTCACTTATGAAATAACTAATCAGCTTGTTAGTGATTTTTTGGGTTTTATATTGAATTGAGTTGAGTTGCATTCTTTGTTTAGCTTGATTTAGTGGTAAGACACAGAAATGGATCACAGTTTAATTTGAGGATTCATACTTGTCATGATGTTATAGCAGAGGAAAGCAAATTGAAGTTTCTTCCAGCAAGAGTAATATTAATTTTTTATCTACTTTAATATCTATTGTTTTTTAACTTCATTAATGATATTTTTGATAAAATGTGTTTTGAGAATTATTTAACATTTAAGAAGTCCTCATTTTGGACCATTAGGGTTATCCTAGAAATTAGTTATAATTTTGTCTAGAAGCTTATTAAGTTTATGAGCAAATTTATTAACTTACTATTGGAGCTGAATATTGAAGAGGAGCTAGTTCAAAGGATGCCTGGAAGCTGGAGTTAACTGAACTCAAAACTCTTAAACTATTGCAAACAACACTTGTAACTCTCTCAACTCCACTAAATCAATTAACATTCTAACACTCCAAGATACATTCTCTCAGATCCTCTCTACAATAATCTCCAAAATCATGAGTCCCTCTCTTTATATTGTCTAGCAAACTCCTTTCCACTCATGCAATCACTCAATCATACTCCATTGAACTTTCTAGAAATCTACTAGAATCACACTTCTACCAATAAATCCTCACAGGTTTGACTCTGAGAAACACAAAGTAAATAAAACCCTAGAAATCATCTTAAATATACATCTAGTCCAATCTTAATTAACTCCCAGTCTGGGAAACTGTCTGCAGCTTTTGAGGTTATGACAACATTGTCAGGATGGGAGACAGGTCACTGGTCAGTTTGCACATGTGCACCTCAACTTGATGAAATCACTAACACTACTGATCTCATCAAGTCGTTACTTGCCAGTATCTGACAATTATCAGTCACTCCATATTTGCTCATATCTCCTGAGTTTGCCATTGGGGATGGAGTTTCCAGATAAATGTCTCTACCATGATGGATGGATCTGTGAAAGATTCCACAGCTTTAGCTGTGACTGCAGTTTCACAGGTACATTCTGTCATCAACTTCAACATCTCTCTTGTGACTGTTTCTACCTAATTCAATTACTTTTGTTTCGAGAACAATCTTGGCAGCCTTTGGAATTGGCAGCAGATGCTGTGTTGAAACATTCAAAACCTTCATCCATGATGTTCCTCTGTTCTGCAACAGCCACATCCAACTACTGCATTACAATAATGATGCCATGAAATATGAATCTGAATATTAATTTGCTATATAATGAAGTTAGTTATTTAAAATCTAATTATTTAATTTACTCTAGATCTGTGGTTACAACACTACCTACACTTAAAGGATTTTAAATCTAATGGTCAGAATTTAACTAATATAAATATGGAATTAATTTATTAATTGGTGCAAGCTGGGCTATACCAATGCTTTAAAAACTTGCATGGATCCCATATTTTAATTTAATATTCATTTTTTTTAAATAAATAAAAAAGCTTACATCTTGGTTCAAAAAATCTCGAATATATGTCATATAGTATATAGTAAGTTGCAGTGTTTGGCAAGAGCTCTGCAACAATATGCCAATAGATCAACACTTTGAACTCTCAGAAAATTTTAAGTAAACTATATTTATTTAGGTCTGGCAATTCATAATTGCTCAAATCTAGAGACGTTCATGAGTTAAATTGTTACAAGCATATTGAATCTATTTAAACTATTAATGTTGTTAATATTATAGATTGAAATAAAATTGAAGAAATGCGAATACATTCATTGGGAAAGATTGGACAAAAGTGAAGTTTCACAAATTCAAGGTTGTGTTTACTTATTCAGGTTTTTGTGATATGTAGTCTTTTTAGCCTTCCCTGCACCTCTCAACATGTACAAAGGCTTTTTTAGCTATATAATTATCTAATTATAATCAAAGTCTAAGTCATTGGTTTTCACATTACTTTTTTTTGTAACAAATAAGTTTTGAGGCATGAATGTAGATGCACTACATAGTCTTTGCTTTCTGAATGTTCCTTTTTTTGGTTGCTAATCACAAAGATGGCATCCATACTTTACCATCACATATCTTTTTTATTTTAATCATTAATTTCATCATGTTTCATTTATATCCATATGACCAAGAATTTTTGCTAATATTCTTTCAAATTAATGTGTAATAAAAACCAAAAGTGATATTTGTAGCATTTGTAGGAACAAGAAATTAATTGATTAATATTCAATCAAATTTAATCGGTAGGCATCTAGAGTATATGTACTCTTTTCCGTCTTCACCCTAGAGCTCATATTCAATTCTCATTTACTACAAACAATGTTGAACTTTTTTGGTGTATTGAATATAGCTGAATATTAGTAATATTAGTCACCAAAGCATTTAACCTAATTGAAATGTACTTCAACTAACAGCTCATAGGCCACAATAATAAACTGAATACATACTCCCTTATTATAATTTATATATTATACTTCAAATTATATCACACATCTTATTGCTCCTTTCATATATTCAATGCAACAAGATTGCATTGGTCTTGATTAATATCAACAATTCAAAGAAGCCTTGCTTTTTTACTTTAATTTAATCAGACTTTATGGGGGTCTTCATTATTTTGAAAATTCTAACTATGAATTTAAATCTGCATTTGTGCAAACTTTAGCTGCCTTCATCAACGCTTCTTTAAATTCCACAAATACATATATTTCTTGACAAAAGTGCTGATTTGAAGTGATTCAGTTCAGTTATAAGTTTATTATTTTTTTTTGTTATATTATCACACATGGTTTTTCTCTATGTGTTTTGTAATTGATAGAAATTAATTATTGATTCCTTTTTCTTATGCAAATGAAGTGGCCAATTACTCATCAAACGTGTTTAAAAAAGATTGGGATAAACTTGTATGTGAAGTTAAGGAGGAGGAAAAGAATGAAGATCTGGAAGGTGAAGCTGCTCTTAACAGGCTATTTCAACAGATATATGCAGATGGATCTGACGATGTCAAAAAAGCCATGCTAAAATCATATGTTGGTATTCGATTTTGTTTGTTTTATACTTATTTATGAAATTAAATGTTTCTTGCTAGACTGAGTCTGGAGGAACAGTACTGAGCACAAATTGGAACGAAATTGGCAAACAAAAAGTGAATGTTCAGCCTCCTGATGGTATGGAATTCAAGAAATGGAGCAGTTGAAGTGTATTTCTGTTTGATTCAATGATTCAAGGAAAATAAATCAAATTTACATGGACTATTTGCATGTTGGGGCCTTTCTTGATTAAGCTATTAAAATGGTTGTTTATATCTGGCTTTTCCAAATGTGGTAAGATCATTGTGATAGACATTTGGGAAATGTGTTATCACCTTCCTTAAAAGGTTTTGGTAGACCAGAATTTGATAACTTAGCTACTGGAAGCCAACCAAAAATTCCTTAACCGTTGGATGCCAAAGGGGGAGGTACGATTGTATCCTATCGTTTGTTTTTTTGAGATCCTGGAGTCCGTTTTTTAAATTTTGTCACGAGTTTTTGCAAGAATTATATTCAACATGTCTGTTACAATTTAATGTAAATATTTTTTGGCAAGGGTTAAACGCGTCTTTTTTACGAACGTTCTAAACATTACATTTGTACCCCCCGTTGGGCACCAAAGTTACGTACATGTATGTTCGCAGCCTTTACGGATTTTTTTCAATAATAATTGTAATATTGCATATAAAATGTTATTATGTCATATAAAATATAATATAAACATGAAATATATTTACTTTATCGTAAAACATGTTGCAACTTTAGTTTCTCTTTAGTAATTAATTAGTTATAGCTTAGATTTTCGTTTATTGTAAAATAAGGATGTTATAACTCTGCGTGTGGTTATTATTATAATGTGAAAATACTGCATCCACTGTGGGAGTGTTGTACAGTGCGTGTCATAAGGTTGGGACACTTATGTTTTTTAACCATAATTTTGTTGATAAAAGTCATATATAAACCATTTATTTATATTATACGTAGATGTTCATTAGCTACGGGGAGATATTAATTTCAGTGGTTTTGGCCAAATATATTTTGTAATTTAAGCAAAAAAACTAGAAATATGATAAAAGGTGAAAGTTGGTGAACCTCATATGAAAGCAAAAATCTTTATTTTTCCGGTTGAAACAAACGTTTAAAATCTAAAATAAATAAAGCCGACAATGTGTTTTGTCATTCTTTTTTTAAAATACTCCCTGAATTTGGTCCCACTTTATCATTTCGCTCAGACATTTGTTGCAATTCGAAAGTGCTAGGTTTTTTCCTAAATTAGAATATACTTGATTAGTGAGCAATCCCAACACATTTTCAGTAGAATTTTAGTCTGGAGGTCGAAGCATACCACTTTAAGACAGATTCTTCTGGAAAATAACCTTTTTTGGTATTGAGATGTGGATGGAACCGTTATTTTGTTAAAAGAACCTCATCCATTTGAAATCTACTATATAAGCATAGGAGGTATTTGTTTAGAATTTAAACACAATCTGAGAAATTTCATTTCCCCTTTAAGACTACCACATCTCTGATGAACTAAGAGAAGAAATGGCAGCCCAACAATGACCTCCAAAATTTCTTTTCAAGAGTGATTTTAGGGACTTCTGACATTATGCCAATAATATTTGAAACCATATGGACTGTCAAACTTAAAATGATTTTCATTTGAAAAATTGCAATGCTCCAATTCACATCCGAACTCACCATCTCCTCGAGCCAATTCAGTCGAATCCTTTTGTGGTGTTCTGTCAAGAATGTCTTACTGGCGCTTTCTATACTTTAAAAATCGGCTTCTCCGAAGGTATCTACAGATATCTGGAAATTTGCTTAAATTCAATTTCAACTTTTTATCAAGCCCCGTTGAGCATTCTTCCTTGCAAGCTTCAAGAATAAGAAGTCTCTTCTGACGATGATCCAGTGTTCGAGGTCTTCCTGATACTTAGTTGGTTCTATAACTATCTGAATCTTTTTAAAATCATCTGACAATATTTCTGGAACATTGAAACACTTTTGAAATTTCAGGAAACGACTTTATTTAGCTCATTTAATGCTTTAATTTGTCCTTTCTCCATTTCAACAAGAACCCATTTATAACAAGCTCAACTAGCATTTTTATTTAATCAAATAATTATTTAACATTATATAACCTCATTATAATAGCCACCAGAGTACGGCGATACAAATTTCTAACTCTGCGCTGCCACTTTGAAGAAAATTTAGCGCCCAAGTGGGTAAAATTGGGCGGCAGGGATGACAAAAGAAGATCCGACTAAACCTGGCAGAAGATGTCGAATTTGAAGTCAGCTCCAAAGCTGTTTTTGTGATGAAAAGAAATTAAATTTATATGGTCCATTCACACATTATTGGCATAATGTTGACCCCCCAAAAAGAATTCTTAACTAATTTTGGGAGTGGCTCAATGATGGGTCTCTGCGGTCATCTCCTCTCGCGGTTCTTTCGAACATTGTTGTCTTAGGGGGGGGGGGGGGGGGAATTAAAGCTCGTCAAAATGTATTCATACTCTGGACCAATATTTGCTATCACTATGCCAGAAATTTAAAAACGAAACATTGAAATATTTCTGAATGAATACCTACGATCATGAAAACTGTCAAATTTTTCTCCAGAGAAGGAATTTGATTTTGTCAAGTGGCTATCCCGCTCCCCAGACTTCAACCAGATCGAGTCTTGGAGGTTGTATATTGAAAAAACGTACGTGCTCTAATTTTGCATCAATGCTTGACCAATCTGGTCAATGCACTGGTCAGACAAATAGAAAAGTACTCCATATTTAGGAAATCAGTGATAACCAAAGATTGAGAAAAGAATATTCACATCATTTAGGAAGACCGTCGCAAAATTTATTATTTTATACTTTAGCAAAATCCAATAATAACTAGAGAAGTACCTCGATTGGTATGGCTTTCCCTGAAGAAAAAGGTCTTCACGGCGATATAGAAGATGTGTGGGTCAGAATTCGTGATGGAGACGGAACAACAAATATCGATGGACCTGTCAAGCATAAAGCGATTGACATTTGGTCGGAAGAGGGAACCTCTGCATGTGGACCTAAGGCTTCTATCCTGGAGATGCGCGCTACTGGTGAACGACAGGGAAGATGCTATATGGCCCAGGATGAATTTGAAGACCATCGTAGCGATGTTGTAGTCGATACGCTGCCAGTGAAGCTCATAGAGGAGCGGAGACTAGTGGTCGCACTTTCTCGTGAGCTTGGCTTAATATTCTCTGCAGCTGCTCGACAGGAAGGGAGGCCCACTACTTACTGTGATCCATCTTGGAAAGGATCAGGGCCGTGGTGATTGTTTGCCTGACCTCGAAGGAGAGAGGAGCGGAAGATGTTAATGATGTCGGTGCTCATGGAGCAGTCTGATTCTAGCCAGATCCGCAGGTTGCGGACGGAATGTACAAGACGGAACAGATCCGAACAGATGGAGACCGAGGCACGTCTGAGCGAGGAAGTCCACGTGATCTCGGTTTTATTGTCGTTTATAGGCATTCGGCAGATCAAAATCAAATCGCTGATGGCTCTCACGCAACGGGAGATTCTGAAGGAGAGAGCCTAGGTACGGTCGGTGACCGTAGATATATGCGTGTCGTCGGAATGCATGTGACAGTAGATGATGCTCTCGAGTTCTGATTTATACATCGTGAAAAGTAGCGGGCCGAGGACGGAGCCTTGGGGGACACCGCAGGTTGCCGGGCGGTGGGCGTTCTGAATTGATCGTGACCGACGGAGAAGGTGCGATCGGAGAGAACGCCGACGGTGATGGATTTGTTGAACACTGTTATGAGGATTGGTGCGATTAAGATGGATATTTTCTTGAGGAGCCAGATGGGTATGGGGTCGAGTGAGCACTGCTTGTTTAGGAGGGCATGAATCAATTTCGATACCTCGGCTGCGTTTGTATTCTGGAACTGGGCGCAGGGGAAACAGGAGCAGGGGCGGAGGACGACGATACATCAATCAAATCTGTTTTTGAGTATTTAATTACGTCCTTATGGAACATCGATTTATACTTGGGATCTAAATTCCAAAATTTTTATGTGTTTGATTTACATAAAACTCTAAACATTTTTAGATTCCTAAAATATATTTTTAGCTATTTAAATTTGTTTGATAATTGTGGATTTATTTTTTATAATTTATTTAATGATGTTCAGTTTTATATTTTAATTGCAAATTATTAAATAATATATTTAACTAAATAAAAGTTACCTTTTAGTTCCTCACAATGTGCTGACTATATTTACTCTTCAGCTTTGTTTTCGTTGCGCATCGTTTTGTTCTGTTTTCGACAATTTGATCGCCTTGTCCTTTTATTGATTTAACAATTAGTGGAGACTTCGCAACAATGAATCGACTATTTGGTAGTTCTAAGCCAAAACAGCCTCCTCCTAATATGTCAGAATGTGTCACTAGCGTTAGTATGGTACTGTTGATATCGATATTAAGTTTGTATTTACTCGGTTTTTAAGGATGCAGGACAGGGTTGTGTACTTATGAAAGTTTGGCTAATTCACATTGCGGGAAATTTATTTTAATCTGCTTAGTTTAGGTTTCTCATTAAGAACTTTTTATCATTGTTTGACTACTACCTTTCTAAACCAATCCTCATATTTTGATCTCAAGCGGTTGCTCGTCCTTAACGTGAAGCTAAGTTCTGTAGCTTGAGATGTGGTAGTTGCCACAATCTTTAATTGATATGATTAAAATTGCATACTTTGCAAGTATTAAACATGATTTTTCTACAATAAAGCAGTAAATATGTTGACAGATGTAGTACTGGATGTTGTAGTAGTGGTACTTATGCCTTGAGTATTGGTACTGGTTTCAGCTTCAATACTTGGCACCAATTATTCATGGGTAGCAATCATAGCAGATTAGAAAATAAATCCAATTTAACTAATTTAGATTCTTTGAATTAAAACTCTATTAGACACATTTGGCTTTAGGCCTGAATTTTCTGATATGACAGATGACCCAGATGATGGCAACTTCATGATGTTTTGGGATTTACAACAGAAAATTTAGAAAATTGTACCCTGATGCCAGGGCTCTAAGCATTCTGACTTCAAGTTCTCCTATTATCTGAAACTTTGCCTTGGAGATTGCTGGCAGGGATCATCAGAATTCATCCATCTTCAAATGTATCAGCCCATGCATCTCTTTAGGTTTTCAGGTGGTGGGTTGCATCCAGTAATGAGATGGATGTCCCCATTGGTTCATTTCCTCTCTAAACGTTTTCCATCCTCAGTTATGGAAAGCTTTCATTGGCCTTCTTACATTGTTTGTTGCTAGCTGGACTGTAGGGACTCAAAAAGATCTAATTAGCTTGTACATGCTATTTTATAAATTATTTAACATCTTTGGCTTTTTTATGCGGTCTTCACCTGCTAGAGTTTTTATTACCTAGGTTTTCAAAAACAGAGGTGACTTTGCCAAGTGTCTCCTCCTTTTTGATGGATGATGTCTTCATTCAAGCCTTCATTGACCTTGCTGGATTTTTTATACTTTCAGAGAGCTTTTAGTTTCCATATATCTCTCTTGGATTAGAGATTTTTGGTGGCAGAAGAAATTAACAAAGTGGCACATTTATTATTATTTTAAACTCTAATAACACTCTAAATGGACTTTATTATAAATAGACCTATTTATCTAGTTAAGAGTGTTCAGTGGAATAACATTTATTAATTTTACTTAAAAACCTTTGTTTGTGACATTACGTAAATATTGTTAACTATTTGCAGCTTGATACAAGAGGTGAATCAGTTGATAAAAAGATAGCGAGGCTTGACCAAGAGCTTGCAAAGTACAGAGATCAAATGAAGAAAATGAGAGAAGGGCCCTCTAAGGTACCACGTTGATATTTAAACTTAGTGTTTCATGGTCTAATAATTACAATATTTGAATTAGACTCAACATATTTTATCTTAATGCTGTTAAGCTTATTGCATCTTTTTAAATCTGCATAGAATCTTCTTAAACAGAAGGCCCTGAGGATTTTGAAACAAAAGAGGATGTTAGTGATGTGTCTCTTTATTTCCTTGTGAATGTTGAATATGTTTTGAAAATGACTTTTGCAATTAGCAATTTCTGCTTGACTTGTATCTTGGCTATAATATGATTAATTATGTAACTAATTAAATTAACTAGTTTGTATCACTGAAAAATATTTCATTTAAGCCAGAAGTTCTGACATCCCCTATAAAATTCTTTAAAATACTTCTTGGTCTAGTTCGAATCATCTAGTAATAAATTTTAATAGGCACCCAACAGGATGCTAGTGAAAGCCAAATGCTTGCACAGCCTTCCAGAAGCCCAAACTAAGTTTGGAGGCATAAAACACCTTATATGTGCCCTATATTCCTCGTGTTCATACTCTATGCAATTCAATCAAATGAAATAAGGTCTTATGTATGTGATATGTGGTTGGTTAAAGCAATTGGCAATAGTTTCATATTCACACCTATTTCACAAAATCTTTGTAAAACCTTTGCATCCCAACAAAGGCACTGCAGAGGTTTGATATCACCAAGTCTAAAAAAACGTTGTAGAAATATTTTCTTTCCAAAGCTGTAGGGGTGTAATAAATGTTTTGAGTGCTAAACCTAATGATGGATCTTATAAAGTAAAACCAGGAATGTAAAATTGGCACATAAAATGTATTTCATTTTAATCATAAATCATAAGCAAAAGTTTCAACTTAAAAGTTCTTAAATAATACATGCTTAAATGTTATTGTTAATCTTTACTATTTGAACCCTATTGTAAGAAAGATTTCTTAATTCAATATTTAGCCTCACAGATGCAGGGTGAACAGATTCACAATTGGGCTTTCTTATTTGATTCAAAGAATTATTATTATCATTGATGCTAATGACTTAATTAATGATACTTTCAAGAACTTAAACTTACTGGTTTGCTTATCCCCACGTTATTTCAGTATTCTGAATTTGTTAAGTTTTATAGGTTTGAGCAACAGAGAGATAATTTGATGCAACAGTCATTCAATTTGGAACAAGCTAATTATAATATTCAGTCCCTAAAAGATACTCAAGTTGCAGTGAGTATATATTGGTTAAAGATTAAAGATTAGATGTTCATATAGCATCCTACAGGGTGCTCTTGATCCAATCACTTTAATTTTTCTGAAAATATTTTTGTTATGTTTTTGTAATATTACCTCTATAAATAAAAGGTTAATGCAATGAAAACGGGAATGAAAGAATTCAAAAAGGAGTTCAAGAAAATCAACATCAATGCGATTGAGGTAAATGTTAAACTATATTTTCAACCATATAACTTGTGCTATATTTGATTCTACACACCACTTTACACCATTCTTTGCATGCTCTAGGCAAAGTAAATTTTGTGAATTGGCTGAATGAATTTTATTGAGGCATATTTTTGTTGTTATTCTTGCAAAATCTTTTTTAAATCGAATTGGCTCTTGCCGTATTCATCTGTTTCTTAGAGATGTTTGCATGTTACATTTATGTAAATTCAGTAATTTGGAAGATCTCTTTAGAAGACTTAACTCCTAATTATGTAATTTCAACTTTGTCCATTGCACAATATGTTTGATTTATTCTAGTCCAGAATCATCAGAAATGATATTCTTTATGTTTTCTTTTTTGACATTTGCCAAGTCATATTCTGATTCAAGAGCATGAAATGTAAATCTGGTACTAACACGTTTCTGATTTTCGTATTAGGATCTCCAAGATCAGATGGAAGACCTTACTGAACAGTCCAATGAAATTCAGGAAATTATGGGCAGAAGTTATGGTATGCCGGAAATAGACGAAGATGAATTAGAAGCGGAATTGGAAGCCTTAGGTGATGAAATAGCTCTTGATGATGACTCTTCATATCTTGATGAAGCTTCAAGGGCCCCAAATGCTCCTACTTCTGTTCCAGGAAGTGAGACTGTTGTTAACAAGGTATGTGCAAGTATCTTTTCTCATCAGCGGTTTTTGATTCTAATATTTACTGTTGTTGTAGGATGGTATACCAGTAGATGAATTTGGTCTGCCAAAAATTCCAGCCCAATGACATTTTGTGATTTTCAATGATTTGGTTTACCAAAGTTGTTTATAGCAGATTTGATCACATTGCCATATTAACTGATAATTTGTTTAATATGCTATTAATAGACAATATTACAACATGTTAATAACCACATCAGAAGAAAATGTAAGGGGCTTTTTTACAATTTTAAAAGGCAATTAATAAGCGTGGCTACATTGTGGTAATATTTTTAAATTTATCTTGACCTGCAAAATAATTTTGCTGAGGAATTTCTGTTACTCTTATTTTTTTTTAGATGAAACATTTAGCTCTTACCCAGATAACAAAGCTTAGTGCTTGGACATTCAATTTATGCCATTTAGCATTCTTAAATAATTAATAAAATATATGTAACCTCAGCTGTGCTCCTGATATGGGCACTCTAAGCTTGTGTTGAGTGAACTGGTAACATTGATTAATAAGATAAAGTAGTTGAAAGATGAATTTAATATTTTATTTAAATATTTTAGTGGTGTTAACCATCTAAGGATGTTTGAGTTGAGATTTTCCATAAGGGCAAGATACCTAGATAATAATATCATTGGTCACATCCATGCACCACATCTGCATTTGGATGTGCCCTGTCATTCAATGCAGTGATTATGGGCTCTTCCAAATCCATCAGAGCTTGTGGTATTGACAAATTGATGCTCAATTACAAATTATAGTTTTTGGTCCAGGTACATTTTTGCCAATGACTAGATAATGGAATTGCATTGACTGATTTTTTTTGTATCATTTGGTGAAGCCTATACTAGACTCAGAGATTTATGAAATTTGTTGCACTGAGAAGAATATTCCAGGAAATATTTATGAAAAATTAAAGATCCTCATATGTTTTCAATGGCATTTATGTCTGGAGAATGATATGGCCATTTGGCAACTTCTAAATTCTTTTCTTGGTAAAAAGTTTTGTCAAGTTTTACAAGGTTCATATGAACTTCAAAGTAAATTTTAGTGGTATATAAAAGGGAAGCATTGACAAAAAAATTTCTTTTAGCATATTAATTGAAGTTTAATGATGGGTAGAGGTAAAACATTGACTGAAAATGAGAAGGGGCAGATTACAACCTTCAGGGAAGCTAATTATTCTTTCCAGATGATTGCTAAAGAGCTGAATAGGTCTGTACATGTTATTTCTAATTATTTGAATGCTCCTGAAGCTTATGGTTGCAAGAAATCTCCTGGAAGGAAGAAGCTGTCCGCCAACCAAGAGCGACTGTTGGTGAGGAAAGCAAGATTTTCTGCAAATCAGCTAAGAACAGCTAAATTTAACTGTAAAAGTTCGAACATGACCAGTGAACATTTGAAGATTTTGTTGATATTTATGAGCGGCGAAAATCAAATTCTTTTAGTTTTGTAATAAAACTGCTTGTATGCATTCGATGTTGTCTCCTTTGAAGTAATAATGATAGACGAGTCAGTGCATAGCCGAGAAAATATATATATAGGGTATCGATAAGAGACCTGGAAGGGCCGGAATTTTTTGTCGAAGACCGGCTTGACCCGCCCCCCAAAATTTATCATGCCCGTCCTGCCTGGCCCGCCATTAGCGATTTTAAATCACAGGCCCGCTCGAATTATGCATCCATCCCATACAAGATCTTAATAATCACAGAACACTATAAAAGTCTGATATGCAAAATCATGTTTTTGGTTATAATGCAAAAATAACACTACATCCATTGTTTTACATTTTGTCTAGTTTTCTGAAGAACCATAGCATTTAATTGCTCAAAGTTTCAATTATTTCCTGCCTCTAGTGCCAATTAATAAAATTTCAATAGTTTTGTGAAGTAAATTTGAATGTGATCGAAACTCCATGGAAAAATCATTTTGATGTTTTTCAGAGGCGTTTTCAAAGATTAAGGATCTCTTCCTGTACATGAAATAGTATTTTATTACATCGACCATTACGAGAGGCTACAACATAGTATATACATGTATAATAAGGTTGAGAAGATAGCGGCCCGCAAAACCAGCTCTGGAGAATTGAACGCTGGTCCGTGGGTCGAGGCTTTGGCGGGCTTTAGCGGACCGGCCCTTGCAGGTCCAATATCTATATCACCTTGTTTCAATTTTCAGTTTTTGGAAGTATTGTTGACAACCATGCTATTATCGAAGCAGGCTCTTGATGGATATTTTTTAACAAGAGCCCACCTTACGAAACAGAGTAATTTCCATATCACTGATAAAATTTGCTACATGGTAAGTGTGGTATGCAAAGAAAACGACGAGCCTTTTCGGTTGTATCGAGGCAGCAGTTGAAAGTTAAGATTAGTCAACTAGTAAATGAGCACATTCTGTTGAAATTTTTTTAAGGTCTTAATGTAAATCCAAAGAATTAATAATATTTAAATTACACGAATTCTTTTTATTTTATGTAACAGAGAAATATAGCACCGGCTTATTTTTAAAGTTTGTCTGAAATCAAATAAAATATTTGTATCTCTAGCCGCTTCAACAGTCTTAAATTTGTAAAAAAAAATAATATGGCATAATACGATTATTATTATTAATTTTATATTATGTCTGTTGGCTGTCTGACATATTTTCGCTGTAGGAAACTGGAAACTGCGGAACATTTTTAACTGTAGTTGGTCGCGCGAAGGGTCGCGATGAGTACTCAGGTTAATAGGAGAGGTTAGTGAATAGTTTATACTAATTAGTGTCCGCAAGTGGTAGCTCCGATTTGCATTTCTTATATTAATCGAAGACTTGCGACTCTATGGTTATTTTGCAGAATGTGAAGCGGTTTAATTGCTTTTATCATGTTTGAATATAAATGTAATTGCGTATAAAAATCTACCCAGTTTTATGCGAGTTCAAACTTAAAAGTGTGATTATTACATAGATAGAGAAATGATGAAGTTTGTTAATTGACTAGTTTACGCAATAAAAGCGAAGAAAAAAAGGAAGCCAAAGAATCAACATAAAGTGGAAAATAAGCAGTGAGTTTTCTCGTTTGGGGAATGAAGTTATAAACCAAATTGTATGGGATGTCCTTAAATTTCATGATTTTGTGAATTTAGGTTTGGAAACAGTGCTTGCGATGCCAAGTCATCCTTAAATGCATCAACAGGAAGCCTTTCAGATGAAGAAATTCTTGGATCGGATAATGATGAACAGGAAGATCCCAAGGATTATTGCAGAGGTGCATATTTTCAAAATTTAAAGCAATAGTTCCAAAACATTTTTGTTCATTGTCATTCCCGCTATATGAATTCTAATGAATAATAATTGTACAAACCCTCGAAAAATAAGGATGACTACTTCTGGGAATTTAACAGCATTTGGCTTCATATTTATCAGATTATGATGGCTCACACATCATTTCAAGATGTGCCACCCTACTTAAATGCTCTGACACAAGACTATGTACATGAAATTTAAAAAACTTTTCTGCCCTCAATTAAAGATAGTTTTGGCATAATAATTTTGATTTTGCCTTATTAATTTATACTCTTACTTAATTCCAGTTTTAATTCATAAGTACTATTTAATATATCTTTTTGTTATTATATATTTTTTGGCCCTCAGAAATGTATCTAATATTTGGTCATGAACGTTTGTTTCATGTGTCTTTATTGCTTCTTTGCTGGATGTCTTCAAAACGTTTCTTGAATGTTGAGATCTGATCAATGAATCATTTGCAAAATTTAAAATTGAAATATGAATAACAGATCAATGGCAGATGAGAATAAAACAATGAAAACAATTCATAAATTTGTAAATTACTATTAATAAGAACAATTGATCTACAAGATTACCTGCATCTTTAGCATCTGCTGGAGCAGTATTGCCCACTTTGGAATCACTGGTTTAAAACATAGTTTTAGTTAAAAATTACTTTTCCAGATAAGAAGTGGCCAATAGCATTTGTGCACATGATTTGGTGTGTAGGTAGTCTGAAAATGTGTAGTGTTCTCACAAACTGAAGTAAAAAGTGACAATCTTTATTTGTCATGTTTGCAATTCAACTTGCATCACTGTAAGCCTTTATATGGCTATATCTGTGTGGTATAAGTGATTCTAATGTTCACGTGTATAATGACCCCCCGTTGAAATAGCCCCTCCAATGTAGCCCTCCTATTAAATTCAAGATAAAGTATTATTTAAAAATTTATTCAATTAAATTGGTGACATCAAGATTGTTAAATTGTGAGATTGGATGTAGACTCATGCAATTATTGAAGAATTTCTGTGTTGATGATAATTGATTTTTTGCTGAGAGCTCTGATGCTACACTTTCACTGAATTATTGATTCGAGGCAAACCATCAGTGACACGATCTTGGATGATCTACAGTGGAATGGCAGACCGAGGTTCTATTCTGCTTTTCCACCTTTGTCTTCCGTTGTAGCTGTCTTCCCAGTAATCATTTCTCTTGGATAACTTTCCATCAAACCTTTGAATGCATACAAAACTTAGGGCCAAAATCATTCAGACAGATGTCTTCATTGACATGATATCAGTCTGCCAGATGAAGTTCCTGAACCTTTATCCATAACCATTGGCTAAGATGGAAAAGGCATTCAACTACTTGAACTGCTGGGGAAACACTTTTGATGGCATATTGACTTTAAATGCTGATTATTATTGCAATTACAAATATTTGCAAAAGTATTTAAAACTTATTATTTTAAAATTAAATCTCTTTTTAAATAATTTTGTTGCTGGGGCTGTTTTGACGAGTCGCCATATATGGCACTAAACCGCTTAACCAATATTAATTCATCATGTAAGTAAAGGAAATAACATTTGGCAGACATATTATCTGAAATTATTATGAATATAAACTATTTTAGGAGGATATCATCACGTTAAAATAGGAGACTTCTTCAATGGTAGATATCATGTGATACGGAAGTTGGGATGGGGTCATTTCTCAACAGTATGGCTTTGTTGGGATGTCCGGTCAGTGCAGATATTTGTGTGTTTGTTGACTTTTATTACATAATTGAATACTTGTATTTCCTTAGGGATTTGCATTTCATTGCCTTAAAAATTGTAAAGAGTGCTCCTCACTACACAGAAACAGCCATGGATGAAATCAAACTCCTCACTTGTGTAAATATGCTTTTTCCAACTTGTTATTATCTTCATTCTTTATTTGATTATTCATTCATAGGTTAGAGAGTCTGATCCAAAAGATGATTACAGGGACAAAACAGTCCAGTTATTGGATGATTTTAAGCTTTCAGGAAGCAATGGAACACGTACTTATATTTAACCCTACCTCTTAGTTTGAGATATTCATCACCGATATAATAGTTTTGATTAATATGTATGTTTTTGCTCAGATATTTGCATGGTGTTTGAAGTTCTTGGACACAACTTACTCAAGCTGATAATACGTTCTAATTATCGTGGAATTCCTTTGAAAGGTGTGAGATCCATCATTAGACAAGTATGCAATCTTGATATGGTTATGAATCATAACTTATGATGCTAATCAAATTTGTTACCTTATGGTTAATATTTGTGATGCCCAATACAAAGCTTGACTTTGTAACATGATTTTGTTTCTATTTAGTGAATATGATGAATTTGTTTCAAGACATTACAGGGACTGCATTATCTCCACAGCAAATGTTTGATCATTCATACTGATATCAAACCTGAGAATATTTTGGTATGTGTGAGTGATACACAAATTAGGAAGCTTGCTTACGAAGCTGTTGAATGGCAGAAGATTGGACTCAAGCAATTACCTGGATCTGCTGGTGAGTCAATTTTTAAGTCATAATTAAATTAATTTACGTTTTAATTATGTTTTAATTGTTACTAAAACATTTATGTTTTTGCATCATTGTTAGTACCACAAAGATAAGATTTATTTCTAATTTCCTGCTTATTAGTTAGCACTGCTCCAAAAGAAGTTGTCAGTCTAAAAGTCTCAAAAAATAAAAAAAAGAAGCTAAAGAAAAAAGCCAAGAAGAATCAAGAGTTGATGGAGCAGCAGTTGAAGCACTTGGAATCACTGACCATTGCAGACCAGGTGAAACTATTAATCCTTTTGGAATTTACCAAATAGTTTTATATTGTTTCTAGTACTTAGTTATTTTTTGTATTTAGCCAGTCATTTGAATGCCTTACATATCCTAAGAGATAGTGATAGATAAAGTAAAGATACTTAATTGACCACCAATTGTGTAGTAGTGCTGGCTAGTTTGCAAATATGATGTGTGACTGCTATAGCTGTGTACTGGAATGCTATCCATTCAGCCAACCTACATACCTGTTACCTAGTTAACAGTGCATAAATCTGATTAGCGAGAGTTCTATTAGTCATTGACCAATCTAGATTAAACATTTCATTCCTAGACAAGCTTTCCAAACTTACAAAATTTTTCAAACTCAAATCCAAAGCTTTCTTATAAGTTCTCATTACATGACATCATGGTTGATTTAGATTCTTTGAAGTAATGCATGAATAAATGAAAATGTTTTGTAATATAAGTTTTTTTGCAGGAAATAATAAATAGTCATCTCAAAGAAACTTCCAATCATCTTATTTTAGAGGATGGTAAGTTTTTCTATTTTGAATTGAAATTGTTATTGGATATATTGCTTGATCTTCAGGTAACACCGAGTCTAATGGTAATGTAATAGAGAGTCATGGTGAAAAAGAGCCTACAGTGGACACGAATGAGGTAGATTAAAACAATCATTAAGCTTTTTTTTCTAATTTGAGAGCTATTTATAATTCAGGAATACTTTAGTTCTTGTTCTGTTCTTTTACTGTATTTGTAAGCTTTGATATTAAAATTTATTACCATAAAAGTCATAATTAGACATTTCTGAAATGCTTTTTAATAGAGATGTTAAACGTATAAGCCTTACACAGTGTTGGATAAAGTCTTTTATGTAAAGACTTGCAATCAAAATCAGAGATGACACCATATAAAATTAAATGATTTCAAATGAAAAATCATACTAGGTAAGGAATATAGTCCCAGTTGAAGAGAGAGAATCATGGATTATAAAAATGACTGGATTCATGAGTTCTCGACCTTTTAATAGATTTCTGATTCTGGATAGTGGCATGCCAGATAGTGGGTACATATGCAAGGATGTTTGAAAGGGGACTAAACCAAATCCATGGCAAATATCTGGTGCAAAGCACAGCATCATACTCAGATGAACCTCAGATAAATTAAATGTGAGACTGGGGTCACACCACAGCTCTAATCATGTCCACATCTGCCTAGGATTGCATCCGCTCAAAGAAGTGACAAGAGGCTGGTCAGGACCAGATAAGGAACTGAAGCATGGTCTTAAGGAAGACCTGAAGGATAGCTTAGCAAAATCTTTGCTTTTACTTCATTGATGACAAATGCATCAAGTTTTTGGTATTTCCAAAAGATGCAGGAATCTGGACAAAAGTGCAAGAAAAAGCAATGTCACTTTGTTGCAAAGAGTGGCCACTGAGGATGGGAGATAAGGGCCCTCCTTATAATATAACCCTTATATAAGAGATAAGATGCTAATGAGAGGTTTCAGAATCATTTCAGTCCTGTTGGTAATGGACAACCAAGAAGGGCAATAAATAACCTCTCATAGCTGAAGGCTAGAGTGAATCCAAGAGAGAGATTTCAGCATTTTTAGGCATTAAGTAACATTTAGTCGTGCAACATGTTTTGTTTTTGTGTTTTTTATAGTTTCAATAATAGGTCATTGATGTTTCTTTTCACATTTTCATTCATTGTTTATTTAAACCTTGAATTTTATGATATGGATGTTGGAAGTTTGTGTGAAGTTTTTCTTAACATGACATTGTTTTAATTTATTCCTTTTTAAACTCCCAGACCTGTAATGATGACATTGTGAAGACTGAATCAATTATAGAAGAGGATGGAAAAGGTGATGAAATCCAAAATGGCAACGGTGGAGGTCAGAGTTTTATCTTGGTATTTGAGTTGTCCATTTATGCTTGCCCTTATGAAAAAATTATTTGGGGGGAGAATGGCAAAGTCATGCCCTCTCAAATGCTTCCATCTCATTAGAAAGACCATTTTGTTAAAAAGAAGGTTCTCTAGGAATAATCTTCATTGACCTCCAGATGTCATCTGATCCCATTTCAATTTTACAGAATTATTATTATACAATGACAGATATAATAAGCATAAAAAAGCATTTGGAGTTCTTCCTAAAAAGGAAACAAAAATATCAAATTGATATCCACACTTATTGATAATAGACCAACTTTCCAAAGAAGTCCAACTTTCAATAAAAAAATCTTGCAAAAATGTATCACTAATCCTATAAAATCAATGGGCAGGTATATTTTGACTCACAATCTAAAACTTTTGCATTAGGTTATATTAGATTAGGAGGTTATAATTCTTGGAAGCAAAGTTATAAAACTAATATTGTTTTGCTTGTAATTTTAGAGAGTGTTTTCCAAGAACTTGGTCTGACAGAGGATTCCAGTGAAATTTTGATCAAAATTGCTGATTTAGGAAATGCCTGCTGGACTGTAGGTTTCATTTATTTTGCTCTGTTGAATTGCTTTGTACATTTTGCACTGATTTCAGTACAAACATTTCTCAGAAGATATTCAGACTAGGCAATACAGAAGCCTTGAAGTGTTATTGGGAAGTGGCTATAATACTGCAGCAGATATTTGGAGTACTGCTTGCATGGTTGGTTAAAGAAAAATTATATAAACAATTTTTTAATTGTACCTTGTGTACATGCATTTTAGGCTTTTGAATTAGCTACAGGGGAATATTTGTTTGAGCCTCATTCTGGAGACACATATTCTAGAGATGAAGATCATTTGGCTCACATAATTGAATTACTTGGTCCTATTCCACGAGCAATTGCATTGTCTGGGAAGTATTCAAGAGAATTTTTCAACAAAAAAGGTATTTCTAATGAATTTATAATATTTGACTTAGTAATTCTGATGGCAATTATGATTTGTTTATTAGATCAAGCTTTTGTGACTAACACTATGTTTATGTTTGTATGGCTGAACCATTTCAATAGCTGAGAGCCATGCAAGGTCACTAGTAGGAAAGGGGGGAAATGTATTCAAATTCCAAATTAGTGATGACTGTTAAAATTATGTATCTAGTTGGGAGCCTTATACATCATATATCCTGACTAAATTATAGCAACTGATTAAACTAAAATTTATAATACATTTCTCTTCAATTTGTATAATGTTAAATTGTTGAGCTTTTGAATCACATTGTGCCAAAAAATTGCTACATAATTGTCATACAAAGTACTTATTTAAATAAATGTGTATCCTGATTTATGTAAATGTTTAACATGCTAGCATTCATAGGATCTAAGTATTGATTACAAATAATGATTAAATCAATTTGATCTATTGTTGAAATATTTTATAAAATTCAATTCAATGATTTACAGGAGAGCTCAAACACATTGATAATTTGAAACCATGGGATTTGTTTAGTGTACTAGTGGAGAAATATCAGTGGTCCCATGAAGATGCACATGAATTTACAAGTTTTCTTCTCCCTATGTTGGAATATGACCCAGTCAAAAGAGCAACTGCTGAAATGTGCTTGAATCATCCATTTCTCATTCAAGATTTTGATCAAAAGTCCTTGGATGATTCTTCTGTTGATCCACTTGTATTATGATATTTTTATGCATGATTCTAAAAGTTCTAACTTTTTTTTTAATGTAGGCTTGTCATAAAAAATTTTTTGATTGGGTGCGTTATGTATATAAGTGACACGTAATGTTGGCCAGTGGTGTTTATGTCTGGAGCAACAGCAAATTCCTTTAAATTGAACCAATAATCATGACGTTTTATTGAGTGGACAATGAAAAAAAGTCCAAAATGCAATTTTTGGTGGATTTGTAGGGCACTGCTATGCTGACTTCTTGCTTTTAGAGAATCAAGATGGGTCTATGACAGGGACTGACTTGTGTTTGGTAGAAGCTCCTAAGCTGGAGTAATCACTGAAAAGAGCAGTAGGGCTGATGATGTAAATGAATTTTGCGTTGGTGTGGTGGACGCCGCGACGTTGAAATCGAGGGTAGTATTAGCTTAACCTGACTTGGCGCCCGCTGGTTTCCAAATTCCACTGGTTGGCTGGCGTCTTGGCTGAAAGCGGGCATCAGTTTACAAATTGGTGCTTGTGTAAAATAAGTAAATTTTTCTTTATGAGAATAAGATATCGTAATTGAGTTTATCGTATGCACTAAGTGTGCTTTAGCCGCAATAAATATATCTGGGCGTTAATGCTTTTGCACGATATTATTTGTAGGGGGTTTTCAGTAAACAATTTTAAAATGTTAACTTTTTCGTTTGATAGTATCAAATAAACTAAAAGGTGAAATACATTTAGAATATTTTATATCACGTATATTAAAATTTGTTCTACTGAAAATAAGAGGAAATGAAATTTAGATTCACAGAATTCTAAGAGTAAATGTTAAAGTGGGAAATAGTGATGGGTTCAAATTCCGGAGAACCAAGCCCAAGTACTCAAGATTTGAGTAGAAGTACTATCGAGACATGAACAAATATTTCGCCTATATCTATTTTTATAATGCTTTGTTAAATAAATTCTTTACTCAATCTTTATTATAACTTTTGCTAATCATTAGTCTGATATCTATGAATAAAAAGATTTATTTCAGCAATTTTATAATTTAGCGATTAACTTGTGTGGGTCAGTATGATTCGTTAGGGAGTCTACAAGCCTTTAAATTAGCCTATCAGCCAGCATTCCTCCCTTGACTAGCTGTCTTAGTATTCAAGCATGTTTTGCCGTTCCCCTATTCTTAGATGACCTGATGATCGGCGGATTACAAATGAAACCCCAGGCGTCGTTTTTGCCGGAGAAAAAAACTTTGATGACATTTTTACTTCTCATTACTAGTCAGGGGATAGCCACTCGTAAAATTAAAAAAAATTAACAAGTAAAAGATTGAAACAATTAAATCAAAATTGTACTTACCATCTAAGAGTGACTTTTGTGACTTGAAAATAAAAATTTTATACTGTTAACATTAATAAGTATAAATGCAGATTTTTGTTATGTTACTATTGGGTGCAATGTTATTGTTTTTACGTAATAGCTTCTCTCACAGTACTTTCACATTTTATAAACTGAAAAAGTCTAGTTCACTATTCCAACGAATATGCTCTTTAAGCCTTGGATGGCTAAAGAAGGTACAAGCGTACCCCCAAGTTTTTTTTAAATCCCGGAATATATTTTGGAAACATTGCCATGCATTTTTGTGACAGTTATCTTCAACATGTCTATGATAACTTAATGTAAATACTTTTTGGCAAAAGTCAAACGCTTCTTTTTTTTTTTACGAATGTTCGAGAGACATAGGGTAAAGATGTACAACCGTTGGACAATAAAGTTGGCAAACATTACAGATTTTTTTCATAGCAATTGCATTATTATATGTGACAACAGGTAAAGTGCTATTATCTTAAATAAATTATTGTATATAATTTAAACATCATACATTATGTCAATATTATGTCAGAAACATTCTGCAACTTTAGATTAATTTTTTGCATAGACTTTCGTTTATTGTAAAATGATATTGTTATAAAACATATGTAACTCTCTGTCGCATGTCGTGGAAAGTAAAAAGTGAGCACACTTGCCATGATTATAACTGTTGATAAAATAAACTTCTTGAAGTTTATAGAAACTCAGAAGAAACTAAAACAATTGTCTATAAGGATACTTTGAACGGAAAAAGTGTCCCTGTGGGGAGTCTGTCCCTTTTATCAGGTATCTATGTTAAAACTAAAGAGAATGGAAAACCTCAACAAAAAAAACTATAAAGAAGGCAAAACAAATATATTTCATGAAAATGTATTAGGAAAACTCAGAAATTACACTTTATTTAAAAAAATCAAGATTGAAGAAATAAGATCTTGATTGGCTTTTTCTGTATCTTTCACTCTTGCCTTCCAGTCCACTCTTATCCTGAAGAAGCTTAGAACGTGACCAATCAGTTACTAGCTCATGTCAATTCAACTTCTCCAAAACCACAATTTCCCAAGCACTTCTGAATTGTTTATAGTTTCAAAAATTGATGTTTTTTTTAATTCCGGAATGAAGTTTTTGAAACAGTTTTGATTTCTAGACTTTCCAATCACCGCTGGCTCTGGTTAGAGCCTCTAACTTCTCTTTAGTTGTGTTTGCCAACAAAAGCTGTGATTCTGTCTCTCATTTTCTTCATGCCTTGTCTGTCTTTATCTTTTCTTGTAAATGACTTGGATGTCAGCAACTTATAAAAGAGGGCAGTCTCGTCACATTTGAAAATACATCTTCCATGGAGTAGTCCATTGTAAAGATATGAAAGCCTAATTTTCCAGCATACAGTAGCTTCTGACACCACTGCTTTCACCATTCATAATTGAAAACGTAATGCTATTTGTTTTGTTGAATGATTTAAAACTTATAAGCACTTCCATTTTCTGGTTTGATGAAAGTCAATGTTTCTTCTGTTGAATATTTCTGATGGTTTCGCACTGTTTTAACTCAAAGTTTTACTTTAAGATCCAACGTATTTTTCCATAAAAGAAAATTGAAAAATTGTAGACATTTAATTGTCGGAAAAATTAAGTTTCAAAGTTTCTGAACCATCTCAAGCATGCCCTTAGTCAGGCTTAACAGGTGCGATATAAATTATTTTTGGGAAAAAGCGGATCCTAAAAAATGGCCCTAAGTACATGTTTTACCCAATTAAAAGGTATGCATATGATAAGGCTGTGAAACGAATTCCAGGTGTTCCTCACGAGAAAAATAACTTGTGCGATCGAGTTAAAAATTTCATATTAAATATTAAACGCTTGGCTTAAACAAAATAATATCATCCAGTTTACTGGTTTCCTTGACTTGATGAAGAATTAAAGAAAGTTTGATAGGTAGTACATATTATGCATTCGTGCAGAACGAACCGAAATTTTTGCACCTCAATAAGTACACGTGCCTACGAGGCATGTGCCATCTATTTTTGTCAGTGTTTTTTTTGTCAGTGGACACTCTTCCCGAAGCTTTCGAATAAGAATTGTTTCATATGTTAAATTTGTTTTTTATATCATGTTGTTATTTTAGCTATAACGAGATAAGTTACGAAGAAAACTAGCCTTGGTAAGTAAAGAGTCGATTCTTAGATCTGTAGTAGATGAATATTACGATGAAAACCACAAAAATTAGGAAAAGGGACAACCAAATAATGTTGAAGACACTGAACGAATGTGTAGAGAGATTTTCATGTTCTTGGCTCTGCGCATAATATCCTAAACATGAAAGGAATATGAAATTAATATTTGAAATATTTATTGAATAAGTTTCTGAAAAACTACTTAAATTAATAAATTAGCTTGAAGATCAGTAGAAACAAACCAGAAATGCTGTTATTTTGGTAAATTCCCTTTAATAACCAAGAATCATTATCGGCAGTGTCTGTTGGAGCGAAATATTTGTCAATGTTTGAATTATTTAAACGTTAATGCATTTATGAAACATTTGTGAAATGCAAACCTGTATTCATTTGCTTTCTGGCTTCTGCCCGTGAAGGGGATGATAAAAGAAACAAAGTTTCTGTGGTAATTGGACTCTGAGACCTGCCTGGGTTTAATTAATTTCTTTAAGTATTATCTTTCCAATGGCCCATTGGGTATGCGGGCTGTATGGAGCTTAAAACTTCCAATTTTACAAAGCTACATAGATTTTGATCTTAAGCTTTAATAGGCATTAATAAATAATCGACGATTATACAAGGGCATTAAGTATAAAGTGGCAAGCAGTTATAAGAAAAAGATACGGGACTGATCGGAACGAATTTTGGAACTATTTTTCTTAACGGTTTTAATTTAAAGAATTTAAAAGATTCATATGGTCCTAAATCGAAAAACTCGACTCGATTGCCTGGAATTCTTGAATTATATTTAGCCGAGATTTAATGTATTTTAATGAACATATATGTTCATTTTGTTTGAAAAGGGCGCGTGCTGACTCCGCACGAGAATGTAACAAAACATCATCATTAGTGTTCATTTCTAGAATGTGGACGTGAAATCTATTTGCGGAAGCACATTGAATGATAACTCTAGCCCTCCAATTAATTGAGAACATTTTTATCTTAATTCGATGATTCAACTTTCACGTTACACGTACTCGTGAAAAGCAATTACGTTCAAATTCCATTCAATTAGAATCAGTGTGGATTGCTATAAATTGCTTTACACAGATCTGAACAGACGATAATGATTCTTATGTTACATGTTTGATTTTACAAACGTGATGAAAACCAATTACATATTCAAAAAGTAATGCAATCTTGTCAATTAAAACGTTTTGACTGCATGCCTTCTAGTTTAATAGCAAGACGGAGACCTCTGACATATTGACCCTAGGCCATAAAAATGAATTATTGTTAATGTTATTATTATTACTATTATTGCTGCTTTTGTTGTGTTATTGCTGTTATTGTCATCGTCTTTGTCACTATTGTCAGTTTTATTATATAAGCATTAGAACGGTCGTAGAAACATTTTTACAAATGCAGTGTTGCAGGGGCTTTAATTTTGTTCTTTTATGTTAAGAAACATCTGCTAAAAATTTGAAGTGTATTTCAAGAACTTCGATCAAATATGAAGTTAACACCACGTTAAAGCACTTATCATTATCACGAGAAAAAAGAGTTATCTGAAGGATAATCGCGAAAAAAGGACATTTTTAATGAATTAAATAATATTACTTTTTTAAATGAATGATGTTTTCAATAAAACTAGTGCTTGCTTTCTCATCAAATTTTTCATGTGTGCATCTCATTTAAGAGTTTAAATCTTAACCCTCCTTCGGGGCAACTGATCTGACAGGGACTCTCGATGGTTTGTTTTATCCTATTATGACGGAGATCTGTTTATTAAATATTAGTTTTTATTAATAAATATGGATAATTCGATGAGATATTTTAATAATCTTTAAAATATGTGTTTAAAATATGGGGCCTACGAAACAGATGACGAGATTATTTTTGAAAAATTCAGAAGAACAATGTAAAAGCATTGAGAGTTTCGAGTCAGAAGAAGAATGATAGTAATTAATAATAGATGACATGGAAATTAACCCGGAAAATTCTAATAAATTGTATCAAGTCCAAGAGTGGACGGGCAGCAACCAACAATTTGTTGAAGCATTTGCCAGGAGTTATAAGTCTCTCAAAAGTAGCTTGAGCGTAATCTCCAGTTGATGCTTGGAAATGTTTATGCAATGAAAATAATGAGTAGATATTATTATACAGAAGAAGACAAAAAAGAAAATTTTGAACCCTCTGCTAAGAGGAAAAGGTGCGAACGACATCGCCTATCGACACGAGTGTAGCAAATGTGCGTCATGTATGGCACATATAAACGTGATAAATGATCGATCATTTAACGTTTGTTCTTATTTAGGTTTACTATGTTTATTCTGTTAGTTTAAAAATATTTACATATATATATATTGCATGAAGTTATGAAATACCTTGTACTGTAGCTTGAGCGTAAACAAGAATGTATCCGTATGTGTTGCTGGCATTGCAGGTAATCGTAGCTCGGATGACGTTTTGAACATTTAATAATAACAACACGTTACCTTTTGACAACCACGGTAGATTCGATGCTTAAAAAAAACAACAGATTCAAACAGTATATAAGTAAATTCTACAAAGATCCTGGCATCTCACCATTGACGCTCTGAGCATTGACATACCACTCATATGAAGGTGTAGGTGTACCGGAACAATTGCAAACAAAAATTAACGATAAGCCAAGGTTTCCTACTTGGTCGGCCATAGGTGACAAGATAATTGGGGGAGCTTAAAACAAGATTACAATCGTTATCATCAGTAGAAATTGGGTTCCAAGTTGCCGAGTTGTTAGCATCGGGCAATCGAAACCGGGGAGCGCCCTCAGATATGGATTCGTGCAAATGGCAAATCGATTAAGGAGCGCCAACCTGCTACAAGATGCATAAAGCACTCAAAAGACAGGCTAAACACAAAAAATCGGTTATCAAAAGTTATGAGTAGCATGATTTTTAAGTTGATATTATAGGAAGAAAATAAAATATTGCTGTTATAAACAACCAGCCAAATAATTTAAGTGCAAATTCGACAAAAAAGAAACGATAAACAAGCAGGAGAGAATTTTTCCAAAACTCGGAGAGAAAAATGAGTGAATCTTGATCCGACCAAACACATAACTATGTATCATAATGAATAATAATTTGAGTTTGAAATGCATACCTCCAACTTCGACATTAATAAGAGAATATCTTTCACCGTGTAGATTTGTAGCAACGCATTTGTAAATCCCTGCATCATCAAGTGATACTTTGGGGATTATTATTCTCCTTCCGAAATCTTTTTCTAAATATTTTGTTAATTTTCTGTTTTCTCTCGACCATATTATTTTTGGTTGTGGTCTGAAATTGTAATTTAATGTTGGCAAAGTATGGCATATCTTATGTTTTTTTACGTTTTAATCGGTAAATGATGAAAAGTTTAAAGAAATATGACTTAAAACAGGATAGTTTCGATGGAGACACCATTTTAAGTCTACATCAAAAACATTTATTTAAAAAGTGTCGAAAATAGATTGAATTTGCTTTACCATTAATAAATTTCAAATTACGTTTATAATTATTTGTGATATTTAACACTTGTGATATTTTATTGAATCTAAATATTTACGACGTCAAAAGATACTCACAATCCAGAAAAAATGCATTCTAGAGTTACATTTTCTCCAGACATTACCTTGATACTAGATGAGGTAAATATTAGATCTGGGGCTTGATGTGGATTAAATTCGCCTGAAATAATAGGAAAACATACTGAACGTTCAAGATATCATACATTTATGTTGTTTTTTTATTTTAGCGAAAATCTACATAAAACAATAACATATTTTTAGAAAAAGAAACGAACAAACATTAATATAATTATATAAAATATACCTGGAATAATCAATATCCTGAAGTAACTACCAGCACTTGTTTTGCGAAGAATGTAATTGTAAGCCTGACATTTAAAAATGTGTTCGTGATTTATGCCTCTTTTAGATATCGATGTAAAAATCAGATTTCCTTGATGAAAAGTTAAATCACAATAATTATGTTTATATTTTATATTTTGAACATCACAATAAAACAACATTATATAAGCATCCTATATAGCCGAAAATAGCCATTGGATTTTAAAATTATAGCACTATTTCTTACCCAATGGCCCAAAATTAATTAAATTTGAGTCTATGGAATTTATTAAATTAACATAATTAAACTTCCAATTAAATGTTGCAATCATGCTTAAATCTTCTGATGGTTCTGGCGGATATAATGGAATTTAGCTTAAACATCCTGTGCAAATTTATTTAATATTTGTAAATATATAATTTGCTTTGTGATTCCATCTGGGACGAACACAATATTGGGGGAAGTTATTTAATATTTGGTATTTTACGTTTTAATCACAGTTTAAGCTTAATAAATATATCATGCAGTGTGCGTGATATATACTCGAAGAGGCAATAATAATAATATAAGAGTGCAGGGGTAACAACAACGACATTTAACATACTTACAAAATTTCGTTAAAAACATAACAAACAAAAATTAAAAACTATGTTTGTGTTTACTTCATTTATTTCAAATAATCAAAAATAATATGCTAAATAAAATAAATCATAAATAAAAAGAAGAAAACAATATTTATCGTATTTTCTTGCTAAAATTAAATGTCGGATTAATATCGTGATATTTTCCATCCTTGTTTTAAATGCAGAATATCTACTTTAATTAAGAATAATACGTGAATAACTTGGCATAAGTGTTTTTTTTAATTTTACCTACAGAAAATGTTAAATCCTATTTTACATCTTATCCAAGGCAGTCAAAAATATCTTGCTTTTCTTCTTGTTAAAAGAACAACAATAGCTGGCCGAATCTCCCTTCGCTCCTCGAGTCAGTCAAGACTAACACAATAATGTAGCAGTAACGTAGTTTCGAGGTCTCGACTTGCAAAATTCGGAGACCGACTTTTAGTTTCTCAAGTGGTCCCAAGATATAGAATCAGTTCCCTCCCCACATGCAAACAGAAACCATACCTTAGCTCTTCGGCAAGAAAACTCGAATCTCATCAACAGTAATGCATGTTTAAAAATATGATAGCTTAAATTTTTACAAAGTATATTTAGATGTTTGTCCGATATTTTGAGACCATCGAGACATGTGAAGAATTCCTTAACGATCTCAATTTTCATAGCACCCTATCCGTGGGAGAGCCCTGGCTGGATAGGTCGGATATCGAACGCGACACAAAACGGCTTTTTGTGTTAGTGTCGCATGAAGGAACGTCATCCACTCAACCTATGTGCCACATTTGGTAACCACTATTACCAGTTCCTCTGAAACACAGAAATCATAATTAATGTTCTTCCTTTTCAAAATTATTTCCAGAACCCACTCGAGAAGAAGCATCATAAAGTTATTTAAAGTTACATAAAGTTAGAAAAAGGGTGAACGCAAGAAAAGAACGGAGTTTCCGAAATGATCCCAGCTATCTTCCACGCCCTGAGATTTGTTTATCGAATCGGAAGCTGTGATGGCTTGAATGAAATGCAAAATTTCATGAGAATCCTTGGAATGAAAACCTTTGAACTTTTGTCACATCTCACCAAAAACAACAGCTGCAATCAAGTCCGGCTTCAAACTTTTTACATATAATTGAATTGCGTTGCAAAACTTTCATGAAAAAATATTGGGAAATCCAGGCTCTAGGCTGAGGCATTCCAGACAAGTCTTAACATAATTTTTAAATTATTAGAAATATCTCAAAAGCCCATGAAAAGCTCTTGTGAGCATCGAGATTCCTCAAAACTCCGCTTTTATAGGAAGGACTTGTCGTCATTTCACCTATAAGTTGATAGCTTCCGCTTCATCCGTGGATAAAACTTAGAAAAACCATAAAATGATTCAATATGTAATGCCGAGTGAGCCGAGGAGATCTTGTTTAAAATCTGTGTTTTCGGATGATAAATATATCCGATTTAATAAAGCAAAACTTACTTTTGCCTTTAACGGTTGCTACTTACTATTATCGCGGAGCTAAATCACAAAGTTAATCGCCTAACTACAAACCTAAATATAAAATTAAACTCAGTTTGTCATTTAACTGACCTTTCTCATTCACAGTAATCTGTTCGTTATATTGAACGGGTTGAGCATTTAAATTTGGTTTCGTCGATTCTACCGTGAACCAAATGAAGGAGGGAGGAGGCAGACTTGTAACGTGTCCGCACTGTAATATCAACGAACGCCCTAGGGCCACAGTCACATTGTACACGGATTTGTGCAACTGTTCTTCTTTCAATACTAAAAATATGAAATCAATTGAAGTTATGAAATATAATACATCTACATAAAAAATGCTTCCTAAAATGTTTAAAGCTTTCATGCGTGGCTCGCCATAATTTTTGGCGTGATTTTCCCTCACCAGGTGATGCCAACCATAATGACTCCAATGTCTCATGATAACAGATTTTTAGCTACAGGTTATAAGCTCTATGACACTTTCTAAGTTTTTTTATTTTGAAAAATCAATTTAAAATAACACCATTTGCGGAAAGATTTCAATCATCAACGGTGGCCAGTTCGGGCTTTAAATACCATCACTCGACCTTCATGCCCATATCACTTATCCGATCAAAACTGCCCCGTTTTTTGGAGCATGTCAAATCATGAAACGGGAGTGTTTCTGGACCTAGCCAAGACTTTTTGACTCAATCAATTATTGACGGGATGTTGGTAGATAAACTGCAACATTGTGGCATTCGTAACGAAAACTTATTACGATTGTGTTTGAAAAAAGAGCGCCTAAGGATGCCCCTTTTCTCGTGGACAATGTTAAAACTGAATAACCACAAAAAGAAGGCAAAAATATTTCATGAAATTATTCTCTTGGATAAAGATTTTTACAGACAAAATTTAGCCCCTTTCCTGCGTGTTCACTCTATTCCGAGCCACTGAGTTATTACAGGCGATCCTTTTAAAAATT
Source organism: Hirudinaria manillensis (assembly GCA_034509925.1). Taxonomy (NCBI): domain Eukaryota; kingdom Metazoa; phylum Annelida; class Clitellata; order Hirudinida; family Hirudinidae; genus Hirudinaria; species Hirudinaria manillensis. The sequence goes on along the minus strand of CM067531.1, from coordinate 6,774,051 downwards.
AATAATATTCTAACAAATAGACATCTGTTAAAAAGAAGTGATTAAACATCCACGAAATGAATTATTACCTGCCTGTGTCAAAATGGATACGTTGGACATCGCTAAGCCTTCTTCATTGTAGGCATTACAAAAAATCTTGTTCATTTCGTTTAAGGATTTTGTATTCAGTATTAGGAGAGATGAGTAATTGGAATGTTTTAATTGGTGGGATCGCATCTGTAGTTCTTTCTGGGTGAGCTCGATATCATTAATATACCAAGAAAGCCTTTCAATTTTGAAATTTTCAAAAAAAAATTAATTTCTTTAATTTATTGACCATAAAATTTTACCTTGGGAGTGGGTAACCAGATGCTTTACAATGTAACGTCACTCTGCTGCCGGAATTGAAATAAAGGACTCTAGGAGGACCTTCGATGATCGTAGGAGCTCGATGGCACGTAATTGGACACGTGAGATCTATTAAATTATTTTTATTATCTTAATATCATTGACTTAATATCAATTTTTAGAAATATTTTACACCAAGTAAGCTTATTCCTTTCCTTTAAAGATATTCGAACTTTCTCAAGTTCTAAAGACTTATTCAAGAATTTCTCATTTGAAAAATTTATTGAGAAAGTCCTTTAGAAAAATGGTTTGTTGAGTTCAGTCAGGCTGCAAAGTCGAAATATTACTTCAGGTTATTTGAACATTTTTAAGTTTTTAAAGCATTTCCATATGTGATGAACTCAGAGACTTAAACACTCGCAAAAATGTAAGAGAACGACAGAAATCTTCGATAGAATTATCTGAACTTACAGATTTTCCTTAAAGAACTTAATCTATGAAGCCTTTAAAGTTTTTGAATAATTCTACGAGGTTATACACAGGAAAAACAAAATAGAGACCGTCGGCTTCAGGCAAATGAGCGGGCCGGCGTTCAGTAATTCAAAGTGGGCCATTATATTCTAAATTTCTAAGCACTTAAATCAGTTCAAATTCAACAGGATGTCTTGAAATATGGCATATAAGATGGACAAATAAGATGACATAATTTATCAAATTGTTTGATGCTTATGGATTTATCGGAAAATTATCGATTGTCTACAATGAATGGAGGACCAATTTAACTCCAGAAGCAATAAATGCACTGTTATTTTTTGCATTTTAATAGTTCTTTTAAACATAATTTTGCGTGCCAGACTTTAAGCTAGGCGTGAATATTAAGATATTCTACGGGATGCACGATTCTAGCAGGCCGAAGCGGGCTGGATTTTTGAATGGCAAGCGGCGGCCGGGCCGGACAATTACATCTAGCGGGACATGATGGGCTCGGGCCAACAAATTCCGACGATTTTGGATCTGAAAAACTTTGAGAAAGAGATAATCTCTCTGGCTTTGAAATTAAGCTTTTACTTTGAATTCATTAAGGTAAAAAATATATTTAATAAATCAAATAAAACATTTACATATGTGTTTTATGTATGTGTTTTATGCAAGCATTTTTGTAAAAGAAGAAACCATAGAATTACCTTCTGAGTGGCATGAAAACTGGATCGCAGCAATAAAAAATAATAATCTTGGTGAGTAGTAATACCTCTGCATGGCTGCAACAAACAAGGTACAAAAGGATTAACATGTTTTATTGTTAAAAAGCATAAAATGGAATTATGCATTTTAAATGAATATTATATTCATCATCAAAAGCACATTAATTCTTTTCTGATAATAATATTCCAGTTCAACAAAGCAAAATGAACAAGCAGTAAAAGAAAAATAAGCGAACACAAAAGCCACCTGTTTCATTTTAGTTGTAAGTCACTTAGATCCAAAAATGGACGTCAGTAGGAGCGGGAAGGACATTTTTACAATTTATTTAATTTTTTGTATTGACTGCATTTCACTATTTTTATTAATTAAAAAAACTTCCATGTTATTCTCGGTCCATCATATCAAAATTTTTACCGGAATCCCCGAGGGAAATGTATAAAAAATTATAAATCTCAAGATTAAATCTGGCATCAAAATGGAGCATGTCATTGGCGATGCTTTGTTGTCGTTCAAACTTTGGATAAGCACAAATCCCCAAAATACTATTCAAAACCCAGTGGAGGCAGTTAAACATTTTGGAGAGGGTTAGACATTGGACTGTAGTCGAGTACTCGAACGGAATCCAGAATTTTCGCAATATGCTAAGAAAGAAGCATTTACAAAAATTGCATTTAATGTTTAAATTTGCAAAATCCTATCCTGCTGCCGCAAAAATAGGCTCCAAGAGCGCTGAATCCATTTGAAACCACGACTGAATGTGAGGGCCTATTCCACAATTAAGCTAAAACAATCTGAAGAAATCGGAAATTTTCAACCACTGCTTTATAATGTCACAAATTTATCAGCAAGTGTAGCTTAGCAACTTTAGAAGCGCTTACAAATTATCTTCATCTTTCAAATTAATTAGATTGCAATACATGTATGTCTGAAATGGCTGGACTCACCTTATCCACTACAAAATATTTCCAATCTAAGAGTGCTTGACTTATTTAAATATTGTCTTATTTGGCTCTTATCTTTTCCATGCCCAATTATTATATACTATTACAATAGGATAAAAATAGTTTGAGTTTGGCCCAAGCCAGCCGAGTCTTAGGGATTATACTGCTTGATTTTTCCGATGTTGGCTGAGATCAACCAGTGTTTCATAAACAGATTAAATGGTGTTTCGTCTTAACAGAGGTCAGCGTATTTTTTAAGAGCATAGTTTTACGATACCTTTTTTTATAGAATTTATTATTTTTGCAAAATCCCAATTTTGGCATTTTATTTATACATATAGGTATAGGAAGCATTTAGAATGTGACAAATCATTTATAAATAAATAAAATGAATTAATAATAAAAATAGATTTAAATTAAATATTCAGTTTTTGAAATTTGCGCTGAAACCATTGTTTTGTCTTGGTCACGCATTAAAATTCAACTTCATTTTATCAATTCAGCAAAGGGTCAATGTGATACACAATATGACAGTTCTCTATTAATTTATCATTCCATTAATTTAATACAATCATAATTTCGGCACCCCAATTGTAAATATCCCGATAAATATTATTTTTAAAAAGTGTTTTAAATCAAAAGATACATTAAATCGACATTGTGGAATAATACAACAATTAGTCACCCTAAATTAGTTTTCTAGATCTTCAGCGGCACGCAATTCTGTAACTGCCTTGGAAACTGAGCAGTCCATATATAGGCGTGATATATATCCATGATACATATCCGATACATATCTGATATATCTGATACTTTCAAGTCTAAAATACCCGATATTTTCGAATTTTTCAAAATATTTATTTAAAAATTGAAATTATTTTAATATTTTGATACTGGAATTAATGGAAATTGTAATTGTACGTAATTAATAAATACATAAATGTAAGCGACCCAGTGAATCACACAATAATCTCTGGCAAATCAATATTTGAATTCATTGTTTTATCTTTAGTTCATTCATATTTTATTAGTCAGCCATTTAAAGTTTACTACTCTAAATCTGTTAATCTTTTATTTAAATCTGTTCATCAATGTATTTGTTCTTGTATCTACCGGCCTTTCTTAAATTATATATAACAATAAATTCTAGGCATAGTACATAAACATCGTCCACAAACAACATGCCAGAGAACAAAAGAATTGAAATAGTGAGGTGATGATAACAAAACAATAATAACTATAGGAGTACAGTGATAACCACAACTACGTCTAATTAACAAACACCTGATATACTAATCTAAATAAAAAAATCATTAATAGCTTAAATAATATTTATCACGTTTTCTTGCTACAAAATAAATAGCGGATATATAAATATAAAAATATCAGATTTTCCGATATTATTCTTACTTTAAGTTTGCGAAATCCATCACTAGGTGGCAGTGCTCTCTCTTTGTAAGGTTTAATTTCTTTCATAGTTTAGAGTAACAACAATGAGAAATGGGGAATATATATTCATAATATATCCATAATATTGGATTTTAAATTTTCATAATCTAGAAATTCGTCTTTTATTAGACGTTTTAATTGCTCGATGACACTTTAGAAATTTGATTTAATTTAATTTTAATGTGCCATATTAAATGATTGATCAAAACCATTTTTTTTAATCTTGGGCTATTTTATGGACAATCTATTTTGACAGGCCTTGGGCTATTTTATCGATGGGTTGTTTCAAAGGGGCATCGTTAATTTTATTCATTGTTCATCTTTATTAACTATTTTTTAATCATTTCCTCTTTCAATTTAAGCATTTCGTTTCAAAGAAATCACCAAAGAAAAGTTGAAAGTTAAATATCCTCCCCAGATCATTGCAGAATTGCTTCCGAATCTCCTGTTGCAAAAACCTCTTGCTGTTTCCTTAAGCCATGCTGGTAATATTGGCACCTATTACGAACATGAATTTTAATTTGTTTTTGATGTAATTTTCCAAGACCAAGATCAAGTTCCCGAGGAAATGGAAAGCTGGTGAAGAAAGAGTTCGAACAAAGCATTTGCTCGGGAATGAGTTGAAAAGAATAATAAAGGACGATTAGTTAAATTCATTCACAGAAGCCATTTTCAGAACCTTTTTAGAAAAATCTGAATTCAAATTTTTTTGGCGAACTGTTCAGGCGACAAAGAAAAATTCTGATGCGAGAAACGCAAGAAGTTTACTAGGGAAGACGAAAAAGAAAATCTCTCCGATCTTATGGACCGAAATCAAAAGAAAGGTTTCTGATCCTGGTCGCGTACAGGATCAGGTTCAAAAAGTATCAGACAGCAACAGCAAACTTTTTAAGAGCCCATGCAAATTCAGAAGTTCAACAACCGATGCTCCAAAAGCAGACGCTCTCTCAAAAAATCCATCGGAAATTCTCATCCAAGTTTTCAACGAACGATCGTTGCATGCTACTGTTGAAAGTTGGATATTCAGGCAATGCAACTGATAACTATAACCTTCGATGTGGCCGCCCACATAAAGGACAAAAAAACCAAGTTGGTCATAGAATGATTAAGCAGGAGATTATCATCTTCTGGGCACCGGAGTTCCTTATCTGGTGTGCAGGAGATGCTCCCAGACTAATTCCAATCATTTGGAAAATATGGTGAATCAGCACTGTAAGCAGTGGAAGCAAGCAGAATACGTTTTCAAACCAAAAGAGGCGTCCCGAGGAATCACATGGATCGTGGAATATATAAAATTGGCCTTGTCATCTCCTATAATTCGACAAATTTTTGAACTCAAAGCGGTTATGCTATTGATTAATATTTCCAAGTCGTAAAAGAAAAACTTAAAAAACCCATTCATTTATCAAAAAATTCATGATATGAATTATGCGCCTTTTTTAACAAAATCCAATAAATACTAGACAAGTAAAAATAGTAGCTCAAGAAATCTTTACAAAAATTTTACAGCACGTTATTTTACATTGAAAAAAAATTTATAAATAAATTTAGTCATAAGAACATTTAAGTTTTGCCATTGACAGGTCAAGATTTACGTTACGTGCTAAAAAAAAATTGTTTCCTCCGATTTCAGCTAGCTCGCCAGCAAATTCAGGCGCTCAGCCATTGCTTTAATCAGTTAACCATTTTACTACATAGCCGGCTAGCTGTGGGATGACTATGTGGTTATAGGGTAGTTACTCAATTTTGTAAGTGGCCCAGGCATCATCATAACTCTGAAGTGGCTTGAGGATTTCATCGAACACGGGTTCTTCTTCAATAAGATGTGAATATAGTTTCATGTAGTTATTTAAGTAAATTTGTTGTTAATTTAAAAAAAATATTCTGAGTTTGTCCTGGGGTTTGAGTAATTTAGAAATTAAATAATTTCCAAATAATCATTTTACCAACCTTTTCCCATAAGCAGGATAAGCATACTTCACTTGCACCTAAGAAGATTCTTTTGAAACGCGTCTATTTTAACGTTATCTAAGAAACAGATATCAGTAGAGCTCCCATGTCATTAAACTCACATTAAAAAATTTTGTAAACAGAGAGATCACCACCTAACTTGTTAAATTTGGAAGTAAACAATCCGGAACGGACATTTGCCAATCACTGAACTATGCCTTTGCTGTTCGATCGATAGAGCCTGCCTTTGTGCGCAATAGGTTGATTCTGTGTTGATGCCAGATATGTTTTCGATGACGCATAATTCTGACACCGAACTACCAGCAAAATCAAAATTTTTATTTTTTTTTTAAATTTCTCCATTTAGTTTAATAACTGAGCCCAATTTCAACAAAATCCAAAGTGATGATGGCGGATGAGTTCGTGATTTGGCGTAAAATGCCCAAATGTTTATATCTTTAAGTTCTTTAACAAACCTCAGACATGAATAAAAAATGGCTGGAGCTCTTAATTGTCAGATTAAGATAGAAAACGTGGAGTATCTTTTGATAGATAAGAGGATGTCGCCAAGCATTCAAGAAATCTGTAAGGTTCGGGGCTTGTTTGTCATGCCACCGAGGCTCAGCTTTCTGGGTCGGCTAATGAAGAAGAGATAAGAAACCGCTCTAGACAATGCCTGAATTTGCGTGCATATATCGCGTGGTAGAAGACTTGAGACATTTCCATAGAAGAAGTTGATAGTCAAAGATATCGGTTTCGGGCTCACTTTTTTGACCATTGCTATGGTAAGCAATTAGCTCATTAGCTACTAAGAGATGTTAATTTCATTTAATTCAGACAACCATATTTTGTAATTTGAGAAAAAAACTGGAAATAATGGTAGGAAAAAACGAAAATCAGCGAACTTTGTATGGAACAAACATCTTTACTTTCTGGCCAGAAAATATAAAATAAATAAAGTCAGTAGTATGTTTTGTCACCATTTTTCTTTGAATTACTTCCTAAATTCGATCTTTCATTGATTCGAAAAAGTTTTACCCCATGTGAATATTGAATAAACAACCACAGGCTGTCTAGCGTTGGCACAATTCGGGATCGTGGGTGTTCATTGATTCCTCTCCATTTTGAAAAAACATATTGACAATAACACCAAAAAAGCAGCAGTAATATCTAAACTGATCCTCTCATCTTTTTTTCAAGAAACCAAGATATTCTAAAAAGAGTATTTGATATCTATGTAAGACCTATAGAGGAATACAGCTCTCCTGTAAGGAATCTTCTCAAGAAGCAAGAGGATAGAACAAATCCAAAAGAGGTTCACAAAGGCCATCCCCACACTAGCACACCATTCCTACCTAAAAAGACTCAGAATACTAAATCTGCCTACTTTGGAAAATGCCGTCTAATGGCTGATCTCGTGCTTCAATTTACAAAATAGTCTTATTCACATCAAAATGTCCATCCTTCTCAACCGATCAAACTATCCCAGAACCTGAAGCCATAGTTACAAACCCAAAACAAACAATTTCCGATATGAAATCTCTAAGCACTTCTGCAAACCGGCTCATATTGTCCCAGCAAACCCCTTTAACTCTGCAATTCACAGGCTCAATCTCAATCAAAATCATAAATATAAAGAACTTCGACAATTTATTATCTGTTACCGAGCTTAAACTTCCCCCTCCCACTTTCTTATTTAATTCGCCAAAAAGTTAGATTCGTTCTTTACTGTGTTCTTCCCGATCGTGTAGAGGATTTGGCCCTTCGATCGTTTTGAGATTAAAAATAAAATAAACAAATAAATACGGAAGGGCCTAAGATTCCAACCGAAGAATTGTAGGAGATATATAAGATTTGAAGAAATCTCGGCGAGTAAAATTTCCTTGAGAATTTATCTTGTGGTCATTTTTCTTAGTTTCTGATAAAGATTGAGTTTGATATATTTTTTAAGTTAGTAAATCTTTTCCTTGAACCAAATTATTTGAACCAGCAAATTATTTGATTGGGGCTGTCCATAAAAGACATTCGAGGGGATAGAGGTGGACTTATTTGAATAAGGGAGGAGGAGGGTCGACCAAAAGACATATTTGCGCAAATTCAAGCTTAATAAATTAAATGACAGCAAAACATCTTATTGGCGGCAAAATGCAGATGAGTCAAGCCGTGAGGAATTTTGCGTGCGAAAACAGATAAATTATATGGAAGACCCTCTTATAGGGATACAATGATTATCTTTTATTTGTGGCACTTGAATAAATACAAGTACATTAAATCAGACTATATTCGTCCAGCCCGAAAATCCAATTTTAACCTCTCCAGGAGTCCGCATTATAATAAAGGACCCCACCGCATATCGTCAGACATCGATCGTTCGACTGGCAGAAAATTGCTGAAAGATGAGCAAATTCCAAGAAGGAATCCAGGCCCAAAGACAACTTGTCGAACAGTTACGCATCGAGGCCGCAGTGCATCGCATCACTGTCTCGGAATCCATTGCGGAGATTATGAAATTTTGTCAACAGAGACAAGACGAAGACGTGCTTATGAAGGGATTCGCCAAACAGAACGACAACCCATTCAAAGAAAAGAGTAGCTGCTCCATCATATGACGAGTCCACGGCAACAGAGGTCCACGGATTAGTAAATAAGTCAGTATTTAATACATTAAGTACTTTACCTGATGACATTACCGGTAATTGTAACTATTGACGAACACCAAAACAATTTTTATTAATTACTGAACGCTAAACAATTGTTTAGTGAAGTATTCATTGCAAGAAATTTGACTGTTAATCTGAAAGGTCCAACCCATATCTTTCATAGAGTTGCTTTGTTGTTGTTTCTTGTAAGCAGGCTGAAAATGAAATAAAATCACAAATGAGCTCAATAAAAGTTTACACAAGTGTAATAATGTAAAGTATTTAGCAATTTCATGAGTGGACAATTTAAATGATGAGAGTACAAAACTTAAGCCAGTAAGAATTAAAGCAAGCAATTTTCTAAATCTCTAATCACACCACAACAAAATACTTTTACTATGATAATCTGTGAGTGAAGAAGTCTCCGCCCAAAGGAAAGAAAAATTGCTTACAGATACACTTTGCATTTTTACATATTTCTCGGTAACTTCTTGAATTTAGCAATATATGTGTTCTCATTTAATATAATTCATAATATAATTTCATAAAAAATTGGCCAAAAAACATCAAAGACTAAAAATTATATAGATTATCTATGAAGTAGATGTATCTCAGGACATGAACATGCTAAAATCACACACGCTAATTTTGCAAAAATGTGAAAGTGTTTGAGAGAACTTAGAAAAAAGTCCTCCATGAGTAAAGATAGGCATTGTTTTAGATTTCATTTCAGGTTTTCACCTAGGAAACAAAAAAATCTTGCTTAAAAGTGTGGATGCCAGAGATATTTTAAATGCCCTTTTAACAATTTGTTTTAATTTACAAGGATGTTAGACTTTCGCTGATCATTACAACGAATATCTAATTTATGAGTTGGATCGCTTTGCAAGTTGTTGGTTTGCCAGTAAATGAGGATTTTATGTAATTGTGATTGAAGTTTACTTGCTGCAGCACATTTGCAGATCAGGAGGCACTTCCATTTACATTGCGTTCCTTCCCGAGGTCTCTTATCATAGTACGATCTGGATTTAAAACACAACACTTTACCACTGGTGCCAATAACATCACATGCAGAAATGCACCCATCTGAGCTGACTATCATTTATATAGCATCATCACACAGAGGCACTTTGAGGTAGTGCACGCAAGGTATTTAAGACACATGATGTTTACCATTCGTAGGAAAGCCATCAATTCGACCATTCTACATAAAAGCACAATTTTTTACAAATTAGCCCAGAAATCCAATCAGTTTAATCAAACACCAAGTTCATTGAATCCAAACTGATAGATAATTTACAAGCAATTTGGCTAAGAACATTTAGGTGAACTGAACAAAAATCCCCCAAAATAATGAGATCTGCCCTAAATTGCTCTACACACCCAGAGATATATGCTATTTCTACATTTTAGAATCTTCTCATTCAACTCCAGTGCATGCCTCTTCATCCAGAATTTCAAATAACTACTGAAATTAAACCAGTGACAGACTTTTGTCATGTGGGCATTAAAATCTAATTTCTTATTCCTTTAAACAATAGTTTTAGCATGTAAAACAAACCTAAAATAAAAGCTGTCACAATGCTGTTTGCAGCCAAAATTCTGCTCAGTTGCGTAATTTACATATATAACAACCACTAGAAGCAAAATTTTTCAAAATGTTCAAAACAGAGGTTTACCTAATTGCCAAAAATTTCAGTGAACTATGCTGATTAATTAGAAGTTAAAACAGGTGTGTCAATATTATTTCTGGTACTGTAGCATATAAAAAGGCCTTTGCAAGTTTTTATGTAGTTTTTTATTATATTTATTAACTTTATGCTTTGCTCAAGTTGTTTCAATATTGCATGCATAATATATGAAAGCCATTATATTTCACAGATCAGTCAATGAAGGTGCATCAATAACTATATTAATATTTGGTCAGGGAAATAGTGATTTGATAACTTATCACTAGCTAGATTTATGAAGATGATGCCATAACTTCCAAAGCTATTAAAAGGTTTAAGAAATTCTTCATATTTGCCTTCTAGACAATATGATGTTATCTGATTTAGATTCTTATCATTATAAGCAATAATTAATTCTTCTCAAGATTCTATTGTCAGAATTAAATTTCAATATTAGTTTTTTGACATTTCAACCACTCCAATTTTTTTGTTTTAGATTGCTTGCTTTCAAGAGATAAACCAGATAGTGCTTAATGTCATATGTTCATTTTATTTATTTCAGTGCAAGCAGAGGACAAGTGCCTCTTACCTGCTTGCCCATCCAGCAGTGAAATAGCTAACTATGAGTGGTAGAAAAAGAGCTTAAACAAGTTGCATGTATATCAGGAAAAGTCATAATTGTTTTGTAGGATATGCAAATAAATTATAGGTGTAGGAGTTAACAGTGGCATTAGGAAGAGAATTCCAGAATTTAACTATGTTGTTAGTGTAAAACTATTTAGTAGAATCTATTATGCACAGATGTAATCGTAGGTCTCTTGTTGAAAAATAGGTAGCTTTATGAAAATGGTTTGTGAGACCAGCAGGTATTGCTAATTATTTTGGCATATGTTCTTGCATAATATTGAAGATTTGATAAAATGGTTTTCATCTTTAACAACAAATCTCCAAATGACAACAAACCCAGTTTCCCTAGAAGCATCTGGCCAACATCTTTTAGTTCATTATAAGCATGAAGTTCTCTGATATATAAATCCAATTCTTCTACTAAATGGCCACTTGACAAATATATGTTATTGAACACGACAGCTATTTCTAATTTTAAACAAAGGAACACACCTGTCCACCAATAAATTGATATCTTTACACATCTTAGTTAACGTCTGCTCCAGACGTGAAATTCGATCTTCATAACTTTTGGCATTCTGTTGATGGTAAGTGTCAGGCTTTCCATGTGAACGTTTTGGTAAACGGTCTTCGCTTGCTCTCCTGTTAGCGTAGCGAAAAAAACCAATGTGATACCAATAACAATTAACTTACTATAGGATTTGTCATTAATAACCAACTTCAAGCTCTGAGTTACGATAACCTCTCGCCAATCTCTAACGATAACTTCGCAGCTTTAAAAGTTCTGCGCAAAGCCGCAGTTTCAACAATTGCAATAAAAAAAAGTTTAAAATTACTTGGGTTCCATTATTCCGAGTAATTGACCAAATTAGGCGAAAATCTAATACCGCGCCCTATTTGCATCAAAGCATCTTCAGGCCGGTCCAATACAAGGACTAAAAACATAGGTAACAACTTTTTTGTGGCCAGTGTTAGAAATTCAAATTGAATAACGTTAGTAAAATTTGATAATTTCATTTAATAACGACATTATTTTGTTAATTAATTTGCATCCAAATCTTAGTCGCTTCTTTTCATGATAATTATACCCTTTGGTTAGAGTGCCAAGAACAACTTCAAGTGATTTATAGCTTCAAGAGACCAATTTAATTTAGGGTGAATATATTGCCCTGGAGAAAAATATTCACTATATCTCCTCCCTCCGTCTCTTAACCAGTGGTTGGCAACCTTTCGAATAAAAAGTTTTGATGACAAAGTGACCCCCCTCCCCATAATTTTTGAATAACTTCTCAAGTACCGAACCTATCGAAACAAAATTAACGGGTAAGTTGTAGTTTCACATATTTGTGCCAAATATCTTTTAAATGAACAGTGCTCATAAATTCATCAAAACACTCAAAATTGGTCGTGGAAAAAGGTTACTTTACATTTCATACAAATTCTTAAAATTTTATTAAAACAACATATTTAGTAAGTAACGACGTATCCTTCATTTTCTAAAATGTTAACACATCTATTTTTCATTGATTTCATAAGTGTTTCTATAAATTCTTTTTCCAGATCATTCCACGCCTTATTATGGTCTCTGTCAGCTTTTCCTTCGAGAAATATGCTTTTTTACCCTCGTATACTTTATTATCAATCTTCTCCCATTTTCAATTTCATTAAGGCCAACTCATAACCTTGATTTCCTTTTCTTAGAATAACTTTTCGATTTGGAGACGTCTTATTTAAGCGTTATTCTGTTGAAACGCAAAATTATTACCATAATTGATATTTTCAAATGGTAGCAGAAACCAATGATTCAACATAATTATTACTCTTTAGCACTGCCAAAACACTGACCCTTTTGATGAAATTACTCCCAAGACTTCATGCTAAAGTAGGTTTTGTTCCAGATTTAAATTAAGCCAATATTGTTAGAAAAGATCTGGTCTTCCAAGATCCTTACACATTCATGTTAAAATTATGGCTGTCCTCAAGACAAGGCCTTCAAAATTACTTTGTCGTGACGGTGACTCAATAGAGACTGACGCCGGATGGATCTCTTCAGCAATTAATTAGTTTTTCATGAAATGAGGAGTCAAAATAGAGAGGGGAGCTACAGTTAGTTAATAAAGAAGTTTTTCAAAAACGGTTTTTATTGCCAATTTTTAACCTACAACAATTTTTTCATTTTGTTGCCTGGTAATATTAAGCCGTCGTCATTTATGGTCATGCAAAAAGAACTTAATTCTGCCCTTAAAACACCTTTATTAACAGCTTCATAAAACAAAATCTAACAAAACCTCAACCGAGAAGGCTACATACCCTAGAACAGGGTATTCCTAACCCTATTCCTAAAAGGAGATAAGTCTATTTTTGTTCGAAACTCAACATGTTAATGGGGAAGACAGTCCGACTTATCTAATAAACTTTATTAGACAAATAAAGATATAAAAAATATACCGCTGTCAATCATTTTGTCGGGAACTGAGGAGATTCTTCTGACGTCATATCGACGGGATATGGGTTTAAGGAGTTATTGGAGAGACGTAGGGATGAGAGAGACTGATAGGGATGCACCTCTGTTTCCGCATCTATGTGTTTGCTGTGAATTAATGAAATTAAAGTTTAATTTCTTGTTAATAAATCAGTTAATAAAAGTTTGTTGTTAAACAAAATTACTGCATAAATAAGAGACACCTACTACCAACAACTATGTGGTAAGCCTCAATATTGTCACGAAGTAGGTAATTATCTTCAGTAATAATTCTTTGAATTTTATCACTTTGATGAATATTAAATTTCATGCATTTAAATATACTTAAATTTATTAATTAAACAATTTACTATACTTTAATAATCAATGCAAATGAGGTTGAGAATCTTTGATTATGCGGAGTTGAAAATTTTGGGTTGTTTATCTTAAGATTTGGGCTGCGTTATTAGCGGCTATTCTTCTTTTGCTTGAGAGTGATTAGTAAGTGAACTTTTAATACTGTAAGTGAGCCTTGCGCTAAACAATTCTGTAGTGAGTTTCTTGTAAGTACATATTGTAAGACCGCTGTCATTTGAAGATGTTTGGAACTTCACTCAGCGCTGGAAATATGTTTGGTTCAAGTTCTGCACCTTCGAACCCAATGAAAGACCTTGAGATACCTTCGCCTCCTGACGACAGTATTAGCTCAATGGCATTTAGTCCGGGTTCATTGCCAAATACGTTTCTTGCTGCAGGAAGCTGGGACAATAGTGTAATTTTTATTTGCTTTTGCATTCTTAATTAGAATATAATACTAATCTAAAGTGAAATTTGTTAATTTTCAACATGGACTCTGAATGGAATTATTTTTGGTGATAATTTGTAGGTTAGGTGCTGGGAAGTTCAACAGAATGGGACTGTTGTACCTAAAGCCTGGCAATCCCATGCAGGCCCAATTTTGGATGTTAATTGGAATGATGTTGGTTACTTGAATTTTCCAAGATTGTGAAGTAATACTTATTAGTTGTTACATTGTTATTAAAGGATGGAACAAAAATATTTACTGCCTCCACTGATAAGTCAGCTAAAATGTGGGATCTAAATGCCAACCAGACTGTACAAGTAGCTCAGGTGAGTTGCTTAGTTTGGTTTAGCTTAATTTGGTTCTTCAACATTAGGAACATTCCGCATTAATCTAATCCTTGTTGAAACTGAAGTGGTGGATGCTATAGTTTGGATGTCTTTTTTTAGTCACATTATTGATGTTTTATTTCGATAGATTTATATTGTTACACTTAATTCTTATAGCATGATGCTCCAGTTAAGACAGTTCATTGGATCAAAGGTACATCTTATACATGCCTGATGACTGGCAGTTGGGACAAAACTTTGAAAGTCTGTTTATTACTTTAAGTCTTTTTATTACTTTAAGTCAAAAACAATAGTCAAATGATCTTTTTTTCTAGTTCTGGGACTTGAGAACACCCAATCCAATTTTGACCCTGCAACTTCCAGAGAGGGTATATTGTGCTGATGTGGTAAGTCATTTTAACCTGATACCCTTGAAAGAATGTTAATGCTAAATGCAGCTTGACAATAAAATCATAATTCCTCAATTGCTTAATATAAGATTTATGATTATTATGTTACATTACCAGAACTACATGCTAAAAGTAACTCTACCTCTTTCTTAGGTTTATCCAATGGCAGTTGTTGGTACTGCAGGTAGACATGTAGTCATTTATCAATTGGACAACCAGCCCCAGGAATATAAGAGGATGGAATCTCCTCTAAAGTATCAGGTTCTTACTGCATTAGGTGTTTTAAAGAGTTTATTATGCTAACATTTCAATGAAATATTTCAGCATAGATGTGTGAGCATTTTCACTGAACGTAAAGCTGGTGGAACAGGCAATTTTGTCACCCAACCTGGTCAGCCAGTAGGATTTGCACTGGGTAGTATTGAGGGGAGAGCAGCCATACAATATGTGAACCCTGTAAATCCAAAGGACAACTTTACATTTAAATGTCACCGTTCTAATGGTGCTGGGAATCAACAAGACATTTATGCTGTAAGTGGTTTGTAATTTATAGAATGTGTATATGTGCATCAATGATGCACATCTTAACTTGGACTACCGTTTGTCACATAAATAACTTAAGTATAATTTAACGTCTGAGAATCAGATTTATTTAAATTTTGACATTGAGGTATTAATGATATGACTTTATTTAGCATATATTCTATAATTTATTATACATAACTCATTAATGTGATGCAGGTTAACTCAATAGCATTTCATCCTGTGCATGGGACACTTGCTACTGTTGGGTCTGATGGTCGGTTTAGTTTCTGGGACAAGGATGCCCGCACAAAACTGAAGACTTCCGAACCTCTTGATCAACCAATCACTTGTTGCTCTTTCAATGCCCAAGGGAATATTTTTGCTTATTCTTCTAGCTATGATTGGTCAAAGGTTAGTCTTACATTTTGTAATTACATTTGATCATACATGGCATAACTGGACCATTACTAACTTTCAAGGGACATGAAGGATATGATATGTCAAAGATGAAGCCTCATATCTTTTTGAGATCTTGCTTTGACGAATTAAAGCAAACACAGAAAAAGCCATAATTTATGTATTTGACTATTGCTACTTTTCTTATGGTAAATATGTTCTTTGGAATGAAAAAGTATTTGAATTTAGTCGAAGCTTTGCTATTGTGGTTCTTGCGGAAATTTAATCAGCGGTAATAAGTCGCGAGTGGGGTGCGTGCGGTTCGAAGTGATTGGCAATGAAGCAAAGGCTCAGTTTACGTCTAGTTGGGCGTTATTGGTTTTATGGTCTACCAAGGGAACATTTGAATTAACACGTATCTTATGGCATTATGTACTTGTGCCAAAATTTTTTGTTGTTGAGTAAACCGCGCTGATGAATTTATCAAAACTTGACATACTCTAAAATCTAAATTATTTGAGATTTCGAAAAGCCTTCTAAAAATAAATATTTATTTGAACGTCAACAAATTTCTAAAACTATTTTTGAAGGATGAAACAAAGCACCTCGATAAGTAGCACGTGTCATCGCTGAGATCGAGAAGCATGTGGCGCCACGAATCGATCAACCCTCGTCGTGATTTGTTAGATTTTGTCTTTTGGTTATTAAATATCTTTCCTTAAATGACTCTAGGTCGTAACGGAATATATTGCTCAAGAAACTAAATCCGTCAAACCAGCTGCTTTCTTTATCTTTGCCTTTTGTTTCTCGCCAGGTTTTATAATCATGAAAATCTTCAGGGTTTAGTGTTCCTATGGTAGGGTGTTCCGCCTGAGGATTGTCAACTAAAGTGGGATCCAAACCTCCAATCGGTCTACTACCATCGATTGCTTCTTCTAAAAGATCATGGAAATGTGAATCTCCATCATGAAGTAAATAATCAGGATGCTTCACTTCAAAAATTA